>CM062805.1:944375512-944882540 GCA_031772625.1 Pinus tabuliformis
GGAGGCTATCTCGTCTTCACAATCAGTCTAGATTAGCATAACATATGTATACATATAATGAAATCAACATATCAATTGTCTCAATATCAATATCATCAACCTCAACAATGATCATCATAATGCATGTGTAGTTAACATATCGACAACTAACATGTATGCATAACAATCACACCTAACCCATTTAGTCCAAGTGTTTGAACTTGGAAGCTTTGATACCACCCTGTAACCACCTCACCCCCTATTTACCCACTTTAACTTTCTCACAAGGGTAAACAGGAGATGAGAGTTACTATGCGAGTCTTGACTTCCAAGATGTACTTATGGAAAATGGCATCCACATGTCCGAAACTTACTACAAACACCCAATAACACATGATCACACTATTATCAACATAACATGACCCAACACTATTTATTTTCAATTTCATTTCCTTAAATTTAACAAAACTTTATATTTTTGGCAGTTTTTTGGGTTTTAAACTTCTAAGGTCTTTTTGAGAGTCTAAATGACATTTTTCAGGGAAAAAATAGATTGGAAAAGTGTCAAAATCTATGACAAATAGCTTTTACATGGTCTCCTCACAGAGATGTTTAAAACAAGGTATTGTCTAGTCAATTTAGTGTCATAAATTGCTCTACATAAATTATCAATCCGGGTATCATAAACTGATGAAGTGTGGTGCTCTATATGTCCTTAGTTAACCCTTTTTCTTACTTCGTTGTTTTATAATTTATGTTGTTTTTGGGGGTTTTGTTTCTTATGCTTAAGGAAATTAATCTAAGAAAGAAAAGTTATGCTTCTAGATGAAAATCTCTGAATGTTAATGGTCAACTAAATCTAATGAATTTTAATGTTAAAATCTAATTTCTAAAGGAGAAAATGAAATCAATACTAGATAAAAACAAATCAAAGCTTTGAACAGTTAGACTAATCTAAGCCGACAAAATATCTATGAAATGAAAGAAAAAAAAATGATAATGCTATTTGAAATGGAAAGCAAATAAAAAGCATGTAACTAAATGAAGTGTTTTGTCACTCTGCTACACAATTTTGGGAGAACTACCTCCTTGTGATAACATTTTTTGAGGGACTCCATACTTCATTGTTCTAAAACCGAAAATGAAATTTAAATGAAAGACTAAGACGGAAAATGAAATTGCAACTAATCTATTATAACAACTAAATGAAGTGTTTTATCACTCCGTTATACAATTTTGGGAGAACTACCTCCTTGTGATAGCATTTGGAGGGATCCAATACTTCATTGTTCTAAGAAAAAGTAAACATAAAAATACAGAGAAAGACACATTCATAAATGAAATACTTCACCACTTAGCTTTAAGATAAACCAAGGGCTTTCAGAAATATTCACTTACAATATGAGTTATTAAACTAACATCAAATCTAATTTGAAATGGAAAGCAAATACAAAACATGTAAAAGAAAACTAATCTACTGTATGCTCAAATGCTCCAATAACCAATTGGAAAATGCTTTTTTGGACTATTTTTCTAAGCATAGATTACACAGTTAGATAAATCTACAATCAACCGGTTGAACACACTTGCATGAATTATACTTGCATGAATGGAAAATCTAAACTATTAAACTTGAAAACAATAAAATGACATACTTGAATGAAATCAAAGTAAAACTACAAAATAAAATCTAATCTACCTTACATTCTAATATGCTCCATGACATCTACTTCAAAAGCTACAAAAAACTACCAAATGAAGGAGAGAGATCTCCTATTTATACAAAAGGACGAGAAGTCATCTCATTAATGAGAGTCCATGAATATCTCCCTATATATTTAGAGTTATAATCAAAATAGGAAATGATAAGACACATGTCTTCTTAGAGTCTCAATACAAATAGGAAATGTGACACATATCCTCATGATCCCATGATCCTCTCCACTCAAATTCGAATTTGGCCTTAGGATGCCACATAAAGGTCTTCTATAAGCTTCCTTTTGACCTACACATGTCAACAATCTCATCCCACTTGTTAGGTATAAGCATATTCACATTATTTTCTAATTTTTAACCACAAATTCACTTAAAAATGCTAAGAATTAATAAAGTTTGGAAAAACATAAATGTGACCCAATGATAATGAAAGTGAGATGAATGTAGTGACATGGTAGTGAAATGAAGGTGAAGTGGAGGTGATATAATGGACATAATATTGAAAGTGTAATGGAAATGAATGACAATTTCAAAACCAACATACCCCCCAACTGAAGCTATTGCATGTCCTCATGCAATATGTATTACATTAATTCTTTTGATCCTTGAGCTTTGGCTTAACTTTGCATGATATCATTTGATAACTTCATACTTCTGCAAAGTGTTTTACTTGAATTGCAACATGGTTGGTTATTGTGTGACAACCATGATTGTGTTTGTATCCAATTATCCTTTTACGCACTTTTGGTATTGGCAATTTTATGAGATGAGGAAGAGAAATGTTTTTCCAACAATTATCATTCTAGCTTTTTATGGAATTCTATGGTAAAAATTTAGAAAACAATGTACCTTAACTTACCCTTTGGAAATGGATGAGTTGTATGTGTGGTGGCTACAAAATTCTGATCATAATCTTCTTTAAGTGGCTGGACAAAAAGAGTCAAGATGACTTTTTATTGCTACTACTAGAACTTGCTGAATCTACTGCTGAATAATGCTGATCTGTTTTATATCTACTCCAAAAATATTGAAAATAATAATATTCATGTCTTCAAAACTCATTGGCACAATTCCTACTATGTGAAGAGATGTTCTGATGTCGAACATAGCAGGAAATTGTTGACTTAGTGGCCATTAATGGATGCCACTAGTCAACACGAGAACTCTTACCATTGATGAAAATGAGAGTCAAGATGCCCAAACACATCTTGCTAGGTACGAATAAATTTGCCGATGTCGAGTCACCTAGAAGATCCAATGAACAAGGGACATTAATGTATTCCCATTGTTTGTCGGCATGAGGACTTGCCATTAAGGCATGCAATCCTTAAGGTGTTTTTGCAAGGAACTTAGACTCAAAGGACTATGAACTCAATAATTTGCATTGAAGCAGGGCTTATTTGCGAAATGAAAATGATAAGAAAAGGGAAATGAAAATGGAAGTTGGCAATGGAAACTAGTAATTGCAATGGGCAATAAGCATGTAACTGAGCCTTTTGCTTTTATTTGTGGGTTATGAGTGGATAAAAAGTAATGGAAAGTGTATGTGAATGTAAATGGAAAATATGAAGGGAAATGAGGTGAATGGTTTATTATGAAGTATGGATGTAATGGAGACAATAGTATATGAAAGTTTTGCAAGTGTTTAGATCTGATTTTGCATTAGCATGTTTCTTCTTTGTTGCTGATCATCCTCTTATGAAACAAATTGGTCTCTTAGAGAGACACTATTCACTTGTAGTCATTTGTCATTCCTCCTGGAATCTGCAAAAAAAATTAATACTTCTTCTCCAATGGAATGTAAGATTATCAAAGGAGAGAGGTGATCAATCTCTCTAGTTATGATATTTACACACAAAACTAAGAATTCGTACTAATGAAACAAGTTCACAAAGGAAAACCAAAAGAATTTATACCTGCTTCGGAATTAGTGCCTCAAGTTGAATGTTGTTTCTTTTCAACAATTTATTTCATTATTTACTGTTTCAAACTCTGATGATGGATTTCTCATTGTGTAGATCTCATTGATATCTTTCCAACAACACTTGAATCATCAAAATCTGATTTCGTATGAGAAAGTTAGGCTGATTTGAACAGTGAGGTTTTTCAGTTGCAAAATTGATGTTTAGCTTCGAAATGGCTTTAGATGCAGAACGTGCACAGTTTCTGTAGCTAAAAATCTTGAACAGAAAGTTAGCCATTCATTTTTCATCATCAGTCCAAAATTAATCAATACCTTTCAGAAAAATGAGCAAATAATCTACTTATTTCATTGATTCAATTATCTTTTTTTTTGTTGTTGTTGAGAAAAAGTCAGAGACTCCTTGACCTTACTGATGTATTTCTCGAGGAAAATCATGAGATATAAGGGATCGTCAATAAAAATATTTATAAAATCAATTGGTGAAGGCAAATTTCCAGGAATGAGATTGTCAGAAACATTGGTGGCTGATCCACCATCACCAGTGCAAAGTTTCATAAGAATGGCAATAGTATGATCTGATTTGTGCTCAACAAGAATCTTACCATATTCCTTGACTGTAATTGCAGTTTGAATTGTTTCAAGGCTTGAGATATACTCCAAAGCCTCATCATAACTCCCAAGATCCTCTAATAGTATCTTTAAATACCATTCATGCTTCTTAGTTTTTCTTTAACATACATTGCATGTTCATGATATCCTGCCCCACGACAAACTTTTACAGCTGTTTCAACATCGAACTGGTGCTCACCTTCACCTTTAATAAGCTCATCCAACTTTTCCACATCCTTGAGTTTTGTGTAACAATTCAAGAGAAGTGTCGTACGATCTTTGGAGGCCAAACCTTTCTCATGTAATTTTTCCAAGTAACTAGTAAGATTATAAATGCGCTGGGCATCAAGAAACTCTTGAATGACATATGAAGGTTCTAGTTGACCAATAATATGAATGTATTGTGCCATGGCTTCATCATAGTCTTTTTTGCTATACAAGTGATCTACATATTTGAGCAATGCTTCAGCTGTGGCTGCTGCATCTGCTTGTTGACTTTGGATAAGATTTATGGCAACAATATATAAATTCTTTTTGAAAAGAATGTCCAATTTATTTTCCATGCCTTTCTCTCCTATGCATAAAACCTTCGCTTTCAGCCTTCCCGTCATTTTCTTCATGCTTGTCATCATCTCTAGATTCGCTACCTGAAACATCTTCACCAGCTTCAGAAGCATTCTCACTATCCTCAGTTGATCTTTGAGGACTCTCTTCCCCCTCATCATCTACATCAGCATCATGTTCTCCTCCTACCTCAGCACCACACTCAACCTCTTCATCTTCGCCACGTCTATCAATCAGGTTGTGAAGAGCCATATCCAATTGGGATACGTCATGTAATCAATCGTTAAACAGGTGTATGATGAAGTACAAGTTATTAAAGACGGGAGGCATGGTGTAAGCAATATTGAATGCCACCACACAATAAGTTCCCAAATCAGATTTCCCCTCTCCAAGCATGCCGAGTTAAAACAACAGTTTGTTCATAATTAAAATTCGTTTTTCTTCACACAACATGCAAAAAGGGGCTTCAAAGAACTAAGAAATTATCCCAAACCGCTATGAATTTCTTAAAACCATTTCTGGGTTATCTAATTGACCTTGTCCCCGAAAAAACCCATGTTATAATTTTTCCTAATTCATTCTCATTTGGCTAGATCGTGCAGTTAAAGTTTGACATTTTTTACAGTTCTGTGTTTTTCTGGCAAATGTTGTGGTTGGAATTTTTTTTATTTGCAGGTCTGTTGGTTATGCCTATTGGTTCCTGATCGCCTTGGGAAATTCTTGGAGGGATTTTATGAGCAACCACGACTTCAATAACTCTCGCAAAGGCCTTAGAGAGTCCTCTGGATGGCTGTTTGAAGCCCGATTGAACGCATATTTTGAAGTTGGCTTTGATATCAGACGTGGTCACCAATAAGAAATAGTGGATAAAATAGAGCCAGCAAACAAATCCAATCAAACATGGCACGTGATGTAAATTCTTTGCCAGTAAATGATGCTTTGAAATTTGTTAGAATGCCACCACACCTTTTATGTCAAATGAAACTCGTCTTGCTTACACAAAAAAATGGATTTGTCTCTCACCATTCCAATATACAAATCAATGTTTTCCTATTGAACTAAAGCTCAGATGATTTGCACAATTGGATTTTTCATTGATAGGTTTTGATGAAGACTTAATCACAACAACGGAATGGAATCTGATGGTTCCCAATTTCAAGCAACAAAGGCTTCAAGGTAAATGTACTGAAAACATGACTTTGACTGAGGTTTTAAGCTAGTTTTTTATCGATCTGGGCTGGGTGACTAGGATAGAATCCATGTTGGGACGATTTCAGAGATGCCCATGTGGTCGATTTCTTCATTTGATGCCTGTAACATGCTAAACCTTGGAAATAGCTGTAGAACACATAGTTAGTTGCGGAATAGGGCTGCATTCCGCAACTAATTTGCAAAATCTTATTAAATAGGACACAATATTTTGAGGGCCACTTCAAACCATAATCAGTCAATCTTAGACAGCTGAACCTATCAAAGTAGTTGGATTTTTTTTTTTTGAATCAAATGAAATGATGAGATTTATTTATTTTAACAATTCTTCTTCTGATCCTCCAGATCACACAAAGTGCAAGAGGAGAGCATACTCAAGATTTTTTTTTTTTTAGATGTAAGAAATAAATTACACTTCCACGGCAACGGCGCCAAAATTTCTAGTCAATTTAGTGTCCTAAATTGCTCTACATAAATTATCAATCTGAGTATCATAAATTGATGAAGTGTGGTGCACTATATGTGCTTAGTTAACCATTTTTCTTACTTCGTTGTTTTATAGTTTATGTTGTTTTTGGGGGTTTTGTTTCTTATGCTTAAGGAAGTAATCTAAGAAAGAAAAGTTATGCTTCTAGATGAAAATCTCTGAATGTTAATGGTCAACTAAATCTAATGACTTTTAATGTTAAAATCTAATTTCTAAAGAAGGAGAAAAGGAAATGAACATTAGATAAAAACAAATCAAAGCTTTGAACAATTAGACTAATCTAAGCTGACAAAATATCTATGAAATGAAAGAAAAAAAAATGATAATGCTATTTGAAATGGAAAGCAAATACAAAGTATGTAACTCAATGAAGTGTTTTGTCACTCTGCTACACAATTTTGGGAGAACTACCTCCTTGTGATAGCATTTTTTGAGGGACTCCATACTTCATTGTTCTAAAACTGAAAATGAAATTTAAATGAAAGAGTAAGACTGAAAGTGAAATTGCAACTATTCTACTATAACAGCTAAATGAAGTGTTTTATTACTCCGCTATAAAATTTTGGGAAAACTAACTCCTTGTGATAGCATTTGGAGGGATCCAATACTTCATTGTTCTAAGAAAAAGTAAACATAAAAATGCAGAGAAAGACTCATTCATAAATGAAATACTTCACCACTTAGCTTTAAGATAAACTAGGGGCTTTCAGAATATTCACTTACAATATGAGTTATTAAATTAACATCAAATCTAATTTGAAATGGAAAGCAAATACAAAACATGTAAAGGAAAACTAATCTACTATGTGCTCAAATGCTCCAATCACCAATTGGAAAATACTTTCTTGGACTATTTTGCTAAGCATAGATTACACATTTAGATAAATCTACAATCAACTGGTTGAACACACTTGCATGAATTAAACTTGCATGAATGAAAAATCTAAACTATTAAACTTGAAAACAATAAATGACATACTTGAATGAAATCAAAGTAAAACTACAAAATAAAATTAGCATACTACATTCTAATATGCTCCATGACATCTACTTCACATCTCCTTCCATATTGAGAACATCAAAGATTTATTCAAATTCTTCAAAATTACAAAAGTTTACAAAGCTCTCCAAAGCTACCAAAACTACCAAGGTTGCCAGAAAAACTACCAAAGCTACAAAAAACTACCAAATCAAAGAGAAAGATCTCCTATTTATACAAAAAGATGAGAAGTCATCTCATTAATGAGAGTCCATGAATCTCTCCTTATACCTCTAGAGTTCCAATCAAAATAGGAAATGATAAGACACATGTCTTTTTAGAGTCTCAATACAAATAGGAAATGTGACACATATCCTCATGATTCCATGATCCTCTCCATTCAAATTCGAATTTGGCCTTAGGATGCCACATAAAGGTCTTCTAGAAGCTTCCTTTTGACCTACACATGTCAACAATCTCATTCCACTTGTTAGGTATAAGCATATGCACATTATTTTCTAAATTTTAACCACAAATTTACTTAAAAATGCTAAGAGTTAATAAAGTTTGGAAAAATATAAATGTGACCCAATGATAATGAAAGTGAGATGAATGTAGTGACATGGTAGTGAAATGGAGGTGATATAATGGACATAATATTGAAAGTGTAATGGAAATGAATGACAATTTCAAGACCCAACATGTATTATGATAGTCAAATGGAGATCATATGCCAAAGTTATGTCCCCGAGAAGTTGTAGGTCCAAATTACTCATTTATACAAACACTGTGTACGTAGTACCTGTAGGTTATAAATACATATTAGTTCACTAACTCAATAATCTCACTATAACTTCTTAAGACTTTCTAGAATCATAATTTACTCGATGAAAAAGCTAAACATTAAAATTTGAATCAGAAACTTGACCTAGACTATCTAGAACACACTAGACATTTCGTCAAACACATAGCAAACATAAAGGATACATGCCATGAATGCACATCTAATTATAATAGTCTGAGATTCATCTGAGAATCACCAAGAAGGGTCTATCCCCCCTCCACATAGCTACAATAACACTTGTTAGGTCATGCATTCACCAACCATTCAATAACTTATCAGAGTATGTAAAGAGCCATAGATATAACACATCATATAACCAACATGTAACCAGAAAATAATCAACATAAAAACCATGGAAACTCAGCTATAATATAACCAATACAATCACTACAAGCATACATGAATCATAGTAAGAGAATAATTCTTATTAATATATGGAAATATCAACCAAGTCAAGGACTTCCACGTACCAGCCGACCATAGATTGGGCTGATCCAAATCTCTCTTTCATCCAATAATTCTCGCACCATATTCCAAGCATGAATGTGGGATCTTATGGGATAAACCAAGAAAACACCAAAACAAGGCTTTGAGAGTCCAAACCACCTCAACCCTCAACCAGAGTGATTCCACCTCTATTCTCAGACATCTCTAACACCAACCAGATCGGTCTCTACACACGCTGTCAAGGGCTCCAGGAACTAGTAATTCAACCCACATCCTTCCAAGGCTCCAGAGTGTTTCTCCAACATATCTCCATAGAATAGTAACTCAACCCATCGAGGGCTCTAAAGAGTTTGTCCCAACCTAGGCTCCAGGACTAGTAACTCAACCTAAGTTGTTCCAGGGCTTCCAAAGCATTTGTTCCAACCCATAACCATAAGGAAAATGAGCACCAACCAAAAAAAAATCAATTGGAAAAAGATCCCACAATGCCATGGAAATCCAAGAAATGTCAAGGCAAGGTTAAAACCACTGTCAATCCAGGCAAATATCCATGCCAATGACAACACATAAGAAGAAAATCACATGCATATAACATGCATTCATAAATCAGTAAGGAAATCAAACATGCAACCTATTACCTGCAAAGAAATCCAATTGTAGCTACTGATCCAACTATTCCCTTGTGCTTTCTTGCTTCCCTTTTCCTTCTTTGTCCAATCCAAGTGAATTCTAAAGTGCTCCAATAATGGTCCAAGAATGCTCCAAGATTTCTCTAAGTGTGCAAGAGTATGAGAGAATGAGAGAAGGGAAGAGAGCTCCAAAATTAAGCTAAAAAAAGGTTTTGACCTGATCCTTAGAAGCATTTTTATCATTGAGGCCTCTATTTTTCTTAATTTTCCTTCATTTTTCCTTTAATTTCCCTCTCATGAAAATATGGGGCTCTTCATCTCCCTTTTCTCCTGTTTTCCTTTATTTCATAAACAAAATTCCAATTATTGCCACTTTGCCTTTGCCAATTTCTATAGCCATAAATTAATCACTATTGACACCCATCACTATATTTGCCCAACTTTAAACTTGGAATACATGTCCCATGACCTTGGTCTTAATTTATTTACATGGAAAATCAACAAAGGGCTGTTACAAACACCTCCCAAGGGCTATGACCAATAAATCTCTGAAAACAAAACATACTTCCCATGGAGATTTATAACATAACTTGATGCAGTATTTACAATACAAAACTACTGCAAACCATGACCAACATGACAAACATGACAATCATACCGCTTTATAGCACAAATCATTGAGGTATCACATCAACATCCACATATATACATATATATACCAAAAACTCATTTGCTTGAACAAAAAAAAAATGAAGGATATAAAGCCCTCATCTGATCAACCATCTCCCATGTAGCTTCATTGGGCCCAAAGTTCTTCCACTGCACTTTAACCTGCTTTATTTCTCTGTTTCAGATCATTAGTTGTTTCCACTACAATATGCATTGTGGTTCTGGCTTGAATTCTCTTTCTGGTTCTCCCTTTAATACAGACTAGTCAATCACATGATCCACATCCTGGACATACTTCTTAAGCAATGAAACATGAAAAAAATCATGGAATTTCACTGTTGAAGGTAGTGCAAGTCTATAGGCCACTGGTCTAATCCTCTCAAGAATCTGAAAAGGCTCGCAATATCGACGTGTCAACTTGGCACATGGCCCAATCCTTAAGGAGCTCTTCTTGGGCTTGATGCGCAAGTACACGTGTTCCCCAACCCGAAACTCCTTAAATACCCTATGTTGATCTGCATAGCCCTTCTATTTGTATTGTTCTAGCTTTAGATTCCTTTTGATAACCTACATTTCATGTTCCATCTCTACCAACATATCTGATCCAATCAATACTCTGTTCACTGGATCACTCCAATTAATAGGAGTATTACAGCTCTGCCCATAAGAGTCTCAAATGGATTCATCTTTAAGGACTCATGATACCCATTGCTATATGAAAACTCTATTAGTGGAAGATACTCTTCCCATTTCCTTTTCTGATGCATAACATACATCCTGAACATGTCCTCAAGAATCCTGTTAACCCTCTCTGTCTTTTCATCTGTCTGTGGGTGATAAGCTCTACTGAAAGACAAATCTATCTCTAAACCTGCAAACAACTCCTCCCAAAACATGGAAGTGAGCTTGGCATCTCTATCCAATATAATCTAGTTAGGAACAACATGCAATCTCACTATATCACTTATTAAAATATGAGCTACCTCACTAGCTGAATTCATAGACTTAACTAAAATGAAATGAGCTACCTTACTTAACCTGCCAACGACAACTATGATGGAATCATATTGTCTCGATGTCCTTGGAAAACCTGTAATGAAGTCCATGGATATGACCTCCCATCTCCACTCTACAGTTGGAATTGGCTACAATAAACCACCTAGATGCTTACACTCTTCCTTTACCCGTTGACAGTCCAAACATTTCACAACAAACTTAGCCACCTCTTTCTTGAATTTCGGCCAACGATAGAACTTCTTAACTATTGTCAAAGTCTTCTGATATCTTGGGTGACAAGTACCTCATCCCACTATGATCACTCATTAATAATAACCTCATTCCAAGAAGATAATGTCTCCACATCTTCAATGCATGAATGATAGCTGTCAGCTCAAGATCATGAGTCACATAGTTATACTTGTGTTCATTCAACTTCCTTGACCCATCACATACAACCTGTCTTTCCTGCATCATGACTCCAACAAGTCCTCTCTTGCAAGCATATATACATACCACAAACTCTTTATTTGGATATGCAATATTCAAGACCAAGGCATTTGTAAGAAAATTATTCAACTGCACAAAACTAGTTGCAAATTCTTCAGTCCATTCAAACTTATTTCCTTTTCTTTGTAAGGATGTAATATGATAGGAAGTCCATGAGAATTTCTTGATGAACTGCCTATAATAACCTGCTAGTCCCACAAATGATCTAATCTCATCCACATTCTTAGGAATTGCCTACTCCATGATAGCTCTGATCTTTTCTAGGTCCACTATTATACATTCCATGGAAACATAATGTCGCAAGTAATAAACTTATGTCTGAAAGAAACTACATTTACTAAGCTTGGCATACAACTGATGCTCTCTAAACAATTTTAACATTGCTGCCTGGTGTTTTGTATGCTCTTCCTCATTTTTAGAATATATCAATATGTCATCAATGAATACTATCACAAACTTTTCCAAGTAAGGACGCAACACACTATTCATCAAACACATGAATGTAGCTGGAGCATTAATAAGACCAAAAGGAACTACTACAAACTAATAATTCCCATACCTGGTATGAAATGCGATTTTGTAGATGTCCACTTCTTTGATGCGTACGTGATGATATCCTGATCTCAGGTCAATCTTCGGGAACACTACTAATCCCTTAAGCTAATCAAACAAATCATCAATACATAGAAAAGGATACCTATTCTTAATCGTCACCTTATTCAACTGCATGTAATCAATGCACAACCTGAGATTACTGTCCTTCTTATTCACAAATAACACTAGTTCACCCTAAGGGGACACACTTGGCCTTATGTATCCTTTATTAAACATTTCCTCAAGCTGCAACTTAAATTCCACCAACTCCAGAGTGCTCAACCTGTATGGTGCCTTCGATGCTGGTGCTACTCCTGATTTCAACTCAATAAAAAATTCCACTTCCCTACAAGGAGGCAACTCTAAAATGTATGGAGGAAACACATCCTAAAACTGCTTCAAAACTAGAAACCTCTTTAGAACTTCATCATCCTCAACATCCTTTCCTTTGTCACTATAAATATGAAATGCAAACAATACACATCATTTCCTACTATTGCGCTTTGCCTGCATATCTGTAACCATTCTCATTGATGTAGGCTTCTTATTTCCCTGTAAGATTCTCCTCTCTCCATCATCATCCAAGCACTCAAATCAAATGCATAAGATCTCACCCATTGATGAACTCCCTTCTTGGTCCCTGTAGCCAATTGCAACAACCAAGATTCTACATGCACTTCTTTATTCAAGCCATACTTGTTCACCAGTTCAGGACTAACATAACTATAATTAAATCAGGATCAATCAAATTTGAATTTTTTTTATTAAAAATCTTACCTTCGATCTCAATAATAGATTCCCGATGATCAACTTTACTATTATCCAATGATGCATAAATACGAGGAATGCTCTGTCCAGCATCCCCAACTATTTGTGCCTCTTGAGCACTGTATATCTGAGGTCTGCTACCTTGATGTTGTGGATAATATCTCATGTGATGATCCTTGCCACAAGTCCAACACTGCAAGGGATTCCTGTCATCACCCTTGTTCTGTTCCTTAGAGTAAAATCCCTGTCCTCTGTCAACTGCATTGAATTTCTTGTATGTCGTTGCATTCTCTTTGTTACTTGCATCCTGAGGTCTTCCTCGCTTCTTATCCCACTTTTCTTTTGTCTCGACATTCCCTTTCCAACCCTTCTTAGGCTCCGACTTATGTTTAGACTGATCGTAACAATGTTTCAACTTCCCAATTACTTCCTCCAACGATATAGGCTCATCATACTCAAACCGATCCTTAAATGCTAATGGCAATCCACTAAGGAACCTTCATCTTATCATCCTTAAGATATGGTACATAGCTCAACAACTCCAAAAACTTAGTCTCTTCATCCATCATACATCCCATCTTCAACTTGTAGAACTCATTAGCCTTACCATCATAGTATCTCTATGACAAATACTTCTTCCTGAAATGTATCTTGAATTCATGCCAACTCAACTCCTTTGTCCTGATACCTCTGACACGCTTCAAATATTCCCACTAGATATATTCTTTCCCTTTGAGACTGAAAATAACTATCTTGGCCTTCATTTTCTCTGTATAACCATGCAACTCGAAGAACTTTTTCATCCCAAACAACCATGCATCTACATATTTTGGTTTATACAAATCTACATAAAAGGTAGGCGGCTTGTATTTTTGAACTCATATGGAAAGTACTACTTCTCACTATTCTTGTAAGGATTATAACGGTAATGACCATGATGTCTCTTTGATCTAGAACTAGTGTAGTACCCATAACCACTACCTCTCCTGTCAGGAGTATCCATCCATCTTCCACCTCTGAATGTGTCATCCTTGTCCGACATGTGTCCTCCATGATACCTTCTACCATATGCCCCATTTGTTCTTTCCTTCTATCCATAATTGATCTGTCGCTATCCCTGGCTCTGTAAATCTGATAAGCTCTAAAGGATCACTGCATCAAATTTTGATTACTTTTCCTGTGTTATGGCAAGCCTCTCCTGCAACTCAATTACCCTGTCATTATCCGCCTTACAACTTTTGATCTTAGCCTTTAAACTTCTCAAGGTATCTACTATGTTAAGAGAGTATTCATCTATTTGTTGTTCAACTGATCCATAAGGAGAGTCATGCAAATTTTAATCCACCATTTTTATTGTCATCTTTGATCTTCTTCCTGCAAAAACACCATGCCAAATAAACCAAATATAAACATGATCAAACATACCTTAGTGAAGTTCACAGGAGACTATCTGGTCTGCACAATCAATCTGGAATAACACAATATATGTATATATTTAATGAAATCAACATATCAATTGTCTCAATATCAATATCATCAACCTCAACAATGACCATCATAATGCATGCATAACTAACATATCGACAACTAACATGCATGCATAACAATCACACCTAGCCCATCCAAACTAAGTGTTTGAACTTGAAAGCTTTGATGCCACCTTGCAACCACCTCATCCCCTATTTACCCACTTTAACTCGCTCACCAAGGTGAACATGAGATGAGAGTTACTATGTGAGACCCAATTTCAAAGATTCACTTATGGAAAATGGCGCCCAAATGTCCAGAAAAGACTAAAAACACCTAGTAACACATGATCACATTGTTATCAACCTAACTTGACCGAATGCTATTTATTTTGAGTTTCGTTCCCTTAAATTTAATAGAACTTCTATTTTTGGCATTTTTTCGGGTTCTAAACTTCAAAGGAAACTTTTAGGGCCTAAACGACATTTTCAGGGAAAACAAAGAGACCTGAAAAGTATCAAAATTTGTTTAACATAATTTTGCTTGACCTCCTCATGGATATTTTCGAAACGAGGTATTATGCTATTCAAATGAAGATCATATGACAAAGTTACAACCTCGGGAAGTTGGGGGTCCAAATTACTCATTTATAGAAACACTTTGTGTACATAGTACATGTAGGTTATAAATAAATATTTGTTCTCTAATTCAATAAGCTCACCAAAGAATTATCATAAGCTCACTATAACTTCCCAAGACTTTCTATAATCATAATTTACTTGATGAAAAAGCTAAACATTCAAACTTGAGTCAAAAACTAGACCTAGACTGCTTAAAACACACTAGACATTTCGTCAAACTTATGCAAACATAGAGGCTATAGGTCATGAACACATATCTAATTATAATAGTATAATATTCATTTGAGAATCACTAAGAAGGCTCTATGCACTCTCCACATAGTTGCACATAGCTGCAATAATACTTGTTAGACCATGCATTCATCAACCATTCAATAACTTATCAAAACATGTAAATAACCATAGATATAACACATCATATAACCAACATATAACTAGAAAATAACCAACATAGAAACCATGGAAACTCAGTTATAATATCACCAATACAATCACTGCAAGCATACGTGAATCACAATAGGAGAAGAACTCTTATTAATATATGAAAATACCAACCATGTCAGGGACTTCCATGTACCACTCAATCATAGATTGGGCTGAACCAAATCTCTCTTTCATTCAATCACCCTCGCACCATATTCAAAGCATGATTGTGGGATTTGATGGAATAAACCAAGAGAACACCAAACCATGGCTTCCATAGGAAAAACCACCTCAACCCTCAACCATAGTGATTCCACCTCTACAGTCAAACATCACTAACACCAACCAGATTAGTCTCTACCAAGCTGTCAAGCACTCTAGGAGCTAGCAACTCAACCCAAATCCTTCCAAGGCTCCAGAGTGTTTATCCAAGGGACTAGTAACTCAACCCACCCATGGCCCCAAAGCGTTTGTCCCAACCTAGGCTCTAGGACTAGTAACTCAACCCAAGCTGTTCCAGGGCTTATAGAGTGTTTGTTCCAACCCACATTCATAAGGAACATGAACACCAGCGAGAAAAGAATCAAGTAGAAAAAACCCACAACACCATGGATATCTAGAAAATGGCAAGGCGAGGCTAAAGCCACTGTCAATCTAGGAAAATATCCATGCCAATGACAACCCATAACCAAAAAATCACATGCATATATCATGCATCCAAAAATCAGTAAGGAAATCACAAATGCAACTTGTTACGCAAAGCAATCCAATTGTAGCTGCTGATCCAACTATTCCCTTGCACTTTCCTGCTTTCCTTTTCCTTATTTTTTCAATCCAAGTGAATGCTAAAGTGCTCCAAGCATGCTCCAAGATTTCTAAGTGTTCAAGAGTATGAGAGAATGAGAGAATGGAAGAGAGATCCAAAATTGAACTCACAAAAGGTTGCGAAACTATCATCAAAAGCCTTTTTATCATTGAGGCCTCTATTTTATTCATTTTCCTTTATTTTTCCTCAATTTCCATCTCATGAAAATATGTTTCTCTTCATCTCCATTTTCTCATATTTTCCTTTATCTCATAAATAAAATGCCAATTATTTCCACTTTTCATTTGCAAACTTCCATAGCCATAAATTAATCACTAGTAACACCCATCATTATGTTTTTCCAAACATTCAACTTGGAATATGTGTCCCATGACCTTGGTCTTATTTTCTTTACATGGAAAATCAACCATGTGTTGTTACACTAAGTTTGATATGTATATGTTATCTACGATACAGGGGTCAAGTTGGGGTGTCACATTCCTCTCCCCCTTATTTATGCATGATCCTCAATGCATTATATATGCTTATATATACAACAAGATTTTCCAAAAAGGTGAGGGTACTCTTCTCTCATTGCATCTTCAAGCTCTTATGTAGCATCTTCAGGACTGAAATGGGTCCACTACACATTTTCTAAGGCGATGGCTTGACTTCGGAGCACTATAACCTTCTTGTCCAAAATTTTCACTAGTTGGTCCATAAAGTATTCCTTGAGCTCCACCTCGATTATATTTTTAGTCAATTACATGGTTAGCATCAAGAACAAACTTTTTAGGCAATTAAATAAGAAACACATTATGAATATTCATGGATGCTGGCAATGCAATCCTATATGTAACTGGACAAATTTTTTCTATGATTTCGAATGACCCGAAATATCTAGTTCCTAACTTTGCACGACTACCTAGTTTCAATGGACTTTTCTTTGCCTTCATTCTCAAGAAGACATGATCACCAATTTTAAATTCCCTATTTAACATGTTCTTATATGCATAGATTTTTTTTTTTTTTTTCTATGTATAGTAGACTTCAAATTATTTTTGATTTTTATTACTTTCTCTTCCATTTCCTTGTGCAGGTATGGACCCAAAATGGCCCTTTCAACTAGGTTGTCCCAATTTACATGTGTATGGAACTTTATACCACACAAAGCTTCAAATGGGACCATGTTCAAAGATGCTTGGTACACATTATTATAAGCAAACTCCACCAAGTGAAGACATTCCTCCCATTTTGATGGTTTGTTCATCACACACATCCTCAACATATATTCACTTGATTGAATTGACTATTTGACCATATGACTCTGGATGGTATGTTGTGATAAAACTTAAATTAGTTTCAAATCCCTTGCATAAACCTACCCAAAAGTTGGATGTAAACTTGGGATCCCTGTCTAAAATAATTTTCTTGGGTACTCCATGTAGCTCGGCAATTTCGTTCATGTAAATTTCAGCAACATATGTTGCCTTTTTTTGTAAGTTAAAAATATTTATAATACATGATATTTACAATAGTTTCATTACTATGGCATAAAGCCATAATCCCTCAAATTTTTCCTTGAGATCATGGAGGGTGTGAGACCAAAATATATAAAAAAAATTCAAAGGAGGTTTGCTTGAGGTCGAAGGGAAAGTGTTAGAAATATAATAAAAAGTCTGATAGAGGAGAGAATACATAACATATTTCATAGATAACCAAATAAAGAAAAATCTAGGAGGAGGCAAGGCTTTAACACCTGCTCAGGGAGACCTCTGTGGCATAGGTGCCTCTTCTTCAATGGGCACTAGTGCAAAGTAATCATAATCATCAAGCTTGGGACTTTATTTTGCATGGTAGTCACCTACGACTCTTGGACACTTGGCAGGATGCGGTGAAATGGAAGGAAGATATGTTGCAGGAGGTGCTGACGCGGGCGACGGGTCAGTCCCAGGAGGTTTTGAACCTTGGCATGAATGTCTGGTAAGGACATTAGCTAGTGTAGCATGAGAGTGCCACTGAGGAGTCATCTCGAGGCTTAGAAATTGGAGAGCCATGGGAACTTGAAGGGTACGATGTTGCGGTTGATGTCACTTGCATCTGGGGAGTAACATTTGTTGCCTTATGTGTTTAATTAATTGGAATAAAGTGGGAAGACTTAGTGAGTTTATCCACCACTACCATGATGGAATCATGTTTCTTCATAGTTATAGCAAAATTGGTAATAAAATCTAGATAAATAATTTATCATTTCCACTCAGGAATGGGTATTGGCTATAGTAATCCAGTTGGGTGTCTATGTTCATCTTTAACACCTGGCTATATAATCAAGTACCTCTTTTTTAATACTTGGCTAAACATATTGTTTCTTAACTACAAGATTGTCTTTTTGTACCCTGAATGTCAACATAAGGTATCCTATGCATCTCATTCAACGCTAAAATTTTGAGCCCTTGGGAATTTGGCACATAAATATTACCTTTGAACAAAAGAATTCCATCTTTTCATATTTCATAATTCCTGAACTTTGGATGTAATTTAGCTTGTTGTATGTTGCTAATTATTTCCATGTATTTATGATGTAAATTTGCAGCCTCTAAAATTATGATTTTTAAATCAAATTTACATATAATTATCGCTGTAGCATGCATTTATGCACCGTTCTGCTGAGTGCATAAACCACCTTATTTTCCTTACCTTTTATGTTCTTGATTTCAAATTCATAATCAGTCAAAAAATTCTATCCATCTGATTTGTATGGCATTTGAATTTGGTTGTCCAAACAAGTTCAACTCATTGTGGTTAGTTCGTAACTTGAACCTTTCCACCATGAGCTAATTCTTCCACATTTTTAAGGCATGTATAATGGTTGTCAGGTCTAAATCATTAGCGGAATATTTCCTTTCATGCTCGTTTAACGTCCTTGATTCATAACATATCACATACCCATTTTACATGAGAAATCCTCCAATCCCCTCCTTATATGCATCTATTCACACAATGAAATCTTATTTGGATTAGATATTTTCAAGATAGGTGCACTTGTTAACAACATTTTTAAATGTTGAAAGGCCTCTTCACATTTATGAGATCATTTAAATTTCACACCTTTCTTGAAGATTTCTTCTAAATGCATTTGTAGTTCTTTAAGTTCTAGTGTGCCCATATCGTATGGTGTTTTGGACACCAGGGTAGCTCTAGGTACCATGTATATAGAGTAATCAATGTCTCTTTTAGGTGGTAGTATTGGAAGTTTGGTAAACACATCTTCAAATTATTTAAGTACCCGATGGTATTCAATGCTTGGTGCTTGATCCTTGGCTATCTCCCTCATGTGGGTTGCATAAATTTGGCACCCTTTCCTAAAATTTTTCTTCAGTTGCATGGATTATATTTCCATAATATAAATTGTCCCTGGAATTCCCCGTACTTGTCTTTGCTACCCTTCTTCATAAATTCCAGTAAATATTTTATTGTAATAGTCTAATATTGCACGATGTATTTCCAATCAATCCATACCAATTAGGAAATCATATGATCCCAATGGTATTATGTTTAAATTTGCAATTGTATCCAAACCATTCAAATTGATTTGGCATTCCTTTATAAGTTCAGTTACTCTTGTTTTAGCTCATGTAGCTAACTAAACTAACCAAGCCATAAAATGCTTGGTTTTCCTTCAAGTTAAATATTTCAACAAGCTTAGGATCAAGATAACTATGCCTAGCTCCAGAATCAATTAAAATGGCAATGGGTTGGTTGTTTAACTTAACTTCCAATTTAATCATATGTGCCTAATGCTCAACATGCCTGTTTTCCAATGATGCATAGATCCTGGGCATGCTTCTACCCATGTCCTCCATTGTATTAGCTACTTAGATGTGATGTAAAATCATCATTTTCCCTTCTTTGTTAGAGCATTCCCTATACCTGTGCTCTCCTCCACAACCCCAACACCTAATGGGTTGAAATCTTAGTGTCTTACTCAATGAATCACCCCCCTTTGGGTCACTATGGGATAGTTGAGTTTTTTTATTTTCTTGAGAATTCTTCTTGAAAAATGAGAGTTTGAGCCCCTTCTTCCTTGGCTCTATATTGGTTCTTTTATTTTCATCCCAAGTCTTTTGGAAGGATAAATTAATTTTTCCCTGCTCATAAAGGTAATCTTCCTTCCTCATAGTATAATCCAAATTATTTGGTTTGTCAAATTTAATTTTGTCACCATAAAATGGTGGCAATTCACTCATGAATCTTTGTATCTTTAGCTTTTCATGCTTTATAAAGTCAAAATACCTCAATAATTTAGTGAATTTATAACCATACTATTGCATTGTCATATTCCCTAACTTGAGTTCAAAGAAATCTTGCCTTTTCCTTTCATATTAGTTCTTAGAAGGTATTTCCTTTAGAAATACTTTTTAAATTCCTCCATGAGATCTTCTTTTCATATAAATGTTTTACTTCATATGGTGCACACCCACCACAAATTCACTTTTACCTTCAAGTGATAGATTTCAATTTGTGCCTCTAAATTGGATGAGTAATCATGTAGCTAAAGGTATCTTCTCATTTCTAATAACCAAGCTTCAACCTCCTCTCCCTTCTTGTGCTCACCATTAGAGAGGTTCGATATTCCTGATCTCTCCTTCCAAACTATCCAACTCTGGTCACCTTCTTGGTTGCCTCACTGGTCATATGCTTAGATTACTTCTTGATTCTAACGAAACATACACACTCTTAGTTGGTTTCCTTGATGCATGATGGCATTTCTTACTAGAACTCCTGGAGTGCCTTGAATCTGCAACTACTTTCCCGCTAACTCATGAATCATGTTCCTCTGCCTGCATAGAATTAGATCTCTAGTCCATTCTCATTTGTAATTTATTCAGACTCTATAACATCTAAGTGTTAATTTGTTTTTATTCTCTTATCAGTCTCTAATTATTAGCCTTATAGTTGAGAAACTCCATTTTGAGATTCCTCATGGCTTCCTCCAGGTCTCTATCCTCTCACCTATTCCTTCCATTCACATTTCACTCTGTTTCAACATTACACATGCTAATTTTCATAACTCTAAACTATTCTTCATGGCTATAGGACCCATGAACATCTCCCATACTTTCTAATCCTCATGTTGGTCCCGCCCTATAGGCCACTTGTAGCCTTCCTTTAAATTTATGAGAAATTCCTACCCAAACCAAATTCTAGGTTGATAGACATATTATCCTTTTCAATAAATTTCTATTGACTATTTGTTTTCCTAAATTTGAGTCCGAAGTTGAATGTTATGACCTTTAAAACTTTTGGCCCATTTTGACCAATTTCCCTTGTTTTGTCACAACAAACTTTTGCTAGTTTTATAAACAATTATATATATCAATTTCAAATACATCTCTAGGGCTATGTTCTATTATCTCAGAACTTCCTATTGACTACTTCGATGCCCCAATTTGAGCTGAGGTTGCAGAGTTACACCTTTTTGAAGGGATTTCATACCTTATTTTCCCTTTACATTGTTTTAGTCATAACTTCTTCATACTAGCTCCATTTCGCGATTGTAATATGTCATTGGAAAGACCCCTTAGAGCCATTTTATTTGATTTATAGATACTTCTTGTACCTTGAGTATAGGAACTTGTCGTGTTTTTTCACTACCTAAAAATGACATTTAGTGCCTCAAAAATTCCCTACAAGAAAATGACTTGAAAAATTAGCAAAAAATTCAGAAAATTTGCCAAAATTTTGGTTGGTTTACTCCCCTAGACCAATCAAGTCCACCTATAACTAAGGTCTGTAATTTTTTTTATACATATAGGGCTTCCATGTGCACCCTTATTTTATTGGAAAATAACTGCATGTGTATACTTAGTTTCTAGTTCCCATTGGACACAAAATGAATTTGTATGTCTTTCCTTAGACACTTGGCATACATGCAACCTTACCTTTTGCATGTAAGTCCCCACCTAGGCCCCACTATTCACATGAGACGTTCCATGTTGCAGTCCTTGATTGGATACGACTACACATGAGGTTGATTCTCCACTTTTTCCCTATAGCGGGCAACTTGCTCACTCACAGATTTGATGGTTGTTCTTGAAGTAAAAAAAATCTCAATTATTATGAGGCTGAAACATGCATAGAGGTTATAGTGAGGTTGTGCACCTAACATATCTGAAAATTGAGATTACTTTGATCTAATGGCCAATATTTTTATCGAGTTGGGACATGCGTGGAGGTTATAGTAAGGTTATGCACTCCAAAAATATAATAGCGAAATTGCTTCAATCCAATGGCCCATAAATGACATTGGGTGGAAAGCAACAAATGTTTAAAAGCACCTCATTCCCTTGATAATGTCTTGTTCTGCCTTTAGTTTGCCACTTGGCCTCCCTAAAATGCCAACTCAACTGTCACCTCACCGTTGATGTCACTTTTATTTTTTATTTTTTATTTTTTGTTCTTTGTCAATAATATGTATTTTCCATAATTTTTTGTCTACATGAATTTCACATTTATGCTAGTAAAATTTACTAATTGCTTTGCAGATTCCAAGTACATAATAATAAAATTGATTTATGTATCTACCATTATGGAGGGTTTTCATCTCTAAATTGGGATTTCATTCATCTTCATTCCTTGCGAATTTTGTCAAATGGTTGCCCAACAATCTACAATTTTTCCTGTAATGGATTTTGACTCGTATGGCTCGAGTTTTGTAAAAATGGGCTTTGGTACCACTCTATAATGTCGCTAGCCATTTACTGGGACATATCATTGTGCTTGTTACCAAAGTAACCCATTTTTTTGGGAAATTCCATTTTCATTTAATTTCCTATATGGGTTTTATGCATATATAAATATTCTTAAATGCAATAACTCATATACAAACATATATTTGAACAAATAATAACCTTAAATTGAAATTCACATGTAGTTCACAAAAAAAAACATGGATTATTGTAGCATACAAAAATAATCATAGAAATTAAATAATTCCATTTTATTGTCACCAAGTAATTGAGTATCTCAGACATTCCTCGTAGTTGTAGACCACACTGCTAATTTTCTCTCAATAATGAGTCATCCCTAAGCTGGGGCTTCGATTCCATGGGGAAACAACTCACCCAAACCATATGCATATCTAGTACCATATATAAAATAGGCCACAGTACAAAACCCTAACATCCTCCAACATACAGGCTCACACTCCCCATCATCCCCAAACCAAAGTAGTGCTCCACCTTCTCTATATCTATAGTCTCTCGATTTGTGCCACTACCTCCAATGTGTCTAGCTTGGTTGGTCAATGATTTAGTAGAGCATTGTGGCTTGAAGGGTTCTTGTTGTGATTTGGGGTCTCCACGAACCCTCCAAGACCTCTCTTTCTCTCCCCCCAATTCTCAATGATGGCTCCCCCATAGTAACACCATCTTTACTTTTATATACATGGCTCCCCTCAAAGTCACTTCATGTGTTGGGTCCCTATAATACTAGTGTATTACCCTTATTGTATTATTAGTGTAGCCCCTATTGTTATTTTTGTGCCACAAAGAATCCCACTATTGTTATTGTTGTGCCCTTACATTATTATTTTTATGTAGGTTATGATTATATTGTGACCCCTCAGATTCCTATATATACCAAGGAGGTATTATCATTTGTGTCATCCAAGAATTATTCATTTATGTGATGTAGAGAGGTTCCCCCCTTGAAGACGCTATTTCTCAAGTCATTGGTCTATATTTTCTTCTATTTTATAAGCTGGTTGCGTAACATTTGGTATCATAACTTCGAATTCTAGGGTTTCTCTTCTTCAAACAGGTCATCTTGGAATTTTTTCTATAACTATTTTTCTACGAGGCTTCAGAAGTTGAAATTTAAACCACGTGGAGATGAATATTTCTAAACTTCATATGAATCCAAAATCTTGGTTCGCTATATTTTAGGAGATATGATCAAAGAAAGTTATGGTTTTTGTAGGCTCCAAAATTCAATCTCAAATAGGTGACCTAGGGAAAATTGTCATCTCTTTAAGAACATCATATATGAATTTCGTGAAAAGTGAATGAAATTGCATGGAGTGTAGTTTTTTGTGTATCATTTTCAGGGCCGAAGGTAAAAACAGTGACATGTGTCACTCCATACAAGTTCGCTCTATTGAACTAGTCTATAATCGGGGCATCATGGGAGATTGGGCATAACTATTTCTTGAAGAATCCAATCTCAGTCTGAATTGTGGGGTTGGAAATAAGGCTCAGAGGGTTAACACAGGACAAAATTTCATACCTTGGAGATCCGAAATTATACATATACAATAGTTTCAATATCGAGCTCCAAAAAAGCAAAAAAAGGTGTGTATTTGTTTTAAATTTTGCGTAACTTTTGTTTGAAAGATCAGTTTGAAGTGATTCAAAGGGCATAATAAAGCGTAGATATCATTGTTTGATTATGAAATGCCTCTGGTGAGCTCCAGTATTGTAGCAATAATGCTACAACCCCTGGGGCTTCCTGTCTCTTAATTTTATCAACCCGGTAGTTCGTACAAACTTGGAAGTGACGGTGCTATATGCACAAGTACTAGCTCTTGTCGCAGCTGTCACTTGGTCAGCTGGCACAAGTCCGCTAGGGCTCAAGCCAACTTCTATAGGCTCTCAGAAGAAGCTCGCTAATTGATGGACGAAAGCTAATCTCAAAGGAAAGCTACTTTACTTGACAAAAATGAACTGAAAGCAAATCAAAGCATGTAAACCTAGGAAACCCTAATTTAACTAGTCTAACCTCTATACTGCAAGGAATGTGAAGGAAACTTCTACCAATGCTGCTGTTACCTCTAATAAGTGGAAATGCATGGATCTAAGCTGTTTGCATCATGAAAGACATGTTTTTGTATTTTCCCTTTAAATGTGTGGAATGATTGTGATTGTGTGCTAATTAGGGTTTGGTTGTGCAGATGGGATGGAGAAGGAAGGAAAGCGTGGGTCAGGTTGGGAAGGCTAGGGGAGGTCCCTAAGGATCCTTAGCATCCATCCACAGAGGTTCCTCACATTCAGATGCTCAGCAACCGAGAGAGTGGCCTCCTACAAGATGGCTGTGGAGGATCCTACAGGATACTCTGTTTTCTACAGGATGTCTACAAATGGCTACAGGATGACCTACCGTGAGTGGTTGGAGTGATGGAGGAGTAATGGAATGGTAGGGGGAGATGTGCAAGGTGGGGATGAGGCTGGTGATGGATGTAGAAGTGAAGGAATGGGATAGGGAGTAAATGAAGGGAGTAGGTTGGAAGATGGAGGACTAGGTCAACAACGAGGGCTAGAGAATGGAGCTATGCGAGGAGTGAAAGTCTTTGGAGAGATAGCAGAGCGGAGTGAAGGTCGAGAAGATGTGTGTGCATGTGTGATCAAGGTGGAGGAGAAGGTAATGGGCCGAGAGGGAGAAGTGTAAATGTAACAAATGCTTATGACTGTTATCAAACCGAAAGTGCATCAACCTAACTACCTGTGCTCATAATTCAATGATCAACAATCAAAAACGCGAAGGAGAATGTGCATGAAGCTATGGTAAAGGAGTGCAGTGCATGAGTGGATGACAAGGAAGCATCTAACGTAACAGTGACTGTATTGCAGCAATCATCAAGTGAAGAAATGCGTGTTTTTGGTGGCTAGCTATGGGCTGCACCCCAATCTTCAAGAAAGATGGCAGTGAGTCCTAACAGCCTTTTTGTTGGAGCTCCAATGGACTCTATCTATCCTCTGCTACACTAAACGACTGTAAACAAAATCACCATAAGGAAATCCTATCTACTCATGAAAAAGACCAACTCAACAACCTGTAATTCGAATTGCATGTACAAATGAAAAGCTCAAAGTGCTGGAAATGAAATGGGAACAACACTACAGCAGAGGGGATCTATGGCTCTCAGGTTGGGCCCTAACCTGAGAGCTATAGTCTCCTTAAGAAACTCAGAACTAGATCACAAACTGTCTTCTTTATTCATAATCTGATATCATGCCAAATTGGCTTACAAAAGAGAACGAAACTTGAGCTGTGCTGCAAAATTACAATAGTAACACGAGAGTTTCAACAACCTAACCAAGGCTAAGGCCTCTATACTTATAAAAAACGATGCTCCAACAAGTATCCATGATTCTAGGAGCTCGGCTGTTCAATCTATAGTTTAACTGCTGATCCTGTAGGATGATCATAAATGCTGTTTCCTGTAGAGCAGTTTTGAACTGTTGTTCCTGTAGAACAGCTGGCCGTGTATTAAGCTCGGAGGGAGGATGGAGTGGGGCTCAGAGTTCTTGGTGAGGATCCCGAGGAATGTCCCCCAAGACCGTGGACAACCTCTCCTTACGTCAGCAATGCCAACTCGTTGTCTCCTTGCCACCTTTTCGTTGTCTTTTGCTCCCTTTTAATGCCAAAACCTGGAATCACAATGCATTAGCTACGTAGATAAAGTGCCTATCCTTTCTCCTACAAACAACATGAATAAACTAAGAAGTGTATGCATAAACAATAAAAATGAATGGTTTGAGCAAGCAAAATAGGCCAAAATGAGCCCAAATTGTACCAAAATTGGGGCTCATCATCACCCCCCAGCTGAACCATTTGCTCATCCTTGAGCAACCTTGCCCCTGCTCCTCGTCCTTGGCTGAGGACTCGGGACCGGAACAGGCTGTTTCTTTTCTGCTTTTGATGGCCCTGCCTTTTCTGCCCCTGATGGTGATGAGGGTGATGCTTCCTTCCCTTTTTCTATTTCTTTGAGTCGGGCTTCAGAAGGCGACTGGCCTATCTTTCGTGTCCAGGAAGTTATTTTTGGGCTCCCCTTTTCGGGGGTAGCTAATGGTTTAGAGGGGGTTCTTACACTGGGTGAAGTAGGTACGTCCCCTGAAGTGGTATGGCCGCTGGGTGAAGGCTGTGGCTTGCTCGGAGACATCCTCTTGCTTCTCCTGGCTTCAGGTGGCAGAGGGGTCTCCCTCTCCCTTTTCTCTTTCGGTTTTGGAGGTGTGCTGAGGGCAGCCAGTGCCGCTGCTGCCTCCTTATCGAGGATGTCAGCCTTCTCTTTCTTGTGTTTTGCTCCCTCGGAGCTCCTTGTAAAGGGTCCCTCCTTTTTTGATTTCAGGCTTCCTGTGGAAGACCCTGCTTTTCCCGCTTCCGGGCCTCCTGTAGAAGATTCTTTCTTTGTCTTCGGGCTCTCTACAGGAGGCTGTTTCGCAATGACCTTCGGGCCTCTTGTAGAAACCCCTCTTTCCAGCCTTGTGATTCTTGTAGGAGCCCCTGTCTCTGTCTTCGGGCTTCCTGTAGAAGCCTGTTTTCCAACAATTTTCGGGCTTCCTGTAGAAGCCTTGGTCGTTGCTCTTGGGCTTCCTGTAGAAGCCTGCTCCTTACTGATCTTCGGGCTTCTTGTAGAAACCTTTGTCTTTGTTTTCGGGTTTCCTGTAGAGGCCTGAGTTTGCGTTTTCAGGCTTCCTGTAGAAGCCTGTGAGTGCGTTCCTGCAGATGCAACTCTCACCACCTTCTCTTGCCTTGTTTCGTGGCTTTTGCGTTTGGATTTGACTGCAGAAGCTGACAAGGTGCTTGGGCTGGCAGGGGCCACCTCAGCTTTGACTGCCCTGCTTTTCAACCTCTGTTCCCTTGCTGATAGGATGGGGGTGTCCTCTTTGACTTTGTCATCTTTTCCCTCTTCCTTCTTCTTTCGTTCCTTTTTCTGTGCTGGAGCCGGAACTTTTTGGCTTTTTCCTTTCTTACTCCCGGCTGCTGGCTCTTCTTCTTCTCCGTTAGAGGATTCCGCTTCTTCAAGCAACATTTTTATGTTCCCCGTTCTGGATAAGTTCCTAAATGATTCCCAAGCGAGGGGGACTTTATATGAGCGGAGAGCATCCTCCACGAGGAGCTTGACTAGCCCATGGTGGGCTATCTGGTCCGGAATTCCGTCCTTGAGCTTGGTGGAACACTCCATTAAGGACTGTAGTAGAAAGTAAGGAATGCTCAACCCCTGTGCTGCAGGGAGGTCAATATGGTGTCTTAGTTCGTTAAGCAGCCTGAAGTGATACGCATATACAATGCTATATCGACCCTCACAGGTGATATATTTCATAATTTGTAAACTGACTTCGTTCCATGGCGGCAACAGGCTTGCCCTTTTGACTCCATTTTTGTCTTCGGTGAATGACTCTTCCGGTGGGAAGAACTCCTTCTTTGCTTGCTGGCTCATCTTCCGCTCTTCTTTGTCCCACGGCAGACCCATGGGCAGCTCTGTAATCCGATTGATATGCTCTGGGGTGAGTTCGAGGCTGAGACCTCTGAAGGTTACCGTGGCCAATGTCTGTGATTTAGGCTGCAGAGCCTGCAAAAATTCCTCGGCTACTTCATCATCGTAGCCCTGTAGTTTATCACAGAAAGGCATCCATTGCGCTCTAGTGAAGAGCTCAACCACTGCCGGGTTTCTCCTTAATGCATTTGAATTAGTGGGCTCTCGCCTGATAAACCCGCCAGGCATGATGAACACAGTGGTTTATACCAGAGGTGGTGGATACACAGGAAATTCGGTCTTAAAGACAGAACATGCAATGAATTTTCAGACCACAGTTGATTATACAGCTATCCTGTAGGAGCGATAGTATAGGCACGGCAATCCAAATTTTTTTATGACCAGCTGGTGAAAAAATGACTTTGCCACCTTTGGAAAACAATTGCGGAAGGAGTTGCAGGGTTACCTCTTTTCTGCCACCTTTTTTTTACGTGAAGACTTCACCTTCCTGTAGAGCCGCGTTCCTGTAGAAACTGCTTCCTGTAGGACGACGTTCCTGTAGAAACTATTCCTGTAGGATTAGTGCGCAGGCTTCGGGAAGAGATTTAGTTGGCTGGCGGTCGAGAGGTGCTTTACCAGCGTTCAGGTAGCCGAGAGCTCGGCGTATCAACATGCAGAGGTAAGCAGAGGATCGACTCAAGTTTTGAAGTGAGGTTGATGGAGATACACGCTTAATCGAGCCGATTAGATTTTGAATCGGCGCAGCTCGTGGCGCGGGGGTGAGCTGTCCCCGCCGGACCGTTGGGTGACGTCACCCATCATCCGCCTGCACATTCGTTTGTTGCCGCATTCATTCCCACAGATCTGCCGCCGCCCTTTTCGGTTAAACTTCACTTCTCGGTTGACGGGACTGATCTTCGCGTGCTTGCTGCGTGTTTCTTT
Organism: Pinus tabuliformis; assembly: GCA_031772625.1. Lineage (NCBI taxonomy): Eukaryota > Viridiplantae > Streptophyta > Pinopsida > Pinales > Pinaceae > Pinus > Pinus tabuliformis. The sequence goes on from CM062805.1 coordinate 944,404,968, forward strand.
CGTCGTGGCTGCCACCTCGTCCTCTGACTATCCCTTTACTAACCGACGTGGCCAATCACTGGCCTTTAGGCCGCTCAACCATTCACCTTTATGCCATGCAAAACAAATCGAAGTAATAATCATGCAGTTTGATTGAGAGAAGGATTAGAACACTTACCTGCGCGCGGCTGCACATGATTTCCAGTTTTTTTGAGCGATGGATCTACCTGCCGCATGTGGCTGCACATTCCTGTAGGCTCGTGGTTACAGGATGCTGGCGATGGAGTGAATGGTTCTGCGTTCATGCGCCCGTGTTTGATCTCAGATGGCGGTGCTGTGAACGGTCTTCACTTGAGCAGGTTGAACTGTTACAGGATCCCCGCGAGGGGTCTTGTCACCGTTCTTTCTCCTCGGGTGTATGCTGCATGCTGGCGGTTCTGGCTTCTCGATCACGATCCCAGCGCTTCTGATGTATCAACGTGGATGTGGTATGGTTCTCGGTGCCTAGTTTTTCTTTGACAGATGCTTTCTCACGAGAACTGATTACTTTGTTGTGCTGCTGCAGGGATCTTGGTTGCATGGCGACGAGGATGGTGGAGGACGATAATGGCAATGTTCAGGGGTGCCATCATTGGCATGCATGCATTCAATCCACTCCTCAGTCGCTAGATCTTCATTTGAAACACATTTCGGCCATCGTAACCTTCTACAGGAAGTTTCCTGTAGAACACAGAACTTCCTGTAGAAAATTGGCACTCTCCTGTAGAAGATCCGCGTCTTCCTGTAGGAAGACTGTCTGTTCCTGTAGAAAAACTGTATCCTCCTGTAGAAGATCCAAAGCATGATAATAATTGCACATACCTTAAAAAACATTGCTGTTCTTGGAGGAGGTGCCGATGACATCCTTTGCTAGCATGATGAAGGCCCCTGGCTTGGAGTGGAGAGGCTTCTTCTCCTCCATAGAACATCTGCATGCAAACCTTTTATGGTGCTGATTGCTTTTTCCTTTTTTCTTTTTTTTTTTTTTTTTTTTTTTTTTTTTTAGAAAGACAATAGGAGCGCCTCAATGAGGTTTTCACCCCTACTGCCTGCCTTGGGCGCCTCAGAGAGGTTTTCACCCAAGGATCTTTATTTTTCTCTCTTTTCTTTTTCGAAAGACAATAGGAGCGCCTCAATGAGGTTTTCACCCCTACTGCCTGCCTTGGGCGCCTCAGAGAGGTTTCACCCAAGGATCTTTATTTTTCTCTCTTTTTTTTTTTTTTTGTGTTTTAGATCCTTCAGGGTATGCCCAAAGTGGAGGCAGAACCCTTCTCTATGACCAAAACAGATTTCTCCATAGTGCTGATAAACTCTTGTCTTGAGAGAGGTCTTTTGTAGATCTTCAATCGGTGCCCATTGACAAGCATGGGAATGGCTTCCTCATCAATGGTTCGAATGAGGACTGATCCGTTGTCATGGCATTGTTCCACCACATATGGTCCTAGCCATATGGTCCTCAACTTCCCCTTGAAATCTTTGAATCTGGAGTCATACAACAAGGCCCAATCTCCCGGCTGAAATTGCTTGTCATGGAGATGTTGGTCATGCCACACCTTCCTCTGAAGTTGAACCACTTCTGAGTGAAGGAGGGCCTGCATGCGGTGCTCATCCAGTCCATTCAGCTGCAATAACCTTTCTTGCTGTGCATGGCTGAGATCTAGGTCCAGCTGAGCTGCCATCCTCAAAGTGTTATACTCAAACTCAATGGACAACAAAGCTTTCTTCCCATAGACCAGCTCATAAGGTGTGAAGCCGGTGGTGGTCTTCCAAGTGGTGTTGTAAGCCCATGTGGCCTCAACTAGGCGATCTGCCCAGTCTTTTCTGCTGCTGCTCACCACTTTGGTCAAGATCCCTTCTAATGCTCTATTGGTGACTTCCACCTGCCCATTTGCTTGAGGATGATAGGGGGTGGAAGTCCTATGCTTGATCTTGTGATGAGCTAGTAGATCTTCAACCAAGTTGGATGTGAACTGGCTCCCTTGATCGGTCACCAGCTCTCTTGGGTAGCAAAACTTGTAGAAAATGTTCTCTCTTAAGAACTCGACCACCTTCTCCTCTGTTGCTGCTTTGATTGCTTTAGTCTCTGCCCACTTGGTCAAGTAGTCAGTACACACAATGATGTAGGATCTCTGCCTCGAAGAGGGATTGATTGGACCCACAAAGTCCATGCCCCACTTCTCAAATGGCTCAAGAGTCACTTGAGGTTGGAGAGGCATCTCATCCCTTTGGGTAGGTTTCCCCATTCTTTGGCATTGGTCACACTGGCTGACATATCTTCTGACATCTTGATGAAGTGTGGGCCAATAGTAGCCTGCCTGCAGGATCTTGAAGGCAGTTCTCTTTGCTGCAAAATGTCCTCCACAAGGCCCATCATGACAGGTGAGGAGAATGTCAAAGACTTCCTCCTCCCTTACACAACGCCTTAAGATCTGATCAGGGCCAAGCTTGAACAGGTTGCCCCCGATCCAAGTGAATGAGGCACTTTTTCTGATGATTTTGCTCTTCTCCTTTGAAGAGAGGTGCGGAGGAAACTGAGCTGAAACAAGATAGTTTGCTATATCAGCAAACCATGGAGAGAGTACTGAAATAGCAAATAGATTCTCATCAGGCATCTGGTCATCCACCATCTCATCTTCACCTGCAGACAAATTCAATCTAGATAAAAAATCAGCAACAACATTTTCTCTTCCTGGTTTATCAACAATGGTTAGATCAAACTGCTGCAATAAAAGTAACCATCTAATAATACGAGCATTCACATCTGGTTTATTCATCAAATATCTAATAGCAGCATGGTCAGTATGTACAAATGTTTGATATCCGGTAATGTAATGACAGAACTTGTTTAGTGCATGGACTATAGCTAAGAACTCTTTCTCGGTTACAGTGTAATTCAGCTCAGCTTTGGACAAGTTCTTACTAAGGAAGTAAATGGCATATGGAAGTTTTTCCTCAATTTGTCCTAAAGCTGCCCCTATGGCTTTGTTTGAGGCATCAGTGTGGATGTGGAAAGGTAGGGCCCAGTTTGGACCTCTCAAGATTGGTGCTGACACCAACTTGTCCTTTAACTCATTCAAACTCTTCTGACAAGCGTCAGTCCACTTAAACTCCACATCTTTTGCCAACAAGCCAAACAATGGCGAGGCGAGCTTGCTGAAGTCCTTAATGAATCTCCTGTGGTATCCCGCTAATCCCAAAAAACTCCTAACATCCCTTACTTTTTGAGGAGGTGGAACCCTCTTGATGAGAGCAATTTTGTTAGGATCCACCTGCAATCCTTGGGAAGAAATGGTATGGCCTAGCACTGTCCCTTCAGTCATTAGGAATTCACATTTCTCAGGGCTAAGGGACAAGTTCATCTCGATGCACTTGGTTAGGACCTTTCCCAAGTTGGACAATGCTTCCTGGAAGTTGGCCCCATAAGGGGTAAAGTCATCCATGTAGATTTCCACTGCATCATGGACCAACTCCGAGAAGATGCTCAAGACAGCTCTCTGAAAAGTAGCAGGAGCATTGCATAGCCCAAAGGGAAGGACTCGGTAGGCAAAGGTACCCCAAGGACAAGTGAAGGTGGTCTTATCTTGGTCTTCCGGGCTGATTTGGATTTGATTGTACCCGCTGAACCCATCCAGGAAAGAGAAGAACTTCTTTCTTGCCAGTCCATCCAACACTTGATCTATGAAAGGTAGAGGGAAATGGTCTTTCTTGGTAGCTTTGTTCAGCTCCCGGTAATCTACACAGATCCTCCACTTCCCATTCTTCTTGGGAACCAACACTAGAGGGGACACCCATTCACTATCTGAGATGGGGTAGATGAATCCGGCATCTAACAATTTTTGCAATTCTTCCTTGACAATGTCTTTAAGGGCTGGATACATTCTCCTCTGCGGTTGCCTAACCGGTTTACAGTCCTCTTTGATGTATATATGATGAGTACAGACCGAGGGATGGACTCCTTTCATCTCCTTATAGCTCCAAGCAAAAGCATCTAAGTGGCTGGCCAACAGGTTGCACAGCTCCTTTTCCTGAGAAGGAGATAGGGAGGAGCTGATTTTCAATGCTCTCTCAGGGCCGAACTCCACATTCTTAACTCTGGGAGTGACAGGGTTGGTTGTACAAAGATCCACTAAGGTGCTGGCTTGGGCATCCTCCACCAATTTTTCTAAAGGTAGTGCACTGGTAGGTGGGTTTTGGATCAAGTTCTCGATCAAATCATCCTCGGTTGGGGGATTTCTTCTATTGGTTTCTATGGTACATAGAGGTGCTGAATACACCTCGTCTTCTTCTCCTTCTTCCAACCAGAGTGGTAAGTCATGCTCTAAAGAGGGTTGGGCAGGAGGGTATAGGACAAGTTGCTTGGACATAGGACCATTTTTGATGGTCATATTTCCGGCACGACAACTGATATAGGCATCTGCAGTGGCTAACCAAGGCCTTCCCAAAATGAGGGGATATCCAGTAAGCTTTTCCTTTGGTTGCAGAACCAGGAAGTCTGCAAGATACTCCCAAGAGTCAATAGAGACCAAGACATCCTCCACAATTCCTTCGGGAGTCACAGTGGAGCGATCTGCTAATTGCAGTACTGTCGAGGTCTTCCTCAAGGAACCTTGAAGATTGAGCTTGCACATGGTATCCCTGGTCATTACATTAATGGCAGCCCCCAGATCAATCAGGGTGTGGGGTATGATGGTGCCATTGATGTGGACATCTACTACAGGACTTCCAGGATCTAAGTACTTTGGGCAGATGACTTGTCCTAGCATAAGGTCAGACAGTTGTCCTATGACATTGATAGTTGAAGCATCTTTCTTCCGTCTGCCTGGATGTTTGAAACACTTCTCCTTAACCAGCTTGTTATAGATTGGCACATCCTTGATGGCCTGGAGAAGGGGTATCTTCACACACAACTGCTTGAGCTCTCCCAGAAGCTCATCTTCCTCCGGGTTGGGTTGTGTAGTGGCTGTAAGTCTCTCAGGAAAGGGTGGAATAGGCTTTGGTTCACTTTCCTGATGGTCTTCCTCCTCCTCTGGGGGAGGAGGTTGGCGATCTGGAAGAGTCTTTCCAGATCTAAGATTGATCTCCTGGATATCCACAACATAGGTAGGGCATGAGGTCTCCCCAGTATATACCTGCTGAGCCTGTCTATTGTTGGGGTTCGGGTTCGGTTGAGCAGGCATTTGAGGTTGCCTTGGAGGAGCAGGAGGTAATGGTTGTGGCTGAACTAGAGGTGGAGGCAGAATGGCGGGAGGATTGTTGTATTGAGGCCTCCACCCCGACTGAGGTGCACTCCATTGAGGCTGCGACTGGGTATGTGAGTGATATGGATGAGAAGTAGGTTGAGTAGGGTACTGAGGTGGATAAGACCATGGAGGAGGCATGGACCAGGAAGGATGAGCAGGGGGACCCCAGGAAGGCATGGGAGTCAAGTGGTTGGGGTTGTAATAAGCTTGAGATGCCCCTTGCATCCCCTGCTGATAAGGTCTAGATCCTTGAGGCCTCCTTTGGTTGATGAAGTAGAGAGGTTCAGTGGGGGCTTCAGTTCCTTGGTACATGGCTTTAAACCCAGGCAAGGTTGGACACTGATTTGTTGGGTGGTCCTCCTCACAAACGAAACACACTTCAACCGAATGCAATGGACATTCGTTCTTAGGGTGTCTTCTGGTGCACCTAGGACAGAAGACAGCCAAGGCTCTCTCAGCTTCCTCTTTCTTTTGCTGGATCCTGAATGTGTCCAGCTGCATGGCAATGGTATGTCTCACCTCACTCTTAAGATCTTCTAATTGGTTTGTAAGCTCATGTTTGGAGAAAGGGACACCGGTGGAGAGGAGGTTTCCTCTACCTCGTTTTCTAGCTGCCCTGGAATGATTTCGAAACACAGTCTTGATGTCCTCATAAGGCAGTTGGTAAATTTCCCCCCCAGCTAACATGTGAAGGGTATCTAAGAGATCTTCAGGTACTCCTCGGAGCATAACCAACTTAAGGGATTCAGGGTCAAGTGTGCACCTGGCCCGCTTGTAACTAAGTTGGAACCTTTCCTCATAGTCCTCTAAAGATTCATCGTTTCCCATGGTCATTCGAAAGATTTCCCCCTTTGTTTCCTTGGACCTACAATAATCCCGGTACTTGGTGTTGAAGGCTTGCTGCATCTGAGCCCATGTGGTGATACTATTCCCAGGCAAACCCATGAACCAGCATAGTGCTGCATCCTTGAGAGTAGAAGGGAAAAGTTTTAGCTTTTGTTCATCCTCAGTATAGTCATAGGTTCTACAGAGGACAGCAAACTCAAATAGGAAGGTATCAGGATCCTCAGTGGTCATTCCATGGAAGTGAGGCAAAGCAGAGGGGCTAATGTTTTTCATTTTCATCTCACCATTGGTCTCTCGGATGGGGAAAGCTCCTTCTATCCTCTCATCCTCTCTATTGTCAGCCATAGCTTTAGGTGGAGTGGTCTCTAACTCTTCTTCTTCTATAGGATTTCGATATGTCTTGGGATGTTCACCTATAGTTTCCTCTGAATCACTGTCACCACCGAAGAGTGAAGGGTGACTAAGTGATGTGGTGGGGGTGTTTGGTAGGAATTTGCCTGATCTATCTCGGTTCCTACGAGGCATGAAATGGAAAAGAATTCTCTTTTTTGATTGCTTTTGTTTTTCTCTGTGCACCTGCAAAAATGAAACAGATTGATTGCAAAATTGAAATTCTAATCTACACTTGCAGAATCGAAAGTCTAATCTATGAAAGCAGGAAATGCTAAGCTATGAAAGCAGGAAATACTAATCTATGAAAGCAGGAAATGCTAATCTATGAAAGCAGGAAATGCTAAGCTATGAAAGCAGGAAATGCTAAGCTACTTTTGCAGAAGGGAAATGAAATAAACTACTAAGCAGAAGTAAGAGTACGAAAGTAGAAGAAAAGCAACAATTACTAATACTCTGACGCTTCCCCGGCAACGGCGCCAAAAAGATGGTGAGCTCCAGTATTGTAGCAATAATGCTACAACTCTTGGGGCTTCCTGTCTCTTAATTTTATCAACCCGGTAGTTCGTACAAACTTGGAAGCGACGGTGCTATATGCACAAGTACTAGCTCTTGTCGCAGCTGTCACTTGGTCAGCTGGCACAAGTCCGCTAGGGCTCAAGCCAACTTCTATAGGCTCTCAGAAGAAGCTCGCTAATTGATGGACGAAAGCTAATCTCAAAGGAAAGCTACTTTACTTGACAAAAATGAACTGAAAGCAAATCAAAGCATGTAAACCTAGGAAACCCTAATTTAACTAGTCTAACCTCTAAACTGCAAGGAATGTGAAGGAAACTTCTACCAATGCTGCTGTTACCTATAATAAGTGGAAATGCATGGATCTAAGCTGTTTGCATCATGAAAGACATGTTTTTGTATTTTCCTTTAAATGTGTGGAATGATTGTGATTGTGTGCTAATTAGGGTTTGGTTGTGCAGATGGGATGGAGAAGGAAGGAAAGCGTGGGTCAGGTTGGGAAGGCTAGGGGAGGTCCCTAAGGATCCTTAGCATCCATCCACAGAGGTTCCTCGCATTCAGATGCTCAGCAACCGAGAGAGTGGCCTCCTACAGGATGGCTGTGGAGGATCCTACAGGATACTCTGTTTTCTACAGGATGTCTACAAATGGCTACAGGATGACCTACCGTGAGTGGTTGGAGTGATGGAGGAGTAATGGAATGGTAGGGGGAGATGTGCAAGGTGGGGATGAGGTTGGTGATGGATGTAGAAGTGAAGGAATGGGATAGGGAGTAAATGAAGGGAGTAGGTTGGAAGATGGAGGACTAGGTCAACAACGAGGGCTAGAGAATGGAGCTATGCGAGGAGTGAAAGTCTTTGGAGAGATAGCAGAGCGGAGTGAAGGTCGAGAAGATGTGTGTGCATGTGTGATCAAGGTGGAGGAGAAGGTAATGGGCTGAGAGGGAGAAGTGTAAATGTAACAAATGCTTATGACTATTATCAAACCGAAAGTGCATCAACCTAACTACCTGTGCTCATAATTCAATGATCAACAATAAAAAACGCGAAGGAGAATGTGCATGAAGCTGTGGTAAAGGAGTGCAGTGCATGAGTGGATGACAAGGAAGCATCTAACGTAACAGTGACTGTATTGCAGCAATCATCAAGTGAAGAAATGCGTGTTTTTGGTGGCTAGCTATGGGCTGCACCCCAATCTTCAAGAAAGATGGCAGTGAGTCCTAACAGCCTTTTTGTTGGAGCTCCAATGGACTCTATCTATCCTCTGCTACACTAAACGACTGTAAACAAACTCACCATAAGCAAATCCTATCTACTCATGAAAAAGACCAACTCAACAACCTGTAATTCGAATTGCATGTACAAATGAAAAGCTCAAAGTGCTGGAAATGAAATGGGAACAACACTACAGCAGAGGGGATCTATGGCTCTCAGGTTGGGCCCTAACCTGAGAGCTATAGTCTCCTTAAGAAACTCAGAACTAGATCACAAACTGTCTTCTTTATTCATAATCTGATATCATGCCAAATTGGCTTACAAAAGAGAACGAAACTTGAGCTGTGCTCCAAAATTACAATAGTAACACGAGAGTTTCAACAACCTAACCAAGGCTAAGGCCTCTATACTTATACAAAACGATTCTCCAACAAGTATCCATGATTCTAGGAGCTCGGCTGTTCAATCTATAGTTTAACTGCTGATCCTGTAGGATGATCATAAATGCTGTTTCCTGTAGAGCAGTTTTGAACTGCTGTTCCTGTAGAACAGCTGGCCGTGTATTAAGCTCGGAGGGAGGATGGAGTGGGGCTCGGAGTTCTTGGTGAGGATCCCGAGGAATGTCCCCCAAGACCGTGGACAACCTCTCCTTACGTCAGCAATGCCAACTCGTTGTCTCCTTGCCACCTTTTCGTTGTCTTTTGCTCCCTTTTAATGCCAAAACCTGGAATCACAATGCATTAGCTACGTAGATAAAGTGCCTATCCTTTCTCCTACAAACAACATGAATAAACTAAGAAGTGTATGCATAAACAATAAAAATGAATGGTTTGAGCAAGCAAAATAGGCCAAAATGAGCCCAAATTGTACCAAAATTGGGGCTCATCAGCCTCGAACCAAAAAAATGGACACACCTAGTAAGAAACCAAAAATCTCTTCTATGACACATGAAGAAGAGGAAGAAATGCAACATGATATATCAAAATTACATGACCAAGTGCAACAAATTTTGCTCTCGTAAAGAGTAACCAAAAATGAAATGGAAGCTAATATTGATGTTTTGAAGAATGGTTTAAAAGAAGACATGGAAGGTTTGAAGGAAGGATTAAAAGCAATAATGCAAGGTTCGACAAAGTTGCTAGAATAAATTCTTCCTAATGGAAAAAAGGTATTCCATGAAACTCATGACGAGGACAAAATGAATATGAATTATGATTTTAGAGACTCCAATGCTGGGTTTAAGAACCACCACATTCTAAAGATCAATATGAGAGAGTTTGATGGATACGGTAACACAGATACTACAAATGGAGCAATATTTTGATCTCCATGATGTGCAACACATAGAAAAGGTAAGCATTGCACCTTTATATTTAGAACCCAATCAGTTTGTATGGTATCGATGGATTTGTTCTCATAAATCACTTGTCACTTGGTCAATTTTTATAGAGGAAATGATAGCATGTTATGAGGATACAAAGTGTTGTTGCTCCTAGCTTTCCACAACCTATTCATTTGACACAATAATTGGAAGAAAAAAGAGCAAAAGGTATTTTTTACAATTGTGATAGAAAATACACTAAAGGTCATAAGTGTGATGATAAGAAATTATTCTATATATATTGTGAAGAGGAGGAAGAAAAGGAACAAGAAACATCAAAATAGGAGGATATCCACCAGGAACCAACCCCAAAGAAAGAAGAAATGAATCCGACCATATCTTGTAATGCATTGGCAGGAATTACCATTCATCAAACTCTCAAGATAGAAGGATATATTATGAAGAAAAAGGTAATAGTGTTGAATTATAAGATAGCCAAGGAATTGAATTGCTTCCTATATCCAACACCATAATGTCAAGTGAGGGTTGTAATGGAGGAACTATAAATTTCTTTGGAAAGTGCCATAATATCAAGCTAACCATGTGGGAATATGTATTAAATATTCCAATGCTTTCCATTCCAATGGTTAGTGTTGATGTTGTACTAGGAGTTCAATGGTTACAATCTTTGGGGACAATAGATTTTAATTTTCAAGAACTTTTCTTGAATTTTTTTGGGAAGGAAAGGAAGTTGAAATAATGGGTATTGCAAGGAAACCATGAAAGATAATAAGCTCTAATAGCATGAAAAAGCTTCTGAAGAAAGAACAACTAGACGTAATTGTACAATTATGCTCACTATAAGTTCAAACATCGAAATCATCTATTTCTCCAGATCTCCAAAAGGTGTTGAACAATCATTCCAAAGTATTTGTGACTCCCAAAGGCCTCCCACCTATTCCTAATTATGATCATGATATTCATTTAATTCCAGGAAGTGTCCCTCCAAATTTCAAACCTTACAAATATTCCTATGCCTAAAAGAGTGAAATTGAACGTATGGTTGAAGAAATTCTAGAGGCTAGTATAATTCAACCTAGTCAAAGTTATTTCTTTGCTCTAGTGGTGTTGGTGCACAAGAAGGATGGATCATGGCGTATGTGTCTGAATTATAGGGAGCTCAACAAGATCACTATTAAAGATAAATTTCTCATTCCTATAATTTATGGATTGTTGGATGAATTACGTGGAGAAATTTACTTCAACAAGCTAGATCTTCATTTAGGATATCATCAAATTAGAATGAAGACTAAAGACATTCCGAGAACAACATTAAAAACTCATGAGGGTCATTATGAATTTTCGGTCATGCCTTATGGCCTTAGTTATGCACCTTCCACATTTCAAGGTTTGATGAATTCCATTTTCAAACCCTTCCTTAGAAAATTTGTGTTAGTATTTTTTGATGATATACTAATCTACAACAATTCTTGGAAGGATAATGTTCCACATGTTGACAAGGTGCTTAAACTATTGGAGGAGAAACAATTATATGCAAAAACCTCCCAATGGTTTTTTGGAGTACATAAGGTGGAATATTTGGGTCATATTGTATCTCATGAGGGTGTTAAGGTAGACCCTAACAAAATTAAAGCCATTAAGGAATGGAAAATCCCACAACCATAAAGCATCTTTGAGGATTTATTGATTTGATAGGGTATGATTGCAAGTTGGCTAAGAATTATGAGAGAAAAACAACACCTCTAACAACAATACTAAAGAAAGATGCATTTTCTTGGACTCCAAAACCAACTAAGGCATTTGAACATCTTAAAGAGGCAATATGCCAAGCATCGGTCTTAGCTACGCTAGACTTCACAACAACCTTTATTGTGGAATGTGATGCATTAGGAAATAGAATTGGTGTTGTTTTAATGCAAGAAGGAATATCTATTGCTTTTGAAAACCGTCTAATCAAAGGAAAGTATTTACACAAACCTATTTATGAGAAGGAAATGTTGGAAATACTAAATGCACTAAAGAAATGGCGACCTTACCTAATGGAAGACACTTCAAGGTAAAAACAAATCTTGACAATCTTAAATACTTTTTGGAACAAAGATTATCTTCAGAAGAGTAACAAAAATGGCTCACAAAGATGTTGGGTTATGAATTTGAAATCATCTAGAAAAAAGGGAAGCAAAATGTTGATGCAGATACACTCTTAAGAAAGGACGAGGTTCTAGAAGCATTTCTTAGTGCCATTTCTATTATCCAACCTCATTTGATAACCGAAGCAAGGGATGAATGGAAGAATCATGAATAGGTGTGGAAACTCATTCAAAAGTAGCAACAAGATCCCAGTACATCTGATACATTTAGCTAGAAAATTGATTCATTATGGTACAAATATCGCTTATATCTTTGTAAGAATTCCCAACTCAAGCAAAAGATTTTTTTTGAATTGCACACCGCCCTCCCCAAGGAGGGAACTTAGGATTTTAAAAAACTTACCACAGGGTCAAGAAGATTTTTTTTTGAGATGGCCTTATATCTGATATTCAAAAGTTTGTGGCAGAATTTTTTGTTTTCCAACAAAATAAAGTTGAGACAATCAAGACCCCATGTCTGTTACAACCTTTAGGCATTCCAACTCAGCGTTGGGAGGAAGCCTCAATGGATTTTATCATAGGTTTACCCGAGTCTGAATGAAAGAGTATCGTCATGGTGGTAGTTGATAGACTTACCAAGTATACACACTTTTGTACATTATGTCATCCTCTTAAATCCAGTACAATTGGTACTACATTTATGGAAACAATTCAAAAGCTACATCGAAACCTAAAGATTATTTTAAGTGACAAAGATCCCATTTTCACTGGAAAATTTTGAATGGAATGATTTTCTTGTCTTCGAAATTAATTAGCTCATAGCTCATCTTATCATCCTCAATATGACGGGCAAACTGAGACAATGAACAAATGCTTGGAAGGATATCTTCGTTGCTTTGTATATGATAAACAAACATAATGGGTCAAGTGGTCACCTCTAGCTGAATGGTGGTATAACACTTCCTTCCATACTGCAGTAAAAATGACCCCATTTATGGCACTTTATGAATATAATCCACCATCCATCACATCATATTTAAGAGAAAATTCTAAGGTTCAAGGAGTGGAAGATCACATCGAGCATCAACAACAAGTTCTCCAACTCTTAAAGGATAACCTCACTCTGGCACATAATCAAACAAAACAACAGGCATATCAACATCGCAGTGAAAGAAGTTTTGATGCAGGTGACTAGGTATTTTTACAGCTACAACCATACAAACAAATGTCCCTCAAGAAAGCTAAGAAGGATAATAAATTATCACCCAAGTACTATGGTACTCACAAGGTTTTGTAAAAGATTGGTACTATGGAATACAAATTGGAGCTTCTTGCATCTTGCTAAGTACACCTAGTTTTCCATGTTTCATGCGTAAAGAAGGTTATCAGTGACAAGCTCCCAGTTTAAACAATGTTTCGAGAACTTGACGATGAAGGAAAAATCATATTTGAGCCTGAAGTAGTTACAGAAACAAGAACATGAACTCGACAACTACATAATCGATTAATTTCATAGTATCTCATTAAGTGGAAGAACTTACTCGCTGAAGATTCCACATGGAAGGATGAGAATTTTATACAGAAGCATCTAGAACTATTCAAGCGCGTTGATATTTTTTTTTTTTTTTTGAGGGAGAGGGGCATGTTAGGTCCCTATAATACTAGTGTATTCCCCTTATTGTATTGTTAGTGTAGCCTCTATTGTTATTGTTGTGCCCCATAAAAGCCCACTATTGTTATTGTTGTGCCCTTACATTATTATTGTTATGTAGGCTCTGATTATATTGTGACCCCTTAGATTCCTATATATACCAAGGAGGTATTATCATTTGTATCATCCAATAATTTTTCATTTATGTGATGTAAAGTAGGTTTCCCCCTCAAAGAAGCTATTTCTCAAGTTGTTGATCTATATTTTCTTCTATTTTGTGAGCTAGTTACATAACATCACGGGCCCCCTTTTAATGCACATGTAGCCTTAGCCCCTCATACTCCTTTTTCCTAATTTTCTTTGTAGTAATAATGTATTTTTTTATTAACATGCATGATACTTCAATCTATAAAACAAGGTTCTCCAACCTCAAAACACATAAAAACATATGCACACGGGCACATCGGTCCCTAAATATATACACAAACATGCACATGGGCACATCAGTCCCCAAAAGTAGTTCTTGGCTCCCCAACTTGATTAATGTGTATCGACTCACTAGCCTAAGTTTTGTATGTAAAAGTTATTTACCATCTAGGGGTTGAGTTGGGGTGTTATGTAAATAGGTTAGTGCCTTCTTATGAAGGAGGCCTCTGACACCCAGTAATGAATGAAGTGTTTTGACTTTGTGGAAAAATTACAATTACTAAAAATAAATAAATTAGATCCAAAACCTTACTTTAGGCATAGCTTGAGCATACAAGTCCAAATAGTGTTGAAAATTTGGGTTGGAAAACATAGAGACAATATCTATGAAATTTCGCTTGAACTTAGGTTTGCATATTCAACACCAAATTATAAAAATGGGAAAAGTGTAGCTTTTACAGGATGAGATTTTACTCTCTTTAACACCTTTGTCTAGGATGAAATTTGTACAAGAAGGATTATCAATGTATGTAGGAGAAATATGACCAAATTCATTGTTCTAACACTTTTTTATAATTTTGGATAATGTATTTGAAGAAAATGTGACTTGAGACAAAAAATATGGAGTATTTTTCCCATTAAACATATCATCTCCTTAGAAAGGTGGATAATCTTGTCCTATTTAATTTTTTGTAGATCTTTGTTGTTTGAAACACAACAATTTTTGTTAGATTTTCTAACATTATAGAATGTTCCAAAAATACATAAATTTTCATTTTGAGAAGGATGTAACAGATGATTGGAATAACACATTTTTAAGATGAAGGTTGCCAAGTATTCATGGATGAGAATATTATTAGTGCCTGAAAAAATCGTTTTCCAAGATCTTGTTTTTTTTTTCTTTTCTATTGGTAATGGAAGATGGTCTCCAATCTTGAGTTGCACCATGAAAACAAGAAGAAAATGCGTTAGTAGAGAATTTGTAGGTGCTATAATATTTGAATGTGAACTTAGTATGAGATAAGAGTATAGGCATTGAAAAGTTATTTCAAAGGAGAACAAAGTGGAGGACTCAAGTGTTGGAATTGTACTTTTGATTAATCTAAATAAAGACTTCAAACTTAATTTGACAAGACAAATTGTTAATGTGGGTAACCACTTAAGTATCTTAAACGTAAGGAAATAGGTCTACAATAAGGCATGACCTTTCCAGATGCAAAAATGACCAAGGTTGACTACATATGTAGTGTTTATATTGTGAGGCAAAGGTACAATTGGTTAGGAAAGAGAATGGACATCTAAAGTTATTTTCAACCAATAAGTTGAATGTTGAACTAAGGATGACTAGATGTACTTAGAAAATTTAACTTAAAGGTCAAGCATGAAAAGGGAAGGGGTCCAAGTTTGTTTGTGCCCTTAGTAAGAAATTGCAATGCATTTATCTGCAATCATAATTAAAAAAACTATAAATACCAAGAAGAGTTTTAAAATCTTTTGGCAACAAGATAATAAGTGAAGTTAAAAGTACATGTCCATGTGGTTATTTAACCTTCATATTTGGAATGGATGTGGAAAGAACGATATGTTTGATCGAGGTTATAAGTAGTGATTGACTAATACAATGTTCATTAAATAATGAAGACATGTTGTGCATGTATGTCATGGATGAACATCTCGGTGTGAGATATATGTGTGTTTGAAAAGGTGATATGTCATGATGGGTATCATGAATTTTCATGATAGAACCATTGAAGCTAAATATTTGTGTTTTCGTGATCATGATGGTCAATACATGAACTAACAACTTATGTATAAATGGTTTGAAGTAATTTGAAATTCATCTTATTCTAGAAGCAAATGATGATAAAGGTTCAAATTATGCTTCTATTTGGATTGCCTAAAAAATTAGGGAAGTTGGTAAGAATCAAATGAAGTCAAAAAACATTATGAGACCAAGGGAAGTGAGTGATGAACTTCAATCCACTTGGGAGCTACTATTAAGGAAATGAGACATTCTATTGTGTGGAATTGTCACGTGAGATAATGTATGAGGCAACATAAGGTTTGGATTAGAACTCTCCAATGAATGAGGAGCAAGTTATTGAGTTGGATAAGGCTTGAAAGTAATGAGGAAAACTTGGAGGTGTAAATATTTCGAATAAGCAACAAGAAAATTTTCGTTTTTCCTAGAATGCATTTAGGAAAATAAAGGAGCTTCTCTCTCCTTGTTATGCCAAGAACCTTTATGATGAAGTACACAAAAATTTAGGTTTTACCAAGAATGCATTCATTGAGGTTCTTCCAATTGATGAGGTACTCAATAGTTTCTTAATTTTAAAATTGCTTAATCCTTGATTTAGGTTCTAGTATGATCTTTTATTCTTCATTAACCTTTGGTAAAATAGTTTGCATAGGGATATTGTCACCTATTACTTTCTTTAAGCGGGAAATGTGGAATACCAGATATATGAAACCCCAATTCGTAAGCCATATTTCGAATCCTCTACAACACTTTATAGGAACCATAGTACTTGAGTGCTAATTTATTGTCCTTATTTTATTGATCCAGGGACCTCTCTTTGTATGGTTGTAGCCCCAATAATACACAATCCCCTATTTTGAATTCCCTTTAATTGTTATGTTGATCCACTTATTATTTCATCCTATTTTCTGTTAATGAAATTGTCCTTCAATAGTTTGATAACCTCTTGTTAGTGCTTTATTATGGTCCTTCATTGCTTGAACCTTCACTTTCCCTCTTAGGGATGATGTGATGGATGGAGGATGATATCCATAAAGTGCCATAAATGGGACATTTTTTTAATAAAGTATGGAAGAATGTGTTGTACCACCATTTTGCTAAGGGTAACCACTTGACCCATTGTGTATTACAAAGAAATTAAGATACTCTTATTCAAAACCTTAGTTTTTCTATCAAATTGAGGATGGTAAGAGTAATCATGAGCCAATTAAGTACCCAAATAAGAAACCAATTCAATCCAAAACTTGCCATTGAAAATTGGATCTCTATTATTTATAAAAATGTTGGAGACTCCATGTAGCCTCTAAACTATTTCCATGAATGTGTTATACTTGCTTTAAAAAATGAGAAAGGGAGAGAAAATGGGCATATCCACCACTATCATGATTAAATTATATCCTTTGGGCTTGGGTAGACCTATAATAAAATTCATTGAGACATCTTCCCAATGTTGACTTGATATGTCTAATGATTATAGGTGACCTAGGGTCTTTCTTATCTCTCCCTTTTATGTTGGTGAGAAATCATTCAACCACAAACCTTTTAATATCAATTCAAGAATTTCCTAGAAAAATCCTTCTTTATCATGTGGTATATTTTCAAGAACCCTAAATATCTTCCTATAGGAGAAGTGTAATTCCAAAATGATCTTCTATTTGAGTTGGGAATTATTCCATAAATATAGGTAATCTTGACACCGCAATGAATCATTATTCCACCAAAAATTATCTACCACACTTGGTTTCTCTTATAGTTGTTTAATTATCTTAGATATATTCTAATATTTCTTCCATTTTATCATTGATTCTTCCACCCAAGATCTATGAATATTCTTCTTTCCTTGAAAGTGCATCTCCCACCACATTTTTTCTCGCTTTGGTAGATAATTTCAAAGTCATGAACTAGCATCTTTGTAATCATTTTTTATCACTCTTATAAACACAAACAATGGTTCAAGAAGTACTTCAAAATATCATTATCTATTTTTAGCTTGAAATGTCTTCCTAGTAGGTAGGGGCATTGTTTCTTAATTGCATGCAATATGGCCAACATTTACTCTTCATAAATGAGTTTGAGTAAGTTCTTTCCTTGAAGTTGGTAGCTTTCAAAGGAAAGGGGTCTTCCTTCTTGCATCAAAACTACACCAATGCCATGCCTTGAGGAAACACACTCCATAATAATGTTTTCTTTTTGAAGTCAAACATGGTTAGGATTGGAGTTTTACACATAGCCTCAATTTTTTCATAATCTTTGGTTGCTTGTTAAGTCCATGAATGATCTATTAATCACCATATGAGTGATCTCAGTTAAGAATTATTAAATGGAGGTATTACAGACTCATGTGTTGGTGTGTGTGTCTAGGTTATTTAAGCAATGGATAGATCAAATTACAAATACATAGACACTTGAAATGGAAGAAAATAGAGAAACACAGTAAGCAAATATAAGAACACAAGAAATTAATAAGGAGTTCACCCTATCCTCCAAGGCTACATCTACGGTCCAGCTTTCAGTGGTTGCCTTCTTTATTGTGTCTTAAAGCAGAGAATTACAAAGAAGGAGCTCAATAAGAGTCTCCTGTCACAGGATAGCTTGGCAGGATGGTTCTTGGATTCCCCAAGCCACTAGAGTACATAGACTCTTGGCCTTACTAGATTTTTGACCTCTCAGGTCTACAATGGAAGGAGCCCAATGTGGTGCTCGGTCCTAACAGATCCCCTTCAGGGATGGCTCGAATTTCTCAAGCCCTCTGGTGCTCAACGCTGTCTTTGGTCAGCTCGGCCCTCTGTCTTCTTACTGATTTTTGCTCTCTTTGTCTGCTTTCTCTGTTCTTTCGTGTGTGTCCCTTCTGCTGGTCTGTGCATGGCTTTAAAGCCACTCGAGCTCATGGCTATTCGATTCCTCTTCCAACTCCATCAGATCGCCTGCTATAGCTTCGCTTGGAGTTCCCTGTCTCGACATCATCATCAAACTCACAGGGAGTGGCCACTTGTCCTCCTGTGAACTGCGCTAGCTTACTTCGTCAGTTCGGTTCTTCAATTACGTCATGGGGTGAGTCATTCGCCACCTTGGCGGTCAAAGCGGACCTCAAATTCTTCTAAATTGCGGCTTAATCCCTCGTTACATCCGGTCTTACCGTCGGGTGCAATATCAACCGTTAGATCTAGATCCCCCAGATCCAATGCCATCCGCTCATTTCGCGCGGTTGACTTGCTTGACTGTTAGTGCGTGATGAG
The DNA here is from genome assembly GCA_031772625.1 of Pinus tabuliformis. Lineage (NCBI taxonomy): Eukaryota > Viridiplantae > Streptophyta > Pinopsida > Pinales > Pinaceae > Pinus > Pinus tabuliformis. Next base: position 944,423,699 of record CM062805.1, read on the forward strand.
CGGAGGTTTTCTCTCTCCTCCACTTGCGACGCGTCGGGCGCTGAGTGGAATCACTCCATTTTCACCAAATCTGCTTACCGCCCAAGGATGCCCCCAAAGAATACCGTTGGTTTTTGGAGCGCGAGTCTACCTTATCCTTTAGCATTTTTCCCCACGGTTTTCCCGGCTCCCATGCGACCGAGGGCTCGGGGCCTCTCCTTTTCGAGGGTTTTTGCCCAACGATGTGCGATTAACGCTAATTGCACATCAAAAACTCCCTCTGTTTCTTGATTCGGGCTTCCCAGGGGCTAGTTTCGCCTCCTGCGCAGTCTCCATGGGCCTCGGTTAGCGCGCTTTGATCGAGGTCCTCGTCGTTCCACGCTAGCTACCAATTGCCACTGTTTTAGAGGTGTTTTTAATCGTTGCTCTCAATTCTTTAAAGTTTGTCCTGACCTGGTACAACCATGGTTCTTTTGATTATTCTTTATGGATCTAATTCGGATCATGGCCTTCCCACTAAAAAGCTTTTGGACCACCAAAAGTTGGTTTTTCAAGCATCGACTAAGTGAGGGTACTACTGTCTCACTTGCACAATCTCAATCCACTTTGCACTACTCGGTTTTGAACCTTTGAGTCCAATTTTGAGGTACTCAACATCTCCTCTACGCGTTGTCCTCACCTTCCTGTCCAAGACTGTGTCTTCCTGCAATTCATTCAGATATTCAGGTAGCAGGTCATCAATAGAAGGCAACTGACTTTGCTATTAAGGATTCTCAATCATTGAAGGTTCAAACAATCTCAAGCAATCTGCATTTACGACTGAGTAGATGTGCATGTAAGCTGGTAGATCAAGGCGAAAATAATTTTCACCGGTCCTCTCAAGTATCTTGAAGGGTCCATACCTGATAGGCTTTAGCTTTTTACCTTCACCTTGCATCATGTCCTTGCTGATATACAGCCAGACCTGGTCACCAACTTGGAAACTATGCTCCACTCGATGCTTGTCATGCCTTGCCTTGTATTTGGCTTGGCTCTTTTCCAACTGTTCCTGTACTGCCGGTGGATCTCCTGGATCTGTTCAATGAACCTAGTTGCCTTGTCCACATCACTGTGTCCATCAATGGTGGTATATTTACCAAAGACAAAATCCAAAGGAGACCTTGGTGTGAAACCAAAACAGGTTTCAAAAGGAGATCTCTGTGTAGAAGAATGTTTTGCTCTGTTGTAAGCATGCTGCACATAACACAAGCGTTCACCCCAAAGCCTAGGATGTTTGCTGCAATATCCTTTGAGTAGCTGGATCACTGTCCTGTTAACTACTTCTGTCTGGCCATCAGTTTGTGGATGAAAAGCTGTGCTTTTCTTCAGTTGGGTGTCCATCAGCTCCCATAGACTTGACCAAAACTTGCCCACGAATCAGGTGTCTCGATCAGATACAATAGAAGTGGGTAACCCAAAATGAACCCATACATGTTCAAAGAATAGTTTTGCAGTTTGTTCAGCTGTAATCTGCTTATTACAAGGTATCAAAATGCACATTTTGCTAAACCTATCCACAACCACATACAGATAATCATGACCTTTCCTAGACTTAGGTAGTCCCCCAACAAAATCCATGGAAACACTTTCCCAAGGGTGAGAAGGAACTGGTAATGGAGTGTACAGGCCTAGTTTTCTATTGCTAGGCTTGCTTTTGGCACACATAGTACGCCCTCTCACATATCTAGAAACTGTCTCATTAATTTTTGGCCAATAACAAAAGCTTTGCAACTGTGCAACTCTTTTACTTACCCCAAAGTGACCCGATATTAGAGAAGTGTGTGCCTCTCTGATTATCTTTACCCTCTCTGTCTGTGGAATGCAGAGTTTCCCACAATGATATAAGAGTCGGTCCTTCACATGATAATCCAATTTTTCTACCCTTTTGCCTTGACTCAAAGTTGCATATACCTCTTTAAAGTCTATATCTCGAGCATATTGTTCAATGTAGCTTTCATGGAGTACAGAATTATGCTTAAGTATAGTAGATGCATTTATAATGGGCCTAGATAACATGTCTGCAACTTTGTTATGTATACCCTTTTTATATCTGATGACTAAAAGAAATTGTTGTAGAAAACCCATCCACCTCTAATGTCTTGATTGCTGCAACTTAGTTTGGGAGTGTAGATATTGAAGTGGTTGATGATCAATATGTATTACTGTCTCTTGGCCCATTAAGTAATGTTTCCACTTTTTCACACTCTGAACTAATGCATACAATTCTTTATCATATGTAGGATAGTTAACTACTGCAGGATTAAAAGTCTCAGAATGATAACATATGGGTTTACCATGTTGTGTCAACACTGCTCCCATGGCATAGTCACTGGCATCTGTTTGGATCTCAAATGGTCTTTGTAGATCAGGAAGTGCTAGTACAGGTGCTGTACTAATCTTTTCTTTCAAGGTGTTGAAGGCTTTCTGATGTTTGCCTCCCCACTGAAACACCTTGTTCAATCCTGTCAAAGCATGTAAGGGAGCTGCAATTGAGGAAAAGTTAGAGATGAACTTCCTCCAATATTGTGCTGCTCCTAAGAAGCTTCTCACTTCTGTAGCAGACTTGGGTTTAGGCCAGTTTACAATGACTGCCACTTTAGAGGGATCTATTTTCAATTCACCACCCCCTACTATATGACCCAAATAATTTAGAGATGTTTTGCCAAATTCACATTTGGAGAGTTTAACATAAAGTTTTTCTCTTTTCAAAACATCTAATGTCTGCTTAACATGCTTTAAGTGTTCCTCCCACGTTTTACTAAAAATCAGAATGTCATCCAGATACACAATAACAAAATCATCAAGAAAAGGCCCGAGTACATCATTAATTAATCTCATGAAAGTAGCAGGGGCATTGGTTAAGCCAAAAGGCATAACCAACCACTCATACAATCCCTACTTTGTTTTGAAAGCAGTCTTCCATGCATCTTGCTATGCAACTATGACCTAATGGTATCCACTGTGCAAGTCTAGCTTGGTGAAATAAACAACTTTCTTCAATTGATCTAAAAGATCATCTATGCGAGGAAGGGGATAACGATTTTTGATTGTTATCTTATTCAGTGCTCGGTAGTCAATGCACATTCTCCACAAGCCATATTTCTTTCTCACCAAAATGATTGGTGACCCACATGGTGATGTGCTAGGCCTAATGAACCCCTTCTCGAGCAACTCCTGCACCTGCTTCTTGATTTTAGCATTCTCTAAAGCAAAAAACTTGTACATTCCATTGTTAGGCAATGGAACATCTTGCTGCAAAATAATATCATGTACTATTTACTTTTTGGGTGCAGACCTTTAGGTTCTTGGAACAGGACATCATACTCTGAAACAATATTTTCTATATCAGCTTGCTGCTTAGCATTACAACCCTCAAATATATTGGTTTTATCAGGTTTCTTTTCCTTTACAACCATTAGCAAGAATTGTTTGCATGAATTTATCATTCTTTTCATCTGCCCTGAGTTTATGAGGGTATAATTATTCTTGAGCTTATGAACTCTTACAAAGTATTCAATTCCATCTTTAATAAGTAGATACTTGTTCTCAGCTCTATAGAAAATAGCCTTTCTATCATACAAGGAAGGACTACCTAAAACAATTCCACATATATCCAAAGGAATTATGTCTAACTCAACCTCATCTACAAATGCTGACCCAAAAGAAAACTTGAGTTTGCACTGTATAGTCACTTGTAGTTGTGCTTTATCATTCAACCATCCTAATGGGTATGGTTTCTTGTGAGGTGTAGTTGCTAATCCCAATTTCTTTACAATTGCTTCAGAAATCAAATTTACTTGTGAGCCACTATCAAACAAAGTATCAAACTTTTGATGTTTGGAAACAACTCGAATATGGAAAAGCTCATGTCTTTTTCTCTCATGTTCTTCATCAATAATAGATTGAGTAGAATTACTAGTAGATGCTTCAGAATTCTTACCTTTTATACCTGTGGCTACAATGGTTGTTTCATCTCCCGAGTTTGACCCCAAATCTTTTTGATAGCTGCAACAGTCTTCTTCTTCTTGCCCTCGAACTTCTTAGGTCTCAGATCTGGATGCAGAATCCAACAGTGCTCATCATCATGCCCATTCTTTTTACAGTGAGTGCATGAAGCTTTGCTTTTCTATGTAGTGTTAGCCTTCCTTGCTTTCCACTTCTGCTTTCTTTTCTCCTTGCTCTTGCTTGCAGTGGGTTGGGATGGTCCCCCAACTTCTGGATTTCCATTCTTTCCTCTAGCCTCTAGATGAGTAGCTTGTACAAATACCTCATCTATCCTAGTGGGATTAAACATGAGGATGGTATGCCTCATGTAGCTGTGTAGACCACCAATGTACTTCAAAAGAGTCTCTGGTGAGTCTAATGAGATCCCTAGAATTAATGCTCTCTTTCTAAATTTTTGAGTGTACCCTTGCACACTTTTCCCTTTCAACTGCCAAAGTGTTTGCCAACTCATCATGTCTTGTTGCATGTCAGCCAATGGATAGAATTGCTTCTTGATGGCAGAAACAAATTCACTCCAGATAGAGATATTCTTACCATGTCTTTTCATGTCAGCTTGGGTTTTGCCTTCCCACCAAACCAAGGCAGTGCCTCCTAGGCGTAGGCTTGCCAGCTGAATTTTTCTCTTGTCTGAGTCGATGTTCTGCACTCTGCAATACACATCAATTTGTCTAATCCAATTGTCCAACTTTTCAGTGTTTAGCTCTCCATCATATATAGGCAAGTTGAATTTAACATCTAGCTTGATCAAAGATGCTTTCTTATTATGCACAAGGCTATTAGGAGGTGTGAGAAAGTTTTCCTCTTTCCCTTTTCCTTTTGAGTGGTCATGGGAATGAGATTCATCTTCTTCTTTATCTTGTTTAGAACCTGATGAATCTTCATACTTATGCTTTCTAAAGTCCCTATACATTTCTTCTACCATAGACTTTATAGCTAGGAAACTCTTTATGAATTGAGGGTTTGGCCCCACAGAACCTTCCTCTAACATTGTCTTCTGAGGATAGACTCTCCCAATTTTAGGATTAGTTTTGACCAACTCTCCTTCTCCTAATTTGAGCTTTGATCTAGTGAGCATTCAACAGCTAAACCAACACAGCTTGTCTAACCTTACAGCCTAAAGCTCTGATACCACTTGATCTGTTAATCACCCTATGAGTGATCTTAGTTAAGAATTATTAGATGGAGGTATTACAGACTCATGTGTTGGTGTGCGTGTCTAGGTTGTTTAAGCAACGGATCAATCAAATTGCAAATACATAGACACTTGAAATCGAAGACAACCGAGAAACACAGTAAGGAAATATAAGAACACAAGAAATTAATAAGGACTTCACCCTATCCTCCAGGGCTATATCTCCGGTCTAGCTTTCAGTGGTGGCCTTCTTTATTATGTCTTAAAGCAGAGAATTACAAAGAAGGAGCTCAATAAGAGTCTCCTGTCATAGGATAGCTTGACAGGATGGTTCTTAGATTCCCCAAGACACTAGAGTACACAGACTCTTGGCCTTACCAGCTTTTTGACCTCTCGTGTCTATAATGGAAGGAGCCTAATGGTGCTCGGTCCTGACACATCCCCTTCATGGATGGCTCGAATTTCTCAAGCCCTCTAGTGCTCAATGCTATCTTTGGTCAGCTCGACCCTCTGTCTTCTTATTGCTTTTTGCTCTCTCTGTTTGCTTTCTTTGTTCTTTTGTGTGTGTCCCTTCTGCTGGTCTTTGCATGGCTTTAAAGCCACTCGAGCTCATGGCTGTTCGATTCCTCTTCCAACTCCATCAGATTGCCTACTACAACTTCACTTGGAGTCCTTGTCTTGGCATCATCATCAGACTCATAGGGAGTGGCCACTTGTCCTCTTGCGAACTGCGCCAGCTTACTTCGTCGGTTTGGTTCTTCAATTACGTCATGCGGTGAGTCATCCGCCACCTTGGCGGTCAAAGTGGACCTCAAATTCTTCTAAATCATGGCTTAATCCCTCGTTACATCCGGTCTTACTGTCGGGCGCGATATCAACCGTTAGATCTGGATCCCCCAGATCCAACGCCATCCGCTCATTTTGTGCGGTTGACTTGCTCGACCGTTAGCGTGCAATGAGCGGTGGTTTTCTCTCTCCTCCACTTGCCACGCGTCGGGCGTTGAGTGGAATCGCTCCGTTTTCACCAAATCTGCTTACCGCCCAAGGATGCCCCGATGAATACCGCTGGTTTTTGGAGCGCGGGTCTCGCCTTAGCCTTTAGCCTTTTTCCCCATGGTTTTCCTGGCTCCCATGCGACCGAGCACTCGGGGCCCCTCCTTTTCGAGGGTTTTTGCCTAGCGATGCGCGATTAGCATCGCGCATCAAAAACTCCCTCTGTTTCCCAATCTGGGCTTCCCAGGGGCTAGTTTCGCCTCCTGCGCAGTCTCCATGGGCCTCGGTCAGCGCGCTTTGACCAAGGTCCTCGTCGTTCCACGTTGGCTGCCAACTGCCACTGTTTTAGAGGTGTTTTTGATTGCTGCTCTCAATTCTTTGAAGTCTGTCCCGACCTGGTACAACCATGGTTCTTTTGATTATTCTTTATGGATCCAATTCGGATCAATGAAAATGCCTCCATTTTAATAAAGTTGTTATAGGAGGTACTATTATTTGACCATATTTCAAGATAAACTTGCATTAATAGGCCATCAGTCCTAGGAATCCTTTAAGATTCTTTAAGGTTCTAGGAATTGGCCATTCTATCATAGCTCTAATTTTTTAGGGTCCACTTTGAAACCTATATGAGATACAATATAACTAAAATGTTCCAATTCCTAAACTCCAAAAGCATATTTAGAAGGTTTTTCATATAGTTGTTGTTATTCCAATACTTTTAATTCCATGTCAACATGTTGTACATGACTCGTTGTGGATTAGTATATCATCAAGAAACACTAACAATTTTTTTGAAAATAGAATTCAATAAGATTTGAAATATGGAAGGTGAATTAGTGAGGCCAAATGGAATCACAAAAAACTCATAATTACCTTCATGTGTTCCATACATTATTTAAAGGATGCCTTCTTATCTAATTTTGATTTGATGATATCCAAAATGAAGATCCAATTTGGTAAGGAAAATTATTCCTTGCAATTCATCTAATAACTTATCAAGGAGGGGACACAAACATTATGAATCTTCCATTTTGTACCATCACTACTAGTGTAGAGAAATCACTTTGGCTAGGTTGAATGATTCCAAACTTTGAAATTTCTTGAACCATATGTTCACTCTTCCGTGCATATGGGTACCTATAATGTTTGATGTTAAGTGGTACACTTCTCAATTGCAAATGAATAGTCGAGTCAAATTGTCGTCATAACTTAATCAAAGGATCTATACATGCTCAAAGATGTAAAATTATGATACATAAGAGGATACAACTAAATGTACATTCCTTTTTCTTTTTGATAATAATAGAAACACTCACCCATCCTAAATATTATTATGACACATCCAATTATGGTAGAGTGAATTAGTAACAAACCCAAAAGAAGTTAGGGATAAAATCCAAAGAGACAAAGACTTAGAGCTAGTCCCCCACAATCTAACACTTGTTGAGTCCTTATGTTTATTATGGCCATAATTGAACCATTTAAGAGGTTTATTATTAGTGGGTCAATCAATATTAGGGATAAAATCTAGAGAGACAAGGACTCAGAGCCAATACCCCACAATTAGACACTTGCCTAGTCCTTATGTTTACTGTGGCTAAAATTGAACCATTTAAGAGGTTTACTATTAGTGGCTCATGATCTTGAGTAAATAGAAAAACTTTAGGAATTTATCCAAATAACTTGGAATGATTATTGATAACTCTTTGGAGATCCACAAGAACAAAGAGTCTAGATATTTGAACATCTAGTGAGCACGATTATGCAATTACACCATGGTGTCCCCTTTTTGTGAAAATTTTCATGTTATTGGAGCATATCACTTAAAAATGTTTCCATTGGACACCTCTAAGCTCATGTTCCTTTCCTTTCACATTAAATTTCCTAAAAATTAAGAGCCATTTCTCCATTGGACCCTTGGTATAGAATCAACACCACCTATTTGGATTGTAGTCATTGGAATATCAAATAAATACTTCCCATTGGTGAGCTTAATACTATGGTACTTCTTTAAACAATTTATGGTACCTCCATCTGCAATTATTACTCGGAGCTTTAGCAATGGATATAAAACGATTGAGAAGTTTGGTTGATTTGCAATTAATGAACTGGAGTCAATAAAAAACATTAGATTTTTAGTTTTAATATATCATTCTATCTTGAGAGTTTGTGGAATTCCAATACTAGCCAAAGAATTACAAGATATTGTTGGAGTAGTCTCTTCCAATTCTAGATCTTATGATGGCTCCAATTATTAATCTTCTTCCTATTCAAAATATAAGTGAAATAACTTGTTCTTACTACAATTATGCCCCTTATTGTACTTGTCATCACATTTGAAACATATTCCCTTTTCTTTTCTTTCATCCATTCACTAAGGTGTCAACCTTGTAGGTTGAGTGAGGTTAAGAGAGGGAACATAGTGCTTCCTATAATTGTTAGTGGGCACCCTTCTAGTAGCCATGTTTTTTATTGAATTGAGGCTTCTGTGATCCATAATAGTTGTAATAAGAACTTCGACGTAAATCACATGTAGAAAGACCTTTGTCGACGCGTTTCGAACCAACTAGTGTGGTTCATCGTCAGGACAAGTTGAAGAAACAGATCTAGCTTTGCATGTTAAATAGTCTGAGCAGAGCCTCCAACGGCTAATTTTGACTTAGGGACCAGAGTCAAAAAGTCAAAGTTATATTCTGTGACCATACCTTTAAAATATATATAAAAATTATTATAAATAAAATAATTTTAATAGGTGCTTACGTTAATAGTTAGTTAAAAGGGTATTATTTAATAATTAAAATTATAAGTTATTAGAAATATTCAGTTATAGGAAGGCCTTTCTTTTAATAACAATATATATAGGGTATTTTTAAGATAATAGTTAGTTAGAATATATATTAGCTAGCTAGTAAAGGTACTGAAAAAATAAAATAAATAAATAAATAAAAATAAAAATAAAGATAAAATAAATGAATAATTAAATAGATAAAAATAATAAATAAAAATATACTTGGAAAAAAAATAAAAAAATAGAAAGAATGACAAAATAAAAAGAAGGAGAGGGACAAGAAAAGACCATTAAAAACCACAGAGCAAGAAGGATAAACCCTAGGAGGAAGGAAGGTTCCAGGGGAACAACGAAAGCTAGAAAAGGAAAAAGAAAGACTAAGACGAAAGGGCAGGGATCCAACAGCTACTGATCTTCCAGCCGTCATCTCTATTGAGATTGTCAGGCCTTATTTCAATCTCAATAGCTTCCCTGAATTTACGATGATGGAACTGTGCAACTTTGGCAACAACCTTGGCCTCCTCTATACAAACCTGATGCTTGGTATTTTCCACATGCTCTGCTAACGCTGAAGACTTGGTTCTCCCATGTCTTAAGTCAGCTGCATGTTTGCTGATCCTCTGATGGATGGAGCACCCTGTTTCCCCGATATAGGGGGTCCCACAAGAACAAGGGATCAAGTAGACACCTTTCATGTCCTTAGGGTCAACGGGATCTTTCACCGATCGGAGGGATTTACGAATGGTGTTGAGGGGCCTAAAGGTTGAGGGAATATCATACCTCTTAAGGATCCGAGCAATTTTGTCTGTGGTTCCTTGAACATAGGGAAGATGGACACCTAGTCGGCGCTCCTTCGGTTCTTTATTAATTAACGCATTTTTAGAGGCTTTAAGGAAAGCCTTCTGACCTAGGCGCCTACTATAGCCATTCTCCACAAAGACATTAAGGAGATGGGATCTCTCCTTATCAAAGCTCTTATCATCAGAAATCCTAAGGGCACGAGTAGCGAGGGTGTTAAGAACACCTATCTTTTGAGCAGGGAAATGATGGGAATCAGCATGAAGATATTGCTCAGTATGCGTTTTCTTCTGGAATACTGAGTGGGAGAGCGAGCTGTCCATATTCTTAGATATAAGAATATCTAGGAAAGGGAGGCAACCATTGACCTCTTTTTCCATGGTGAACTTAATGGCAGAGGATTGACAGTTGAGGTGATTGAAGAAGCGATCCATCTCCTCTTGGCCATGGGACCAGATGACAGTAGTGTCATCTACATACCTTTTCCATAGCTTGGGAAGGAGACGAGCTGAGGCTAAAGCTTTGGCTTCGAAATCTTCCATAAAAAGATTCACAACAATAGGGGAAAGGGGGGAACCCATGGCAACACCACAGGTCTGTTCAAAGAACTCACCCTCGAAACAAAAGAAAGTGGAAGTGAGACAGATCTCAACCAGATGCGCGGTATCGGGATCTGTTAGGCGATAGATCACTTCCAAGGCCTCCTTTATAGGGATGCAAATATAAAGGGAGACCACATCAAAGCTGACGATAATGTCATCAGGGTCAAGTTTAATATCCTTGAGCTCCTTAATGAAGGATGCAAAGTCTTTCACAAAGGACTCAGTACGGCCAACCAGGGGCTTAAGTTTCAGGGCCAGGAACTTAGCTAGAAGGTAGGTCGGACCACCAATGGTGTTGACGATAGGCCTCAGAGGGGCCCCTTCTTTGTGAATCTTGGGTAAGCCATACATCCTAGGAGTAATGGGACTGCTCTCAATGAGTTTGTGGCACAGAGAACTCATAGAGCTACTAGAGTTGATGGCGAGAGCCACAGTCCTAGAAATCTTCTTCAGAGGGTTCTTGGGCAGTTTTTTATAACTGCCACTATTGTAAAGATGATCTAACATCTTCTTACGGTAATCATCCTTGTTAAAGATGACCGTAGCCCCTCCTTTGTCAGCCTTCAGAATGACAATATCTTGTACTGACGATGAACCACACTGGTTGGTTCGAAAAAAGTCGACAAAGGTCTTTCTACATGTGATTTACGCCGAAGTTCTTATTACAGCCATGTTTTTATTTTTTATTTTCCTAACCATACTGAAAGCATGCTTCAAGGAATTGGGTTTAAAGAGACTTACCTCATGTTGAATGTTCTCCTTTAAACTGCTCGTAAATAGATCTAACAAATTATCCTTTATAACATTCTTTAGCTATAGACTCAACTTTTAGAATTGTTGAATGTGCTCTATAATTGGACCTCTATGTCAAAGATTTATCAATTTACTATTGAATGTGTTTCTTTTAATATCCCCTTTATGTGATTGCAATTTTCATATGTAAGAATGGACTAAGAGACATTAGAATCATTTTTCCGTTCACAAATCCAATGGTACAAATAAATCGACCAAAATATAAATATAAGATTTCAAGAGTTACTTTTTGTAAAGTTGGCACGTGGTGTATGTAACAAACAAGGTTCATATATACAACCGAATATTCAGAATATATGGAATATGTAAATATGCATTATAGGACTAGTAATATATTTACATAAGAATATTGAGTGTACATAAGATATGAGATGATATGATATGATTACAAATGAGGGTCTTCTTATATACCTAGGCAGTTACCCCTTCACGAACATTGCCTTCCTCTTCAGAATTTTTTTCCCTCAAAGCTTATTGCTGACAAGGCGTGTCATTTGTTTTTTTGTCTTGTAATCTATTCATATCTTTCAGAGTTCTTAGAGTTGTCATATTTTATCATACAAGATGATAAGATCTTCTGAGTGATAAACAAAAATTTCCCCACTGAGAAGGGATCTAACCATCCTAAATCAATCTTCTATTGAACTTTGAAATTATTTGATAGCTGTGATAAATTATTATTGTAAGAATGGATTTTGAAGACATCAATATTATTCAGAATATAAGCTTGTTGTTTCTATTATGAGTGATACAGATATACACATTGATTAAGATGTCTACTTTTGTGATTTGGATTTCGATAAGGAGTTCTTGTGATTTTATTTTCCTTTATCATGAGTGTGGGAATTTTCTGATTTACTTCAGGTACTAATGTTGTTGAGTTGGTTATAGAATCTTCACTTTGATTTTTCACTGTCTAAATTGAAACATCTGAATATGTTTTTAATTCAGCTGATTTGTCATCTTCTTGAGTTGCGATATTGTCTGGATAGATATTTGTTCTTTTTTCTTGAAATTGCACTAATACATCTGAAGACTTCGATACTTCTTTTGCGATGAGTTCTAATTTGTTTTTCAATGCTTTCTTATCATTTTTAAGTTTCTTATTTGAGTGATTAGACTTTGATTATGAGTTGTAAGCTGTAAGAGTTCATCATCTTTTGATTCATCAACCTTATTTTATGTGTTTTGACATTCAATATTTTCATTTTTTAAATCTCTGATTTGTTCTATTAACCTTTGATTAAGGGTTTTTAAGTGCATTTTTCTTCATTTTCAGATAGATTCTCATTGAATTTCTTCTCGAGACATTCCTTTTCTTTTTCTATTTTTTTCTTTGTATCTTTGGACTTCTCAGCCTTCGCAAGTAATTTTTTTACTATGGTCCCTTATATGCCAATTTTTTTCTTTTATTTTCTATCGATTCTTCATAAAACTAATCTTTGAGATCTTTATATATATTTTTTTCCAATGCCTTGATTTTTTGTTGAAGTTCTATGAGCTTTCCATTTAACCTTTTACTTTGTGTCTGTATATTACCTTGATATTCTTCCAAGGTAAACAATTTCCAACATGTTGGACAAAATATTATGCGATTTTTAAAAACCAACGAATACTCAAATTATGTTTTACAAAATAGACATCTGATCCAAAACGTAGAATTCATTTCTTTTTCTTCAACAATTGACACCATTTTGTTTCGCTGATAATTTCATTGAATTCGGTCATTATTTTTCCAAATTAGAGTTTAAAATTCCATGTGCATGTCGATTCCTCAAAAATCACACTAGGAGCAGTTGTGCATCTATGAAGATAAAAACACTCTCAAATAAGCATCCATTTTAGGAAGTTTATCCTCATGTTTTTTATATAAATAATTTCATATTAGCTCTTTAATGATCTATTAATTCATTATATGTAATTATGGTTTATCAAATTACTACTAAAATGATGCTAAATCAGAATTACATACATAATGAAAAAGTTCAACATACTTTATCTATTCTTTTTGTGAATGATCACTTCTTTAAAATATAATAAGCCACTTTTAAATATTAATACCTTTACTTTACCTTTTATAATAACGCCCCACCTTTTTTTTAAATAACTTTTGGAACTTTAATTAACTTAATAAAAACCTTTTTTGTTGTTTAATAATTATCTTTATAGCCCTTTTTTGGATATGTATAGTGCCTTGGTTATATATGGATATTTTTTTGGTAAGCCACTTTTTCCCTTTTAACTTTTATATAAGATCTCTCATTTAATAATCCCCCTACTTACTTCAAATGGAAATTTAGGGAAATAATTTAATTAGTATATAGTATCAAATTGAACTTGAATAGTTAATGCAATTTCTTTTCCTAATTAATTTTCACGTAAACTCAACTCTCAAATGCAACGAAGAGGTGTGATTCTTCACAACTTTTCTTTTTCTTGAAGGTGGATATTCGCTGGGATTCCCATAGTTTATGACCGGATGATGATACTATTTCCTTATCAAGTGGTTGTCTGTTGGTTAAGGGATGCATTTGTGATGCAACTCTAAATTATACATTGATATTGATTGATGGCGTTTGGGATGCGTTTGTACAACGACACAACATCGACAATGAGGGTGGCTGTTGATATAGATTGATGTTACACTGTTTGTTGATATAGATTGATGTTACAATCTGCTTTTCACATGCGTTACGCAACCTGTTTGTGGTATGTACGACCTTGCTCATGGCTGTATGACCTTGCTCGCCATTGTATGACTTCCAGTGGTTGCAAATGCTGCTAGAGAAGACGGCGAATTTTCCAGGGTTCGAGCGACGTAGTGTAAGGATTCGAATTGTGGTGGTTGGTTGAAGCAGTGGCGGTGCCATGTGGCTGAGACGGTGGCGGCTACAATGGCAATAGCGAAATCTGTTGTGTTGGATGGATTTTTAATTTTATTTTTATTTTTTATATATTTTTATTATTATTTTTTAATTTTTTTTAATTGTTTTTGTATTTTAGAGGAATCCAATAATCTTTCTGACATGTAGCTATGGGGATCTACAATTTGTCTTCTTCTCTATAAACCGAGTCACAACCAAGGGGATTTAAACTTTGGATCTCTCAATTTTCACAGATTTCACACTACTTTGATCACCAATGGAGCTGCCTCCTGAGTCTTTTTTTAACTATTATTATTATTATATAATGGCCAAAGGCTTGACGAAAAAATGAAGAACCTTCAAAAACTTGTGTGGCTAAAAAGCCTCAATCAAACGACAACGAAATTGACTAAGAATTGATGGCTAATAGCATGGGGATCACGCAACACAACTCTGGACAAAGGCTTGATGACAAAATGTTGAACCTCCAAAAACTTGTGTGGTTAAAAAGCCTCAATCGAACGACAACGAACTTGATGAAGAATTGATGGCCAATGGCATGGTGATCAGACAACACAACTCTGATACCAATGGAATGAACAAGGTTCATATATGCAACGAAATATTCAAAATATATGAAATATGTAAATATCCATTATAGGAAAAATAATATATTTATATAAGAATATTGAATGTAGAGAAGATATGATATGATATAATATGATTACAATTGACGTCCCACTTATATACCTATGCAGGTGCCCCTTCATGAACAATGATGTTCTTGATATGTATTTAGATCAAAATATCATAGAAACATAATAAAATATAGAGCAATGACGTGATAATAAGCCACTTTGAGGGGCAAACCTTCTTTTACATCACATAAATGAACAATTATTGGATGATTCAAATGAAAAGGCCTCCTTGGCATATATAGGAGTTTAAATGGTCAAAATATAATTAGGACCTACATAACAATAATAATGTAAGGGCATAACAATAACAATAATGGGTTTCTATGGGGCACACAATAACAATATATGGGATACACTAGTATTATAAGGACCTACCATGCCCTTGTTCTTCAAAAAATTGTTGTCCTAAACACTTGAGTAGTTTTGGGTTCTTCTGTATAAAACAATGATCCTCCCATGTGGAATCTTCAGCAGGTAAGTTCTTCCACTTAATGAGATACTTTCAAATTGATCGATTCTGTATATGCCAGATTCTTATTCATGTGATTGCTTCAGGATCCAATACACTTTTTCCTTCTTCATCAAGTTCTGGCAATATAGTTTGAACTAGGAGCTTGTCACCTATAACCTTCTTTAAGCATGATACATGGTGTTAGCACTCTGTAATTTTCTGAGGTTGCAAAAGAAAATCACAAAGGTAACCACAAACCACATTGGATGCTGGGATCTAGCCCTTCCACCTTCAGAGAGGGCTCTCTCTGTGAGATTTAACTTTGTTGTTTTTAAATATTAGGCTAGTTATGAGGGTTCAGAGTTTGATTATAACATTGATTAGTTGATTAAGTCCCTGAACCTTCCATTGGGATATGGAGTCTACAGTTCAACAGGGCTCTGTTTCAGATTTTCAAAGGAGTTTCATAGGGCAAGGTAGCTGAACTAACTGGATCTTTTAGAGTTAAATGAGGTTTAATGGAAGAAAAGATATAAGTTCAATTAAAGTTAAAGAGAAGTTGAGAATTCTTTAGCATGATATCAAAAGAAAACATTTAAATTATCCATAGGCAGAATCAGAGTGTATTTTTCAACAAATTCCATTCATCAGCTTTCTGTAAAATAATTCAGATTTAAGAACACATAAGTATGGAAACAAAGAAATAAACACAGACAATGAGAGAAGCAGTTCACCAAATAGTTCAACACATGAATCCTATGAAGAATGTCCTTTTTATTACTGATCAACCCATCAAATGAAAAAGTACAATAGCTTTTTCGAATGCAAAAATCAACATTTCTTACTTCAAATGATCAAGTATTTATACAAATTCTAAAATAAAATATCTTGAAAAAATATCATGATTTGTTTACAAATATCTCAAACTGTGTTACACAAATAAAATTGAAATATAGGACATTCAAAACTAATGGATCCACTTGGAACTATCTTTGTGGATTGCTGGTGATAAAGAAGAGTAATTCAAATTTGATAGCAACTCTTATTTGATGACGTCGCCTCCAAGTCACTCACTGTTTTTGAGCTTTTCCTCCCGAAATTATGAAAAATATGGTCCTGTGATCCCTTTGTATATCCCAAACCATAACAGATGTTATAAAAAATAGAGAGATTTTTGTAAATGATGATGCTATAAACAAAAACCTCTTTCAGTTTTTGAAATTTAATTTCCACATGCTCAGAAACCACATTTGAAAATACTGACTAAATATAGGAAAATTTAGGAACATATGCCTCCAAAGCTTCATCCGAAAACCCAAAACCACAATAGATGTTAGAAAACCAAGAGAGGTTTTCGTACATGAGGATGTTATAAACAAAAACCTGTTTTAGTTTTTGAAAATTTCTTCTCTGTTGTTTGTAAAATATGTTTCAAATTACTGTAATGTATAGGAAAAAACATAGTTTTAACTGACCATGAAACATACATACGACGTGGAGGCGGGAGGTGACATGGAGGTGGGGAATGATGTGGAGGCACATGGTTGATGGAAATGAAGTGGGGTCCATAAGGGTTATGTGGATAAGTGACGTGGAGGTGAGTGGAGACAGTAGTCCAAGTGGCAGGAAATGAGTGGTCCGGGAGTGACAACGATAGTCAAATGTTGGTGGGAGTGTTGGCGGATTTCAGAGGGGGGTCGAACTGGTAAGTGGTTTGTGAGTGGGGGGCGGGGTGTGAAATAATGCAAATGTTACATGTAGGGGTGGGACCGGTGGGGAGGAAACCACTTTTCAGACCCCCCTGCAGATAAAGGTAGAATGGGTAAGGGGGGCCGAAAAACATTGACGATCGTCAATTTGATGAGGATCCCATCGAATCGTCGGATGGAGAGAAAAATTTAATAGATATGACAATCACCATTTGTCATTTTCAACTTTATAATAAAATCAAATTTATAGTACCAATGCCTTATTACACTTTATTTAATCACATTTAAATGACGTGATTAATTTAATCTAAACATACTTAATTATCCTCTAATGTTGCATTTCGACTTGCAAGCATATTTTTTGATTTTTCTTAAGGTTTTGAACATTTTTTTGGAAATAATTTACAACATGGAATATTATTTACAACATCTGAAATATAATAATCATCAGTAATAATCAAACGATCCTATAAAAAATTATAGGACCCTAACATAGGCTCTAGCTAGGGATGCATTCTCCTTGTGAGATGCCAAGAACACCATAGACTAGTAGCCTGATCCCAAATCTGCAACCTGTTCTACCATAAAATATCTGTGAATAAAAATCTTAAACTGAAATCAAAACCATTCTGCACACTGAAAACTAAAATATGAAATACACTGAACCGAAATTTGAAATGCAATTTGAAATTGAAACTGGATAAGAATGCTTGAAAAAAATTCTCAAATCACTGAGCTTATTTGCACATTGCTACCTACCCTATACTGCTGAAAATCATGCTGAATCAAATAATACAAAAATGCCAATGAAGCCAGTCAAGTAGCTGCTGAAACAAATGGACTTCTTGACTGCTTGTTAGCAAAATCAAAAGGACAACTTGACTTTTTGTCCATAAAATCAAAGTTGTAGAGTGCAATGGCAACTGTTGTTGGATCTGGTCATGAAAACATGATTGAACACTTGAGCTGAAAAGAACCTCCATGTAGTTTGCTATAGGATCAGTAAAGGCATGATTAATTAGTTTACCTTGCAGGCCTTCATTGACCGATTGAGCATGGAAGATTTCATCAGTTGTATTCTCAAGGTTAAACCTTGATTCCAACTATTCAGTTTTAGCCTTATGTTCAAAAACAAAACTCTCATCCCTCTGCAAATCAAAAGGCAATACAATCTCCTCTTGTTTTGGAGAAGGAATATTTTCCAAGAATTGTTTAGGATCTCGGAAATTATAGGACTGAATCTGAAAATCCAAAAGTTCAATATCCTTCTCGAATCTTT
The DNA here is from genome assembly GCA_031772625.1 of Pinus tabuliformis. Taxonomy (NCBI): domain Eukaryota; kingdom Viridiplantae; phylum Streptophyta; class Pinopsida; order Pinales; family Pinaceae; genus Pinus; species Pinus tabuliformis. The sequence continues at coordinate 944,441,849 of CM062805.1, forward strand.
CAACAACTAACTTAAGAAAATAAACTTTACTTTTAGGAGAAAATTTGCTCGATTTCAAACAATGAAACACAACTGTTAAAAATTCTTCATCAATTTGAAAATCAGCTAGTTTATCCCTGAATTGTTTTTAAAACTTCACAAGATAGACGATTTGCGCATACTTTGTCATCTCATTTAGCAAAAAATATGATCAATTTGTAATGGAGTCGCCATGAATGCTCCTAAAATTGGGATTCTTTGAGAGTGGAGTCACCCTAAAAACTTGAAGTTCTGGATACTTTGAACGTGGATTCGCCAAGTGAATGACACAACCTTCTTGTGTTTGATTAATGTCCACCATCAATAATCAGATTTGGAACTTGATTTTCTTTTCTTAGGAATCTGAAATGTTCAAATCCCCAGTATGGTCGCCAAAATGTTAGCACTCTGTAATTTTCTGAGGTTGTAGAAAAAAATCACAAAGGTAATCACAAACCACTTTGGAAGCTAGGATCTAGCCCTTCCAGCTTTAGAGAGGGTTGTGGTAAAGTAAAATTATGAGTGTGGACACAAACAATTCCTCTAGCCTAATAATGGGTCTAGCCACAACCGATACATTCTATGGAATATTTCCTTAGGTTAGAACCAATTAAGAGGGCCTACCTCTTAGTACGCTTATCCCGTTTGGTGATGACCTTGCTTGCTCGCTCCAACTATTTCCCGTTTCCTTCTTCGAACACCTGAAACAAGTAAACAACAACAAACAACAACTGTGATAATAGACAAATTGTAATTCAACCTACTTAACAAGTCAAGAAACATTAAGCCATAAATATGTGAGATGACACATTATGTAGGAAATCAATCGATAGTTTCATATATATTGAATCAAGAAGAGATTACAACCATTGTCTTGACATTGTTGTTCTCCTCCGACAAAACTAGGTTCCCACACACTTCCATTAGCATTCCATGATGGCCTCAACAATGATAGTTTTAAGGATCTTCCCTTTAGGCTTCACACTAAACCAAATTCACAGTTCTTCCTCACACACAACTAGAGAGCTACAATTATGAATAGCTTGTTGTTTACTCCAAACTTAATTAGCACTAGCACACCAACATTAACACTAGCTTGTGCTTGGGAAAAATGGAGGTTTATATGGCATGAATGGATGGGAGATGGTTCCTCTTATCATGGGAGAAGGTCTTATCTTTTGAGGTAGTTCCATCCTTGTAGGGAAAAGGAGCCCAAACTGACATCCTCGACTCCATCCGGCTCAACCATTTACTAGACTTCTGTTACGAAGCTTTTAGAGCTGGAAGCTTCGGCTCCTTATTTAAAATTTTTTCCAAAAGAGGATCAGCGTAACTGAAAAAAAGCTCAGTCGCTCCGGTCGATGCTAGGGACAGTGTTAATCCATGCATATCGGTGAGAGGAGGACAAGGGTCATTAGCGTCGGTCTTGCAAACTGGGAAAAACAAAAGATTTTGGGGAAATGGTGCAAAAGGGAATTGTTTTGCTCATGAAGAGAGACACAATGGGAGTTTCTTCATGAAGGGAAAGCATGTAAGGTTCATTGTAAACGTCCCCCAGGATCACGGAACGAGGAGTACAAGGGCAATGACAAAATGATGTGTAACAGATGCGCCCTAAAGCGTGAAGGCCGAACTAGAGTGAGGAATGAATTCTTTATGAATCAGTGCAGGGAACTGAAGTTTGTCGTCAGAAAACCTGCAAGCAAGTACAAGTACATATACATAACTGAAAACTATGTCAAATGATACATGAATCGTGGCATGGATGCATCCATCTAGAGAATGATTATGTAAATGGATCCAGGCATGGGCGCAACCATCCGATAAAGATGATCATGTCGAAACCAATGCATGGTCGCAACCATCGAATAATGAGAAGGATCACATATGATAACTCATGGTATGGTCACAACCATCCATCTGAGAGAGACATGCATATCAACATAATCATGTCACATCGCCTTGTAACCTGGACTTTTGTAATCTGAGCCTAGGGTCTTGCGCTCTAACACGACCCGATCAAAGTACAAATTCTAACATGTGAATAGATGCATTGACAAGCGCGACAAAAACCACTAATAATGACAATGGTCCTCAAGGTACTAGCAGCACAATCCACAGAATGTGAATAGGGGAACTGAAGTCGAACACCCATGAAATCACTCGATCGAAAGTCAATGATGTGAACTTGTTGTCGAGTGCGAAGAACTTGCCATTAGGGCATGCAAGCTCTAAGGTACTAGAAGGGAGTCTCTTGGTTAACTTCCTAGATAATGAGATGAAGTCGACCGGAAGCGACCGTGTCAAAGGAGGGCCATAATGTATCCCACGAGGGAAACTTTTAAGAACCCCCCTAAATTTATAAATATAAAAAATGGGCGAATCTCCATGGTATATAGGAAAAATGGAAGGTGATTTTATCAATAATATAATATGTATATATAATTTTTTGGCGAATCTCTCACCAGGCATGGCGAATATTTTACTCAATTATAAAATCTTGTAAGATCTTGGCGAGTCTTTCACTAAATAATAAAACTTTGTAAAGTCCTAGTGAATCTTAGCATAGGCTACATGCTGGTTTAATTCCCCCATTTAAATAGGCTACATTCCAGGTGAATACCATGGGTCAATACCATGTGCCATTTTTATTTTTATTAATTCTAATATTAGGGTTAATAATGGTTTTTTGCATGGTATTAATAACAATCTAGTCCATGGTATTTGTCCCATAGTATTTTGGCCATATGTTTCACCTAAATATAACCCATTTTTTGAGTGTTCGTAAATATAAGGTGACTTATGGAGTAAATATAAAAAAATGTTTTATTTGTTTACCATATCTCTCGTTTATTTATATTTTTATTAATTTACCATACCTCTTTTACAAATATGGTATTTGGCCCATAGGATTCACTTAAATAAAACCTCTTTCTTGAGCCTTCATAAATAGAACGAGGGTTATGGACTAAATATAAAAAGAGGTTTTATTTATTTACGATACGTCTAGTTTATTTATATTTTTATTTATTTACCATACCATTTGAGTAAGTATAAAAAGACGTTTTATTTATTTACCATACCTCCACTTTACTTCTATTTTTATTTGTTTACACCGTTACATGTATATAAGGTGACTTATGGAGTAAATATAAAAAATGTTTTATTTATTTACCATACCTCTCATTTATTTATATTTTTATTAATTTACCATACCTCTTTTATAAATATGGTATTTGGCCCATAGGATTCACTTAAATAAAACCTATTCTTGAAAATGGGCGAGTGGATTCACTTAAATAAAACCTATTCTTGAAAATGGGCGAATGGAAGGTTGTAAGTCCTAATTTCGAGGGCTAAATTTACCTTTTTTAACCTCTCCCTTAAAATAAGGTGGGCTATTTGAGGTGATTTGTAAAAATGTACTATGATACAAAATATTCGCCCACTAAAAATTTAAAACCCCTTAATTTCGCCAAAAGGCAAACATTCACCCCTAAAATTATCCTTGTATCCCACATCATCAACACGAGACAAAGGGATGCAAAATGATTTTAGATGATACAAAGAATTAGGGGTAAGTGTGACTGCAGAAGGACAAATATTGAACATATCGGTGAAACGACTGGAAGTTTGGTAGCTTTTGCATCCATAGGATCAGTGGTCATGATGACGTGGCAGAGATCAAATGGAAGGAAAAAATAAATGGCCCAACCCAGGAATGTCAACGATACAAAGGAGGATATCCCAACTTGACACGAAGCAGAAAGTGTCATGTTCAAGAGTGAGCTACCGACACAATTGATAGAATTTCTAGATTTTCCCACACCATTCCTTGCAGATACCCCAATTATTTTTTAATCGTAAGATTGAAGGGGATAACATATGCGTGCACTGTAAGTTCATCCTTCAGACGAATCCAACCTAGTAAGTTCAATGAGCCCTAGGAAGGAGAAGCTTGTTGGAAATAATACTAAGAGGGGGGGGGTGTGAATCAATATTTACAAATCAATAGCTTTTTTATTTCCATAATCAGATTTATATACGCTACTTCAGTGAAGGGAACTCGCGTGTGCACGCGATTGTTCTTAAGGCAACTAGCGTATATCCAGTGAACTTATGATTAGTTAATTCATAATATGTTGATCTTTAATCAGTGCATCAATACTTTATGAAACATTAAACAGTAACCATGTGCAGTAATAATAGAATAAACCATCACACATAAGAAACACACATGAACACCAATATTTAAGGTGGAAACCCAATGTGGGTGAAAACCACCTGCTGTTGTCGTCTCTGTCTTCTTTTAATAATATTAAAATATCTTTACAATCTTGTACTGGTGCAGACTCATACCAGTATGCAGGCACCCACCTGCAGAAGGCTACAACCTTCTCTCGTTCTCCAGCTTCTTCTAGAAGGGAGCTACAACCCCCTAATTCTTGTACTAGCCGATATATTTACTAGTACATAGGCTCCAACCTACAGAAGGCTACAACCTTCACTCATTCTCCAGCTACTACTGGAAGGGAGCTCCAACCCCTTGATCAAATCACTAGCCACTACTAGCAGGAAGCTTCGACTTCCTCACTAAAGGCTCCAACCCTTAGTATCCTCCAGGGACCACGTTTCATAAATTTTCACACTGGATACTCCTGGTACATAATACTACAATATGAAGGCCACGTTTCATCAAATTTTCATATTGGACCCATTAGTAACATTGAAGCTCAAAATCAATCACCACTGCAATACAACCATCAAATACATATGCATCAACCAATCACTGAAACCCAATCAATCTCTGATATAACTGAAACCCAATCATCAATCTCTGATATAATCATAACTGAATCAATCAATCACTGAAACCTCTGGTGTACTGAATCAAACAATCACTGAAACCTCTGACATACTGAATCATACAATCATTGAAACCTCTAACATACTGAATCAAACAATCACCGAACCTCTGACACAACTGAATCAACCATTCATTCAAACTTAATCAAATTCAACCAAACAACTGGAACAGACAGATCACTGTAACCAGTACATAGATCTGAACCCAGATCACTGCATCAACAACTAGAACTAACTATAACTTCAAAAGGCATGTGTCAGAATGTATACGCTCCTTCAATGAATCCAACCTGCGTTTATACGCTACTTCCTTTAGCCCAACCTGCGTATATCTCTAAAGATACTAAATCATAAAACCTCTGAACGACAAATTGTACCAATCAATGACATTATGAAGATCTACTGTCATATTACAGAGTTCTAAACAGATAACAACAAGGATCACCCTTCCTTCTCAATCAATCAATCAATCAGACTCAATTTCCTTATACATTTAGTTCTACTTTTATATCTAAGAAGACATCATTGACAAACAACAGTAATACAGTAGCAAAACAACAATATTGTTCTGATAGATCAGTTATCCCTGAACATCAAGCTTTTCTTTTGCATATGCTACTCGGAAGAGATGAACCAACATATACGCACCTTCACCAAAGCGAATCAACGTATAGATCTGCAAATACTTATAAATTCACTGTAATTCCCGACTTCAGACATACCCAGATCATCACATATAAAGGATAAAACATGTGTTAGCAATCAGATCTAGCCCATCCATTATCAGATCACATAATGATAAGTCATTATGATCCTGATCCATCATTAGATCTCATCCATTATCAAACACTCAGGTGCATACTTAGTTCAGATCAAGCTAAGCATCAGAAACCCATAACATGCATATTTTCTTTTGATCTAACACTTCATAAGATATTCATTACTTCTACACATAGCCCTTTGATCTTCTCCTCCTTATATAGTTTTATCCTTTCTCAATACCTCAGATGAAAACAACACTTAGAGCCTGTGGTATTCTTAGACGGGATCAAATAACCATTACTCCACTCAATATTGTGGGCTAATACCATGGTATTGACCCTTGGTATTCTTTCACCTTAATTTCCTTAATTTTTCATCCCATACGCGCTTTTTCTTCTATGAAAGTGCGTGCATATGTATATGCTCTTTTTGTACAGTGAACCCGCGTGTACATGCTCTTTTTGTACAGTGAACCCATGTATACAACTTAACATACCTGAAAATGTCATTTTTCTTCAACTTCTTGATTTTGATCTGTAGTCCTTTGTTCCTTCATCCTATTCTTTTGTACCATTACTTTGTTCCCTCTGAATAGACCTATTATAATGTGATTTTCCATTGTACATTACTTATGAGCTCATTCCTTTGAACTTTGTTCCCTTTGAATATACCTATTATAATGCTATTTTCCATTGTACATTACTTCTAAACTGATTCCTTTGAACTGCCCTGCATTTTGTCACATCTGTAAACACAACTGCCATGCATTCTGTCACATCTGATATCTCTCCTGTAGATTCATCTAGTTACCATATACAAGTGAGTTGTTCTGCTACAAGTGGGTTGCCATCAAGTACAACACATGCATCATAATGCCAACAAATCTCATGTTTGTCATGGTGACGAATCCGATGTCGTTTAATATTTTAACGAGTCCAATAAAGGTGCAACTCATTATCTTTTTCATGTTTAGAGAGTTTGAAAAAGACACGGAAAAGAAAAATCCACATGGTCCCTTTTCGTACATTTGTGTCTCTCGAGCCCGAAAAAGTAGAATATGATACTTGAGAGAACCGCTTGACCATTTCAATCAAGGAGTACCTTTTTTGTAAATAGTGCATCCCAACCCGAAAAAGGGGTAAACATATATTAGGTGCATGGCGCTTCACATCCATTAACGAGTTCGAAATGGCAAGGGCTCGACTATCTTTTCGTGTTTAAAGGGTCGGAAAAGAGCTTGAAATTGGACCCCCCATTTTATTCTCTTTTACGAGTCAAAAGGGAAAAATACTCGGAAATCTTTTCACTTGAGTTTTACGAGTCAAGAAAAGAGCTGAAACGTGAATCGACATCATCGTTGCACATCAATCACCTGTTGCTACGCAAAAAGGGTAAAGTGTATTATCCAGTTCTTGAGGCAAAAGAGGTCAAAATACTTACAAAACCTAATATTTCATGAAAAACTGAATAAAAGGGGGAAAAGTAAATATTTTTTTACCATTTACCATTTTACCTTGTTGTGAACAACTTTTCACCCACTTTTGCCCTAATTGTTCCGGAGCAGATTGCGGGAGATTCGGGAGGTCATTCACCGAGCCGCCAGTTGCAGGTAAGAGCCAAGGTCCTAAGTTCAATTTCCATACTATTTATTTCTTCTTTCATCCATTTTTTGGATTTTGGAGGGAGGTTTTGGAAAAAAAAAATTTCCCTCGGTCGACGCGAGTTCCGGGCATGGAATCATGTTGGCCAAGGGTGATTAAAACGCCCTATCATGCCGTTGGCGCAACTATTTTTAAAAAAGGTGCACCGACGCCATGAACAAGGAAAAAAATATTTCCTCTCAAAACCACCGTTGGAATCCAAATTTTATTGGCCAAAAATGATTATTGACTTGAATACATGGTTTTTGCAGGAAAGAATCGTCGAAAATGGTAGACAGGAAAGAACATGACCATGAAGATGTGGAAACTTAGGCACTAAATGATCCAAATTTCCTGAATGTTTTGAGGAATTGTGGACTCCTCAAGTTATATCTCACACCAGGGATGCGGGCCCAACCTGAGCTACTTCGATACTTGATTAGTCTTTGGGACATAAATCGGGAAATATTCATGATTAGTGACCATGAGTTGGAGTTAGAAACTTCAGACATATATTTCATCACAAGACTTGTCCCAGAGAGGGGAACCAATCAACCTATATGGGTCAAGACTGATTGGGGCAAGCATATCCATGCTACTTGCCGAATATTTCCTTGAAGCCCTCAAATCCAAGAGTGGCAAGATTGAGATTACCATCATGCGAGATCTGACACTGAGAGTGCTATTGTTGACTATCAACAGAGTGGCGGGGTCCCAAGTAGTGCACAAGACTAACAAGTCGAAATTTCTATATGCCATTGATTGTACAACACCAACGATATTCAATTGGGCGGAAGCCATGAAGATCAACATAAAACACCAACTAACAAAAGCTAAGGTGGGGAACCTGAAACAATTTTGCTTCAGATCCATACTAGTGACCCTTTGGAACGGGTGCCACTGTTCCAGTACCAGCTGACTGACGTAGATCCTCCAATGCCACGAAACCCATAGATGGTCCGTTGGAGTCGTTTGATGCCTAAGATCACCGGGGGCTAGCGTATGTCTTACAGGCCCACCTTCTTTTCATGGCTACGATGACAGTTGATCGTCGTGGAGGATTGGCCATACAGTGGTATTGACTTCCGCGAAGATCCGGACATGCCACTGCCAGATGGGGAGGATTTCAACGACGAAGGTAAAAAATCAATTTTTAATTTTATGATTTTTTAATTGTTTTTGGTATATATGTGTTTATAAAATTTCATTTTGTCAATGCAGATGTTGGACCAGAGCGTCTTGCTGGGATGTCCCTGATATCCAGGTGCGTCACCCGCCAGTTTGATGTCGCTCCTTATCAGGAGGGGAGTGACAACGAGGAGGAGATCACGAGGAACCTTGAGGGGTTGACTCATGGTATCCCATATTATGCTTGGGTGGGAGACATTCCTCGCCAGTACCAGAGACACACGGTGGGAGTATCGAACCAGTAGCATTGCGCGAGTCGTTTCATGCTACCACGATCACCATGTTGATTAGTTCCAAGGTCCAACATTTTATATTTTTGAGGCCTGCGTGCCATGGATATATGAGGCTTGCGAGCCACCGATGTTATTTGAACACACATATTATTTTTTTGGGTTTTGATGTATCAAACATTATCACCATATATATAATGCTGTATTTCTTTGCTTACTATGGTACACATGATTTGCTTTGGCTTTTCACATGTTTCATAAATGTCTATCCAACACATAATTAGCTAATGCATTTGTTAATGTTTTCATGCATCTAGGAATTTGATGATGTGTAATGTAATCAAATTGCCTCTCTAGTAGACGAATACAAAGATACATTCTCAATATCTGAGGGTTTCTGACAGAATATTTCCCGTTGAGTTGAAGGACAACAAGTTGTGAATCCAGGTTGACAACCAACTCTCGAATGTTAAGAGTAATGGCTTCTGACAACAGTTCAATGACTGCATTGTATTCATCAATGTTATTAGTTGTGCGACCTAAACAAATACCTCGAAGATAAAAAAAATCACCATGAGGGTCATAAATATCCCATGCCACAGAGGATAGATTTCGGGTACTACGACAAGCACCATCAACGAAACCGATGTGAGGAGTCACAAACATCTGCAAAGCAGGGAAAATATAATAAACATGAAAGCTGTTGAAAGCTAACACACCAAACCACACTGCACAAAAATGAATGACACACTAATGTACACAAGTAACCATGCAAGATGACCTAAGCATAGTACTTTTTGAGATAAATCCTATTTCGGGGCTTGTCCAAAGGATTGCCTTCATAATCAATAAGCTCATATGTCCATTTTTGCAAAATACATATTACAATGTAGGGCCCATGCCATATGGGCTCGAACGACCGATCGAAGTGGGACTTGACTCACTTCTTTTGTTCTTTGATGACCAAAGCAATGAGACGACGAGTCTCATCCAACCGTTCTAGATATAAGAGGTGCTCTTCCTGAGGTGATGTTTCGGGGAGAAGTTCGACAACTAGCTTGAGTGAAGGAATTTCACATTCAATTGGTAACGTTTCTTCTAAACCGTAGACAAGCTGGAATGGTGTGAAACTAGTTGCATCCTTGGTCAAGGTTCGGTAAGCCCACAGAGCTGAAAAGAGAATGAGATTCCAATTTGACTTGTGCATCCCAATAGTACACTGAAGCATTGTAACCAAAACTTTGTTCACAACTTCAACTTGACCGTTGGCCTGAGGGTAATATGGGGTTGAGCCATCGTGGCACAAACCCAACGTAGAGGTCAGCTCAGCCATCATGTAATCTCGGAAATGGGAGCCATGGTCAATGACAATGGCTTGAGGTACGTCGAACCTGGAAATAACGTGATTGAAAAGAAATTGAGCCGCCGTTTTACTGTCTGCAGAGTATGTAGGCATCACTTTGACCCATTTGGTGAAATAATCCACAACAACGATAATATAACCATGCCCCCCGGCCAAACGAGGGTTACATGTCATATAGTCAATGCCCCATTTGGAAAAAGGACCAATAATAATGACGGGGTGTAGGTGAGCGGGTGGGGCGTGCATCTTGCGTTGGTAAATTTGGCATTCATGGCACTTGCGAACAGCAAGGATGCAGTCCTTGAAAATGGATGGCCAGAAATAACCAGCACGAAGGATTTTTTGAGCGGTAGCATAGCCAGACATATGACCGCCACATGCCCCAGAATGGTAGTCATTGAGAACTCTCTCAGCCTCCTCGAGAGTAAGGCATCAGCGAAGAACTGAATCGACACCGACACGGTATAAAGTATCGCCAATAATACAATAGGGTTGGGAGTGATGCCGAATCCGTCGGCGATCATCCTTAGTCAACATAGATCGAAATGTGGACATCTGGAGATACACGATGATATCACTGTACCACAGGTCAAGGGTGCTGATTAGGAAAAGAGTCTCGTCCGGGAGCTGTTCATCTGCACTAGTGGGGAGAGACGTAGAAGGAAGGGAACAAATCAACTCGGCGAAAACTAGTGACTTCTTAGATTTGGTAGTGGTAAACACCAAATCGAATTCTTGCAGGATGATGATCCATTTAGAATACTTTCCCCCCAACAACTGATGAGTCGTGATGTAGGTCATGGGGCTGTAGTCGGAAATCACAGTAGTAGTGCGTAAGAGAATGTAGTGCCGAAAGCACTGAACAACCTGTACGGAAGCCAAAGCCAGCTTGTCGACATGGGCATAACATGTTTCGATGTCGAGGAGATTACGACTAAGGTAGTAGATAACATGTTCGTTGTCTTCATTGTCGTCTTGGATCAATACTATAGCAATGGTGCTAGGGGCAGTAGCTAGGTAAAGGAAGTAATCTCGACGATAATCTAGGGGATGCAACAAAGGAGCATTTACGAGGACAAACTTGAGGTCATAAAAAGACTTTTGGGCAACCTCATCCTAGACAAAGGGTGTTCCTTGCTTAAGCAACCAGGTAAATCTTGAAGTTAGCCCAACATAATTGAAAGGAGAGACCGTTGACCATCTCATTTGATTTTGAACTCCCCTCCTTAAGATGTAGGATATTTTAACCATTGTACTCCCTTTTCTCAGGCTCACGAGAGTACCATCTTATTTTGGTTACCCCATGTCTTTACTCGAGATTGAATTCTTCGGTAAAACTAATGTAGTCACTTGGATGTTGACAACCACTCTCAAGGATCAATCCATTCATAGTCAATATTCAATCTTGCTAGTTTGTTTCTTTCGGAACAACTCTTTGATGAAAGATTTGTCTTGCCACAATGGTGACAAGAATGGAGATCAAAATGATGATCTTCCACGTGACCAGTTCTTTGACAATGGTGGAATTTTGAATTTTCTTCAACTGTCACATTGATTTATGATGCTACTTGATCAAGAAATCCTCCATTGATGAACTTGATTGGTTTTGAATAATTTGGAATATGAAAATTGTTATCATCTTTTTCATATCCTAACCAATGCCATTTTTTGTTGCACTGAATTTCTTCCCAAGGTCTAATGATTGGCTTGGAAAGAGAAGGTTGAACTTGATCATGCAAAACTCCATCATATTCTACTCTTGTAGTTGTATCACTGAGTGGCTCATAATCATCATCTTATTCAATTGAAGTTGCATGGATAAATGGATCAAAAGGCTTGCATTCAGACTTAGAATACAATCGTCCATGAGTTTGCAATGCAAAGATCCAATGTTGTGATGCGAGGTCCAACACAAAGATCCACAGGTGAAACGCTGAGATCTAAAACAAACCTATTTGCTTGAGCTTGATTTTGTTGTAGAGTGTGATGCTCCTAAAATAGAAATGCAAGAACATAAAACCAATTGTATTGTTTTTTTTGTTAGGGGATTTATGCCGATCCTTCTCATGGCTAACAAACCTGTTATTATTTTTTCACATATTTAAGAGCTCCAATATTGAAATATTTCATTAGTGATCTTGGCTACTGATCTCTTCTATATAAATTTATGCTCTGCTATGTTCAGTATAAGTGCATAATCCATGGCTTCTGCACCACCCACACACTTTATTCATGCATAGTCTAGGAAGATTTTTTATTGGCCAGTGCACAAATACATTCACGTAGGTCCACAATTTATTACATACACACGACACATCTTGTAATACACAACTTTTAGTTCCATATGTTCGGCTCCATAATGTCCACAATACTTTACAACACGAACTTCATAATTCAAATCTCAATTCAAAAGCTTAAACAGAACAACTAAACTTCAAAGTATAAATTTAATACACATAACTTTACAAAGTCCTGAAAAACTTGGCTCTGATACCGATTGAAGAAATATGAGAAAACAATATAATAATACAAGAGACAATGAATGTGGCAAAAAAGGCGTCAAGGCTCACCACCTATATTTATCTCTAGTGATACAAATATATAATACAATTATGAACCTCCTCAATTGATCTAGCTTGACACCTCACAAAAGAGATAATGTAGGATGAGAGAAAATAAGATCTAGAAACTTTAGAAATATACTTAGAAGAAAAAATATATTCGAAGATGTAAAATAAAGAAAGGTGGTACATTAATATTTAATGATTATTTATCTAAGTGGCTAACATTTTTTGGTTTTTTCTAAAAAGTATAAGGAACAAGTGTAATATGCACTGTTGCTTCTTAGTACCTTCGTCTTATGCAAGAAGTAATTGATAACAATTATTGAATGCTTGAACGAATTCATAAAGGTAATAATGAAACACATTTGAATACGATGGCAGGAAGTAATGAAAGTAATTAATGGACTGGATAATCGTGGAGCGAAAAAGAGATAGGTGCATAGATAATTTTGGATGAAACATTAGCCTCAACATCATCGTTTTTTACAAATTTAAGACTTTACTGAAATGTGTTTGTGCACATTTTATTCCATCTTTTGCTTATGAGGCTTAAAAAGGAGAAGAAATTACAATGTCTAGTATCTTTATATTAAACAAGGCCACATAGCTAGTGTTTCTTGCCGCTTAGTTTAAATATAACTAATTTAAAATAGAAATAAAAATTTTAAGTTTGGCAACAATGGGGCTACATCATGGTCATGTCCAAGAATAACACATAAATGGGGTAAAATTGAACGAGTGACTTAACATCTCACTTAGTCACCGTCTATCCAAGACCCATGAACAACTAAATTAAAATAATTAAAATATGGAATTGTTTTACATTTTATTTATTGATTTTAATTGGGATTGATTGATTTCAATCATATATTTATGAAATGAAAAAATGTTTTATTATTTTACTTTAATTTAATATACTGATTGATTATATATTCACTAATTATAGTTGTAATTTAATTAATTTTAATTATACGTAAATTTAAAATGTAAAAAAATTAAACTTTTGATTAAAGTAAAATAAATTATTCTACTATTGAATCGTTATAAGTTAGGTGGCGTGACATGATTCACTGTAATTTTGTAGCTATGGTGGTAATTTAACCATTTTCCTTATTTCCTACCCATTTTATCTCAATAAAACAAATTGAAAATTTAAGTGATTTTTCCTTCGATTAAAAAATGAACAATTTTTTAATATGGTAGTGATGTTGTAACATAATAGGTCTAGTTTAACATTTTGACTAAATCAAATTATATATATGTAAGCTTTTTAACTCAATCAAAATAGAATAAAAAAATAAAAATAACTCTATAAAAAGAAAATAATAAAAATGAACAATGATAATGGCCCATACTTTTAACAATGATTATTATGCTTTAGCCTTCACAATCAAATTTTTTTCTTAATTCAATTGTATATGACTTATATATAACATTGAATATCACTCCACATTAATGTGTGAATGATATTTTATTATTTTCATAACAAAAATAGTATTATATTAATGACTAATGAGATTTTATTAAAAAATGATATATATATATATATATATATATATATATATATATATATATATATATATATATATATATTCCTTTGTCATGAAGAAGTGTGGTATGGATATATAAATATGAGAAAGGATTCTAACAAGGTATGTACCTTGCAATTTTATTTTAAAATAATGGGATGGTCGTTCTTTGTTCGACAATGTTTTTTCTATTAATATCATCCGCATGTTTTTTCTATTAATATCATCCGCCTTGTTTCTGGTTTATCATGCTGTGCTATAGACGTTTGAGATGAAGTTAGAGCACAAGTCGGGTTGTGGACATGCAAATCAACATCACAATGGTTTGTCGTCCAAGTCACATAATCCACTGTGCTATAGACGTTTGAGATGAAGTTAGATCACAGGTTGGGTTGAGGACATGCAAAGCAACATCACAATCGTTTGTCGTCCAAGTCACACAATCCATAATAGGCTTGCATTTGGCAACTGCACAATTCATTATTGTGTAGTTATACTAATCTTTTATTACATGGAAAATATCTTTATATTCTATACGAGCAATATACAATGAGACTACCATATCAACAAAGCTCGTCAAGTCGCCTACAAGAATTGAACCTAGGTGGAGAGTATCAAAATCATTCCTCCAAACCATCCAATATAAGCCCAATTAACAATATGCAAAGATGATCTTCAATAGAGATAATTTATCACATATATAAACATATTTTGAACAAGCTCCTTTTTATCATGACTTAATTTAGCACATTCAATTAGCACTCATATTTAGGCTAACACATTCATACTAACACTATTCAATTTGGTGGTTCTTTGACTAGGTAATTGTGAATATGGTGTATTTATTAGTTCAAATTAACCTTTAACCCTAATCATTATTGAATGCATTAACAACATTCATAGCTCCAATATGTAGATTTCATAATCCATAAAAATAATACTTAAAACTTTTGAAAATTAAATTATTAATAATTTCTGAATATTCAACCTTTGTGTGAACACTGCATTTATTATAAAAAAACAAATAAAAATAAAAAATAATAAAAATAATAACTTTAAATTTACACTATTTAAAATATAATAATAGATAATATAAAATATTATTGTTTGACTTTTATTTATTTAATGAATAAGGAATAAAATATTTATTCAAAATATTCACATATTTTAAAACATGGTATAAAACTTAATATTGATAAAATTATATTAATTATGCACTTTTACCAATCAAACAAACCATATTTTGACGGTTGAAACAATTTAATCAGTTTTTCCCAAATTTTTTATAAATTATAGTTTTCAAAATTTACTTTGACCATTGAAACAATTTAGTAAAATTTTCCCAAATTTTTTATAAATTAAATTTTTTCAAAATTATAAATTAATTATTTTTATAAATATGTATAATTTTTTTTTACCAATTTAGCTAATATATATACCAACCATATATGCATCACAGGAGTTACCAATCATATATCCATAAACATACCGTGAGAATTTCCAATCTGAACCACCTGTCCATTTCAATCTCCTTAACTATAATGTCCATTTCAATCTCTTTAACACAAAATGTTGATAGAGGACCAAAAAAACTTTTAAACTATATTTTATGGACTTACGGGTTGGGTAATTTAATTTATTATGATGGATACAAGTTGGCTCATTGAAAACAAGTTTGGCCATTAAATGTTTAAATACTTTTAAAAGTAACAATAAATTTTATTATTTTTTTAAATATGAAATTTTTAATTTTATATATTATAAATTTTATTATTTTTTTTAATATGAAATTTTTAATTTTATATATTATAAATTTAATTTTTAAATATATTAATATATTATTATTGTAATGATAATAATGAAAGTATTGTTTATTAATATTTTTGCATAATATATTATAATAACAACAGTAATTTAATGTTGATGTTACTGTTTTCGTATTTTTACATTGTCATTATTAGACTTTTGTTATAATAAATGTAATAAAAAGATAAAAATAATTAATATAATAAATTAGGAAAAAATATTAAATTAGAAATTTAATTGAATAAATAAAAAAATAAGTAAGATTATGATATAGGTGCGACTATTATGATAAATGGTTTAAAAAAAGGAAAAAATAATTTTATAATAACTCGAAAAACAAATATAGATTTAAAATTGATACATATATATTATTTTTCAAATTATCTTAAATATAAAGCTACTTACATATTACTTTTATATTAACCTGAATTGTGTCCAGATAACGTAAGTGTGTTGGGAACGGTCGGTATCACCCACATCAAGGTTATATAACACTAAAGTTTAATATTGACAAGGAAAGGTGCCAGCCAACACTAAAGTTTAATATTGACAAGGACAATTTATTTTATGAATTTTTTTTGGTACAAATGCAAAAAGACCACCGCAACTTCCTTATATGTCACTATAGTCACCTAATAACTTTGTGGCACGCTCTTCAAAACAATAATAATTTGATGACTTGGAAATGTTAATAATATTTTGTATATATTTAATACAAAATGTAATAATTTGATGACTTGGAAATGTTAATAATATTTTGTATATATTTAATACAAAATGTAAAATTAAATGATGTACATTTTATAATAATATATTACAAAATATATATCCAAAAATTACAATAATGTAATTTTTTTGAAAATAATAAAACATAAACATGTATGTCATAGATACTTATGGACATTATGAACGATACTTTTTGAGCTAATATTACTATCAATTTTTTCAAGTATCTGTTGAGTTGAAACACTAATTTGTGAAACTGAAAATAACCTTAAAATTAAATTATCAGTATTAATTTATAATCCTCAAAAAAATTAAATTTAAAACATTATTAATAGAAACATAATTTTCTACATAATTGGTGCATCCCTCATAATTTGTATGTTTTAAAATACATAGGTAAAAATGATAACCAAAGTAAAACTGTAAAATTAAACATGATATTGAAGTTGTTACAGCATAAATATGACTTGTTTTCTAGTTGAACAAGTGCTATCAAAATAACGTATAAACATTTTGAAATGGATTTTAATGAAATGAGTTCTATCACAATAACGTATAAACATTTTGAAATGGGTTTTAATGATATTGAGTATTATATGATGTATATTGATTATTAAAATTAAAATGGAATATAATAATTACAAATCAAAAATTTAATTTTTTATTTTTATAAATTGTGATTTTTAAAATAAAATTTAAGAGATATATCTCATTAAAATAAGATGATTAATTACTATTAGTTTAGATGTATTTTAAATTGGAATAAAATATAAAAAAATTATCTTTTTTAATGTTTAAATTTTGTTATTATTTAATTTCATATTATATATCTACATTCAAATAATTTTTTTTACAAATCTCTTTTAATATATAAATAGCGTAGATTTATATTAAGATGTAATGTCAACTCAAAAAGTCTCAATGATATCGATGGGTATGTGTGACATACATATCAAGGTCACATCATGTCGAAAAAGGTTCCATATCATTACTATGTTGACAGCAACATCCTTTTGGCTTCCACATCAACCAACATAATTATGTCATCTATCTTCTTGTCATTGGTCCATAATGTCAATTTGATACCAAATCACCATCCAACTCATCATCATCAGGCAACAGGAGAATGTCATGTGTCTTTGTTTCCATATGTCTTATGTATGGAAGAGGGGTCCCAAGCTTGTGTTTTGCACTAGATTTATTTGTTAACTAAATTACTTCAGGGCATGAATTCTTATGTTGTGTCATCTCCATCAAAGTTACCATCCCCAGGGTTTGTCTTGCGGCACTATCCTTTGCGCTTCCACTGCACACCTTTCCCAGTCCTCTATAGTGGGCATGAAAAGGTTTTGTCAAAAGACAGAAAAAACTTTTCCTTATAGGTCCATTAATCATGGGGTTGCTTCCTCCACAACACTTACACTTCTTTAGGCTCTCAGCGTGTGATGACATGTCACTTCTTTAGGCTCTCAGCGTGTGATGACATGGCCTTTGGTGGAACCATGAAGCCCTTGGAGCCTTTCCAAAAATCATGTTTGCATAACATTTCATCCTTGGGATTTCTTCAAGTTGCCATATACAATTGGAAAGGTCTTTCTAATACCTACCCATATGAGTACTTTAAAGGAGCACCTGAGTTGAGTACACTTATTTAGGCTCTCAAGCTGTGATGACATGACCTTTGGTGGAACCATGAGGCCCCTAAAGACTTTCCAAAAATCATGCTTGCATAACATTTCATCCTTGGGGAATTCTTCAAGCTGCCATATATTTTTGGAAAGGTCTTTCTAATACCTACCCATCTAATTACTTTACAGGAGAATTTGAGCTGATATTTTGCATGCATATTCCTTCAAATATTGGTTATTGATCCATACATCTATTAGTCATAGCCATAATGTTTCTAACTTATCTTGCTCTTGTGCTGGTTCTCAACTAACAACTCCCCCTGACCTTAACATAGATTGATATTAGTCATAAGTTGACATCAATGAAAAGATGTTTCCTAGATTCACTAAAGGATCTAAAATATTAGATGATGGCTTCAATATAAAAATATCACCAACAATCAAAGTAGGTTTGGGTTACAAAGAAACCCACGAGATCTTAAAAGGAGAGTCAAGCACAAAGTCCCTTGAGAAAGGAGGGGAGCCTATCATCTATGCAAATGCACCCAAGGGAAGGTCCAACAAAGTAAAAAAAGGAACTGATCAAAGGAAGAATCAACAAAGAGATCATCCTATCAACTCCACAAAACATACTCATGGTAAATCAAAGAATCAACAAGAAATACAGAAAGCATTCAATAGAACCAGTTCTCCACTAAGGTTGTACACTTTCAGGTATCCAAATCTTTTTTATGGCTACTATTTTTCATGGCATAACTTTGGTCATAAGGCTCTAAATTGTATAGCTAATAGATATATAAAAAATGAAAATGTTAGATTTATCCATCTTAATGTCTAGATTAGGGAATTTCTATGTTGGAAAGAACAAGACATTTTATCCTCTCATGGATGAAATTGAATTTTGTAATTGAAATATTTTTGGGAGCAAGACAAGTAAATGTAGAAGAATATTCATAAATTTTAAAAACACTAAGAGGGCGGCGGTGGGGGGGTGGGGGTGTGAACCAATATTTCATGCCTACTTTAAATTTACTTAGTTTATGCATTCAATTCCAAATTTATCTTGAATCGTTATATTATTAGAAGAACATTGTGCTTATTCGATAAACCATAAGCATCATTAAGCATGTAAACTATAAGAATAAAAACACATCAAAACATGGACACCGGATTTTAAGTGGAAATCCAACATGGGAGAAAACCATCGTTTATGTTGTCTTTGTCTTCTTTTCTTATTATGAAGAAAGTCTTTTTACATCTTCTACTAGTGCAAACTCTTACAAGTATGCATGCTCCTACTTGAGGGAGGCTACCACCTCCAATTTCACTAACTTTTACTGTAAGGAAGCTACCACTCCTTGAAAATTTTATCATCTTCTACCAAAAGGAAGCTCCTACTCCCTCAAGAATTTTAATGGTCACCACCGGAAGGAAGCTCCTACTCCCTCACTGAAGGCTACGACCCTCCACACCTCTTTGGATCATGTTTTCAAAATTTTCATACTGGATCCACCTATCTCAATCAATCATGAAAAACTATAGGCCACAACCCACACTAATTTAATTTATTATGATGGATACAAGTTGGCTCATTGAAAACAAGTTTGGCCATTAAATGTTTAAATACTTTTAAAATAACAATAAATTTTATTATTTTTTTTAATATGAAATTTTTAATTTTATATATTATAAATTTAATTTTTAAATATATTAATATATTATTATTGTAATGATAATAATGAAAGTATTGTTTATTAATATTTTTGCATAATATATTATAATAACAATAATATATAATAATAATAATAATAATAGTAATTTAATTTAATGTTAATGTTACTATTTTTGTATTTTTGTAGATTGTCATCATCGGGCTTTTGTTATAATAAGTGTAATAAAAAGATAAAAATAATTAATATAATAAACTAGGAAAAAATAATAAATTAGAAATTTAATTGAATAAATAAAAAGATAAGTAAGATTTTGATATAGGTGTGACTATTATGATAAATGGTTGAAAAAAGGAAAAAAATAAATTTATAATAACTTGAAAAACAAATTTAGACTTAAAATCGATACATATATATTATTTTTCAAGTTTATCTTAAATATAAAGCTAATTGCATATCTCTTTTATATTGACACTTTAAAAATGTTTTAATTAATGTTAATGTTAATTTTAAATCTATCATATATATTGAAAAGTATTAACTTGTATCATATATATTGAAAAGTATTAACTTGTTAGAGGTACAATCATTTTTTAGAAAATTTCCATTTTTAAAAGGGGTTGCACTTCTATATATTTTATCCTTCTCAATTCTTCAAAATTAAATTGCATTTACATTTTTTTATATATGTGTCACTGATCTATTCCATATTAAATATGGAAGAAATTAGACATCTTCCTCGTATACACATCATTGAAATATCTTAACAATAATAAATTTTTACTTTCACTTGTTATTCATATATATATAATTGATATGTGAATATTTTATTTAAAAGGGACAATGAAATATTATATTTAAAATTGATATTAAAATATTTTCTTTAAAAGTGGTATTGAAATAATTTTGGTTTTTTAATGTTATCTCTCAACTCTATATTGTGTATGAAAGTAATTACACATCTTCTCTCATATTGATATTTTAATCATAAAAATGTTTTAATCGTAATCAATATCAACTTTTGTTGTTATTAATATTTTTTTAAATGTTAAATATCAACTTTATCTTTTTAGGAAAATGATATTTTCCATATATATATATATATATATATATATATATATATATATATATATATATATTATTTATTATCAAAAATAAATAAATAAAATACAACCTGATAGCTTACTAGTTGTTAATTTTGACTACATCAAATCTTAACTAGCATTATAATATAGAATCTTTTAGAGTATTTTACATCACAAATACATGGCTAACCCCTTTTCCATGAATAATGGGGACTGATGCGGCATCTTCCTAAACTATAAGTATGAAAATAGGGACTTCAACTTCTAAGTGGCATAACTTTTTCATACAGATTCTGATTGACGCGCTTCTTCTGCCAGTGGAAATATCTATGTGTGTAGAACAACAATTAATAAGTCTACACTAAAACGACAAATTTTTACCCCCAAAAAATGTCATTTGATGCCTCAAAATGCTTCTAAAAGGTTTCAAACCCCAGTTTGCCAAACTGGGTATCGCCGTAAAAATGGTCCAGTGAGCCGATTCCTCCACCTTTTCTACTCTGAATGCATCGAGATGGATGAAAACGATATAATGATCCAATCCAGATCACACCTCCCCATTTTGGGAGGATTTTGGTCTCCAAAATATTTTATTGAATGAGGTGAGGAAATTTTTCCTTCGCCTCTTTGGTGTACCATTTAGCTTTCCTTTGAAGTTGTCCCTTCAATCCAATATGCCAAAGGTCATGCTACTGCTATCTTGTAGTTTTGGACCTATTCTGTACAACTGTATCTTCTATCAACTCTACGTGAGCATCTAGTGCCAAATCCTCCACAGAAGGTAGGACCTATGCCTCTTCTTATTCTAGCATGGAAGACTCATAGAGTTTCAAATTCCCTACATTCACAACTGAGTAAATGTGCATATATGGTGGTAGACTAAGTTGATAGGAATTATTACCCACCTTTTCTAGTATCTCAAAGGGGTCATACCTTAGAGCCTTGATTTTCTTACCAGGCCTGTGCAACCTCTCCTTATTCAACTATAGCAATACTTTGTCACCCACCTTGAACGATTTCTCTGTTTTGTGTTGAGCATGCTTGGCCTTATACTTCTCTTGTGACTTCTACAGTATGTCTTTTACCTATAGATAGGTCTACCTGATCTTCTCTATAAAATTTTCAGCCCTCAAAGTATCTCTTGTAATATTTTCCCTCACTCCTCCTTGCTACCGATATGCAATATCCAAAGGTGAAGGTGGAAAATATCCAAAATAATTCTCAAATGGGGACTTTCGTTAAGAAGTGTGGACTGCTCTATTGTAACAATTTTGTAGATATATCATATTTTCATCCCAGGTCTTCGGATGCTTCTTGTTGTATCCCCTGAGAAGTTGCACGGAAGTCCTATTGACTAAATTCTATTTGCCCATTTATCTGTGGATGGAATGTTGTAATCTCTTCAACTTCATGTCCATATTCTCCTACAATGTAGTCCATAATGCACTGAGAAATCATGTATTCCTATCTAAAATTATGCTCCTTGGTATCCCAAAGCGTCCAGACCTGTCCAAAGAACAAGTTTGTTGCTTCTTTCCCACTGATGGTATTTTTACAAGGCATTAGAACACACATCTTGCCGAATCTATTAACTACCATGAACATGTAGTCATTTCCCTTCCTGGTTGTCGGTAAACCTCCCAAAAAGTCCATGGAAATGTTTTCCCAATGACGATTAGGTATAGATAAGAGATGATATAGACCCTGTTTTCTATTGCTAGGCTTGCTGGAACAATAAAGCGTGCATCCTCTTATGAACCTAGCTACCTGTTGTTGCATCGTGGGCCAATACACATACCTCTGCAAGTTAGCCACAGTCTTCCCTACACAAAAGTGCCTTGAAACCTCTGAGGTGTGAGCCTCTCTAATTGGTTGCAATCACTCACCTGTAGGAACACATAGCTTATCCAACCTGTAGAGTAAACCATCATGGAGATGGTAGTCAATGATGCTATCACCATCATGCACATGAATCTGACTCTGCAACTATTGTTACACCTCCTTGAAGTCCTCGTCTTCTGAATATGACTCTCTGTATGCATAGTGGGTGAATGGCTCCATGTGCATAAGAGTCTCCAAAGTTGTAATATTTGATGTGTGTGGCCTTGAAAGAATGTCGACCAACTTGTTTGTGCTTCCCTTCTTATACAATTCCTTGTTGTAGGTAGGGTAGATAAGAATTTCCCCATGAAATACTTCAGAATGGTAGCATACAAGCCTTCTTCCTTGCATCAAGACAACTCCCATAATATACCCACTCACATCTGTCTCCACTTCAAAGGGTCGCTGCAAGTTTGTTAATGCCAGAACTAGTGCTTGGTTGATCTTCTTCTTTAACTCTTTGAAAGCCCTTTACTGACCTTTTCCTCACTGTAAACTCTTGCCACTTGTTGTTATGGCATGGAGTGGTGTTATTACCGCTGAAAACGAGGCTATGAATTTAGTTGGGTATTGTGCTTCCCTAATGAAAATCCTGACCTCAAAAGCATTAGTAGGCACCGACCATTTCATGATGGCCTCCATCTTAGAAGGATCTATCTTCATCTCTCCTCCACTAATCACATACCCTAGATACACGAAAGATTGTTGCGCAAACTCACACTTCTTGAGATTTGCTAGCAGCTGGTGCTTCTTCAATGTTTCCAGCACATGCGTCAAATGTGAACTATGCTCCTTCTAGATAGCACTATATACTAGTATATCATCCAAATAGAAAATGAAAAATGAATCTATAAAAGGGTGTAGTACATCACTAATTAATATCATAAATGTAGCTGATGCATTACATAGGCCAAATGGCATGACTAACCACTCATACAAACCTTGCCTGGTTTTGAAGGCAGTTTTCCAGGTATCTTCTTCTTTGAATGAAACCTTATGATATCCAAACTTCAAGTCCAACTTGGTGAATTATTTTGATTTCTGAAACTGATCCAAAAAATCATCTATCCTAGGTAGGGGGTATTTGTTCTTGAGCGCAATTTTGTTCAACGCCTTGTAATCTATACACATCCACCAAGTCCCATCCTTCTTCAACACAATGATGATTGGTGACCCACATGGTGATGTACTAGGTCGAATGATAACCCGCTCCAGTAGCTATTGCAACTGTTCTTCACTTCACTTACTTTTATAATAGATTGCTTGTACAACCCAATATTTGGTAATGGGGAGTCTGGCAATAACTGGATATCATGCTCCACTTCTCTCTTAGGTGGTAACCCTTTAGGCTCTTGAAACACATCCCTATATGCCTGTAATAACTCGCCCAATTGTTGTTTCTATTTTGTGGTACACCCCTCCAGGGATACCTTTCCTCTTATTGACTCCTCTATAGACCGAATTTCTCTTAAAAACAAGAAAACATACTTATTGCTGGAACGGATTAATTTCTTGGCTCGGTTGGCACATACCAATGAAATTTTTGACTTGCCTTTGTGTGTGTTGGTGATGAATGATTTTCCATCCTTAACGAGTCAGTACTGGTTATCTCTCCTCATGAATATTTCATCACACACGTACATGCATGGACTCCCAAACACAACTCCACATACATACAAGGGAACCACATCTAGATCTTCTTCATCAATAAAATCAACACTAATGGCAAATCTAATTTTACGCTGTTTTTTACCTTCAGCTTTGCATCCTTATTTACCCATCCCAATGGATATGGGTTTGGATGAATTACAAACTTCCAACCCCAACTTCTTGAGTAGCTCTTCTACAATAAGATTCTCTTGCGATCCTGAGTCAAATAGAGCATCAATCTTTGTCTTCTTGACATGTATCTTTATATGGAAGAGTTTGGTCATTTCTTTCTCTTCTTGTTGTTGAAGACTACTCATATTCACCTCATTCTGCACTGACATACAAACGATATTCTCATCCATATCTGAGTTGCTTTCAACTTGTTTGCTCGAATAATAGCCATGAAATTCTTCTTCTTGTTATATTTTTTCTTGTTCTTTGGGTTTAGCTATGAATGCAACTTCCTTCACTTCTCCTCTGTATGGCCATCAATGTTGCAATGGTTACAGTGCTTGATAGCATCATTACACTGGTGCACTATGGCTACTGTCTTTTTATATTTCCCCCTTTTTGCTTCTTCTTTCCCTCCTTAGAAACATCCTGTTGCTCCTTCTGCTTCAATCGACTTGATTCTGCTCTCTTTAGGCCTATGTTTTCCAGGTATTGCGCCTGTACAAAAGTCTCGTCCACTGGGCTTGAACAACATCAATTGATTGCGTAGATGGAAGTGCAGACCCACACATTACTTGAGGAGTATGTCTAGGTTCTTTGGATAGATACCCAATATTATAGCTATCTTTCTGAATTCTGTGGTGTACTCTTGCAAGCTTTGGCTCAACCTTTTCCTGAAGTAATGCCACCAAATCCACTAGTCCTCCAAGTACCCAATGGGATAAAACTATGAATTAATGAGGGTTTTGAAATCCTCCCACTTAGTCACTGGAGGTTATCCTTCCAACCTCAGGGTTTCTGTGTGGCTCTCCCACCAAGTTAGTGCATGGCCCTCTAATTTCAGCCATGCGAATGCAATTCTTTTCAGCCACACAGAAATAAACTTTTAGTTGCTGTAACCAGTGGTTCAAATTCAAAGCATTGATCTCACCAAGGTATGTCTTGATATCGACTTTTGATTCCATTTTAAACAAGGACTATGATTGGTTCATGACACTTGAACTGGGTTTATCTTTTTTGGGTCCTTTCTTCAACTGGTTCTCTGTTTCTCCCCGATATTTTGATCCCCACTCTGATTTGTCCTCTACACTCAAACCCTTATCTTCTCCAAATATCCCCATCTTGATATTCAAGGTCACCATGAGGAGGATTACATTGCAGTTGATATCTGTGACTTTTTTTTCCAACCGCGTAAACCTCACCTTTGGAGGATCACGAGGTTCATTTACATATTCATTGGCCATGATTAGGGTTTTACGATTTACGCCCCCATCGATCTAGATCCCTATAATATTTATAAAATACCCCAAGAAACTTGCTCTGATACCAAATGATTTGTAAATTGATGTGGATATTCCACTAGAAAATTTGTCACAACAGATCTGAAATTATTATATTAAAAATTTGAAGTTCTACACTATTACAATTTTATTAATTTCTAGATTTATAGATTTTACTATAAATAGTGCATGCATGCAAATGGAAATTATGTAGAAAAGTAGAGAATGAAAAATAATCTCATACACATACATAAGACACAAAATATTCTCTATGAAACCCTTTCAGAAGAAAACCTAGTTGGAAGGTGAGGCTGCTTTCCTCTCTTTTTCTGTCTGAAAAATATGACTGCAGGTACAACGAAGTAATGTCGGTGGCCTGTGGGATGCTACAATGAACATATCCTCTTTGTGTGCTCTACCTCCTTTCTCTCCTGGCTATCTTTTCTTAGCTATGGAACAAAATTCTCTCGAAAGAATGGAATGCCTTTTCCTCCTAGTAGCCTGGTTATAACACAACCTGATAGCCTACTAGTGGTTAATTTTGACTACATCAACTCTTAACTAGAGTTATAATATAGACTCTTCTAGAGTAATTTACATCAGAAACACTTGGCTAACCCATTTTCCATGAATAATGGGGGCTGATGCAACATCCTCTCGAACTATAGATGTGAAAACATGAAGGTCAACTTATGAGTGGCATAACTTTTCAATACTGACTCCAATTGATGCGCTTCTTGTGTTGTTGGAAATATATTTGTGCGTAGAACAACATGACATGGTGCTGCACTAAATTGAAAAATATTTACCCCCAACCCCCCAAAAAAAACATCATTTTATACCTCAAAATGATCCTGAAAATTTTTAGATCCTGTTTTTCCAAACTGGGTCTCGCTGGTAAAAATAATATGTGAGCTGATTCCTCCACTTTTTCCACTCTGAATGCATCAATATGGATGAAAAATAATATAATGATCCAATCCATATTAGTAAGAAAGAGTTTTAGATGGAAAATACAAAAATATTATCAACTGTAATTGTAACTCTATTAAGGCTTCCATTCAACCTTGAAATAATTGAGCAAAGTAGGATTAATTTAGAGAGGAGAACATGAGTTAATTTAATGGAATTCAATGACATTTTTTTGGATTATGAAAAAATAGTTCAACTTTACGTTGCACCTTAGGTATTCATGGCAAGGGATAACATTGCTACGACTCTCATAATACACCCCATTGCATTATTTTTATATTCTTCTCCAATTTGTCTTTTCTCTAGTAGGAAACGTAGCAGAGTCAAGAGAAAATTCATATAGTCCTTCCAAATGCCAAAAACCACCCATTTTGAGGATAGTGGGAAGTGATTAAGAGGTACAAGGTTTGACGAAGAGGTGATACTGGGAAGTGGCTAGATCAATTGGTTAGCTAATCTTAGACACATGGAGTATTATTCTAGGATAGAATATAGATCAACCCAAAGATGACACATATATGCATTTAATTAGCTTTGGATAGATGAAGACACTGAAGAAACTCTTTGTAACACACCCCCTACTATCTCTAGCCCCTAATATGGGTAGAATGAGGTAGTTACTCGGATGCCTCAACCTCCAAAGTTCCAGTTATGGAAATGGGGTTTATTTTTTTTCTCTTTTCCAACTTTTTCTAAACTTAAAACATGTGACATCATTGCATTCGCCTCATTAAGACTTTTCCAAAAATATAAATTTTCTTTAATTCAACCCTTGAACCAAAAGATATGGTTGTTTAAAGATTGACCTATCAGGGCTCAACACATCATCTGACTTTCCATGTGGCTATCCAAGTCATTACACACATGTTGGTTGTTGACTTGTTCATGTCGATCCATACACACAGGACTCCCATTGCAATCATTAATATATGCATTATATATATTAGTAAAATTCTATGTGGGACCTATCCTATTTCGCATGCTCATGAGATCCATTGGTTCCATGAAATACCATACTATGGCATGAAAATATGTATATATTTAATTTGATGTGGGCCTATTGTGCATCCAATATACCCTCTAATCAATAAAATAATATGTAAATATATATAAAATTATGTAGGGGTTATTAGCCTTGCTAGCAAAAGGCCCACAAATGGATCCATATAGGCTCTTGAAGTGTCCAAATTTGCTTAGAAACATGCCAATGGATCCATTAATGCCCTTGAAATCTTCAATGTTTGCTCAAAGATCATCTAATGATCAAAATCAGTGCAAGAGGAAAGCCCTTGGAAGGGCAGAAATGCACTATCGGGAGGTTAAAATGCTTAAAAAACGATGAAAACCCCACAAATGTAGACAGGATTTCAGGCAGGCCGTGGGTGATAAGTGGTTTAGGCCAAGCTTCACCCAATGCCATACAGCTGCTGCCACGTGTCCAAGACGAGGAGAGAGAAAACCACCCTCATCAGGCGGTTAACTCTATTACAAAAGAGGTGCCCGAGATGGATCATCACCGTTGGATCTGGGACTCCCAGATCAATGGCGGAGATGTGTTATCATTGCAAGGGCAGACCCAAGAGGAGAATAAGCCATATCTAAGGATTTCTTAAGTTCGAAAAGGACAAAGATGGGTGGGATTTTCATAGTGTCGCTGCGTTTTCTGTTTAAAATAGAAAACAGTCATGTATTAACAGAAAAGGGCCATTTAAAGGGATTATAAGGGCCTGAAGACCCATTCCACCATATAACAGAGCCCGAGAGACATATCGCCAGGAAACAGGAGCCCAGAAAGGGAAAGAAAAGGGCCATAGCATGCTGCAACCTGAAACAGAAAGATCAGGGAGCATCAACAACACAACACAACCAAACCAAACAAGATCATGGAGTAGACACGCAGCTATCCAAAACAAACAAAAATATCAAAGGCCACAACGCAGCTCATCAAAACAAGCATCATGGGGAATCTCTGGCACAAGAGAGCTCCCAGACAGCACATCAAGCTACCCAAAATATCTGAATGCGGTTATTCTTCTGTCAGAAGGAGAAAAATCTCCAAGCCATGCTTGCCTTCAGGGAATCAAACAGTTAAGGGACAAAGTGGATAGATTAAGACTCTTAGCCTTCTAGAGATCTCAGGAGAATTGTAAATATGCTATAAATAGCTGAAAGTAAGATGTAAAAGGGGTTCAATTTTTGGAGATTATTCCTCCTCTTTTCATTCAAGCTTCTCATCTTCATTCTAGCAATATAAGCTTCTTTTGCTATTATATGTTCAGTTTCCATTCTCTTTGTTGTTCTATGCTTGCACTTGAATAGTTTGTTCATGTTTTCTGTGTGTCTAAGGCCAGATAACTATCATCTTATCTCTGCTTTGATATATTAGATTTGCAAGCTTCTTTGTTGCCTGTAGCTAGCCATCCATATGTGGTCATATATGCATCTGCCAGTACAATGAGTATTCTCTTTTGTTGCATGTAGCTAATCATTGATGTATGTTTATGTATGAAATTTGTTGGCATAGTCAGTATTCTCCATCTATCCATTGACTTTATAACTTATTGAGAATTAGTGTTCTAAACCTTGTATTGGTGAGAGCATTCATGCATGCATTGAGTGAAAACAAAGCTGAAATGGTTATCTAACTTGATCCAAACCATCATTTATTCCAATAGTTCAGAGAACAATATTGAAGATTATATGTTACCAGGCATCTTCAAGCTACAACCTAGGAGAGTTTCATGGATTGATAACATAATTGGTGTCGTTGTCGGGGAGAGAAAACTGAAACTCAGCTTCCTTGGGAAACGACATAGATCCAACTTTGATGATAGGCAAAGTCTTAGCACATTTTTGGTTGTAATCATCTATCTAGCGACTCTACTGGAGGCCGAACCTCTTGGCGACTCCACTTCATAGTTCTGGCTTAGTTTGTGAGGCATACTCAGAGAAATCCTCAAAAGCTACAAGCTGACCCAGTGCCTGACCCTGAAAAAATCATCAAAGAGAGAAAGGTATTGCAAAAAGGAGCATCAGGTTCAGGTAAACCTAAACAATCTTCTATATCTCTTCAAGAAAGGCTTGTAATAGAACAAATACATGTTGAGAGTATAGCATCTAATACTGGCAGTGAAGAAGAACTTTTAGAGATTCGTAAAGCTCCTTATTCTTTAGGTTCTCTTTTTTCTTTAAGCCCAAAGGAAACTGTTACACAAAATATTGTCACCATGACTATTTGCAGTCAGTATGGGTCTATCATCATTCATACTGTCCTCCTAAGCAAGTCTCAAACCTCAACTCTTCATGTCAAGCTTTGAAAATGAGAGAAAGACCTTAAAAAATCAATAAAGCTCTGGTTCTGCACTTTCTCTCACTGTTACCTGCGGTCCCGCACCCCCTGTTCATATTACCTGCAGACCTGCCCGCTCTGTCTCTAAAGGAGTGGGTGCGGACCCCTGTGAAAGTCAAAAAGGCGCAAGTTTATTCTAAAAAACTCACTTTGGGTTAATTCTAGATGATTCTAGAAGGAATTTTGACGTGGATGGTTCGCTCTTAGGTGGTTCATGCATCCCAAAAGAGAAGGAGCTAATCCCTTGATGAGAGGAGCTATCCCTTTGAAGGAGGGCTTTATCCCTTTGAAGGTGGACCTAGTAACTTCCCTCCATTGCACTATAAATTAAGGCATTGGGCTGGTTGCTAAGGAGGTTAGAAGCTGAACATTTTTGAGGGTAAATGCTGGTGGAATTGGGACTTCCTAGTTAAGCTTGAGAGGAGAGATCACATACCTTTTTGGCTTCATTGGGAAGAGAGTGAAATTTGTCAAAGTAGAGGAGAGTTCTTGTTGGACCCTGGGAGGAGCTTGTACAACATCAAGGCACAGGTTGTAAAGTTCTTCTTTGATTTAAATTAATACAATCAAATTCATTTTTCTCAACAAATTGTCTTATGTAATTTGTTTCATGAATTCCTTGATCATCATGATAGGTATGCTTTATTATATTGGCTTTTCAGGTGCTATTTAATTTGTGTGCTTGTTTGTGTTTGCAGATTCTCGCCAAAGGGAGCTCATTTGGATCAACGGAGTGAGGCTTCCACAAATTTTCATTGGACCCAAGGTAGGCCTAAAACACTTGTTTGCCTTTGTTTCTAAATTGCATATTTAGAGAAAGATAGGATTTGATTGGCTTGCTTGTCACTAGATATCTTTAGATACTAGGGAGGTCGATCTTGTCCGCAAGAACGACTCATTCTGTGTGACAAAATGGCGACTCCACTGGGGACTTGATTTTTTCCTTGCTTTTACTTTGACCTGAGAAATTGTGTTTTTTGTTTCTGTTTTTGGCTTGTTGTGTGTGGAATTGGGTAGGTTTAGTAGATCTTGGATTATTTTTTGTTTTTCATACTTTTGGGAGAGGACCGCACCCTCAGCTTGCAACACAGTGCAGACCTATCCGCACTTTTGCTTTTCACACAGAGTGGTACCGCACCTGTGTGAACTGCGGGCCTGCGGACCCTGTCAAAATTTTGAAAAACTTAAGATTTTCTCTTTCAGTCAGCTTAGGATTTGTTTAGGTGTTTTTGCCTCTGCCCAGACCTACATGTGACTTGTCAGGAACTTTTCTTAGGTTAATTCCATTGGCATTAGGGTTTTAGGTGAAATTCCTAGAAGTTTTGGTTGTCGGGCTTGATTTTCATTTTGGTCTTGTAGTAGCTCAAGAGCTTAGAAGCTTTAGAAGCCTCAGATCACCTTGGTTTTTACTGGCCTTCTTATGAGTCTGACCATTTGCAAAATCTGCCTTTGTTGAGGAATCCATCTTGTGTTTTCTCTTTGCGAAACTTCGAAAAGACTTGTGTTAAAAGTTTAGATTTCATTTTTTAGAAAAGAAAACAAAAATTGGTTGTTTTTTGACTGATTTGTGATTCTGGACAAATTAGTCCTTAGTTTGCTTATAGCTAAGTAAAACATCCTTGAAAAAGAAATCTTGTAAGCTTTTACTTCAAATAGTTCTTAGAATTTATAGATCTCAAGATTAGCTTTTTCCATAGTTTTGAGTGTTTTATGAAAATAAAAAAATCTCTTTTTAAAAAGTTTTTTTTTGTAGTATTTGAGTGTTTGAAAGAAAAGGGAAATTTTTGTGAGCATAACTAGTTGTCTCGTTTTTGAGTGTATTGGAAAAGACAAAAAGCTCTTCTTTTGATTTGTTTGTTAAGAAAGCTTTGTTTTTACAAGCATTTGCATTCTCAACTCTCTCCTAGCTAGAAATTCATTGAAGGGAAAAGATTTCTTATCATCTTAAGTGAATTTTTTAGTGATTTCGAGTCGAGTCTTCACACCATAAGTTTCATCTCCACACCTTTTGGCTTAAGACAAAAACCAATAAAAATAACGCTTAAAGTAAAATCTATCTAGTAATCTTTTTATTTCTAGGGCTCTATTACACCAACATAGCTTAGGATAGTATCTTGGAGTAGGGAGTAATTAACTCTCCAAGATAGTAAAACAAACAAGTAGCTGTATCTTGCGGTAGGAGATAAAATCCAATTGTTACATCTATGCTTTGGGAAAGCTCCTCTTAAAGGAGAAGCACGAGATCGTGTCCGAACTAGTGTGGGAATCAATCCTTCCTCATTGGGAATGACGCCAGATATTCACGTATTAAAAACGGTAAACCTCAGATTAACCATTGTCGAGGAGCCTGGGGTCACTTTTTGGTAAACCTTAGATTATGTCAAGGAGCCTTCAAGGGGATTGAGCTTGTTACTCTGCCCTTGTGTGCGTATCGGATCGTAGACTGTTCCCCCAGGTATATTTATTTCCGTTGGTAACCATAGTGACCATATTCTATAGGATTCTTTCCTAAGGTGACGGTGGAGGGAAGATCCCACTGTACCTGGAGCAGACGTTGGCTAGACTCACTTGGATTTTCTGGGGGGTTCTCTTCACTCGAGACGGTTTAGTGGAGAAACTTGTGCCAGTCTATTCATTAAGTAGGTTGCCGGGGTAACTGTTCCAACCGCCATTTCTGTATTGAACTCTGCGACATTGGATTTCATCACCAACTAGTGTTTTCAGTACGGAAAGTTACTGTTTGTGTGTGGTTTGATCTCCTAGATTCTTTAGGCGTGTGATTCAAAATTGTTTGGTTCTTTAGAGGCTTTAGGTGGTTTTCATTGAGATTTTTCTTTGTTTGCATGTGAAGTAGTTAAAATATTTAATCGTGGCTGAATTACTGAGGAAGTCCCGTAGACTTCGGGGCCAACCTCCTGAGTTTTCACCAAGCCAGCCTGAAGGGTTACGAGCCCTTGTAACTCCTAGAGACAGTAGAGTTGGTTCACCTAAAGAAGGAGAATCTTCTTTAGTGGTACATCCTGATTATCAAGGTCTAGTAGCACATTATAATCCACAATCTGTGTCTGTTTCCAAAGTTACTGGTAGTTTTTCATCTACTAGTAATTTAGGTGAGGAACCTGAAATATCTGAACTTGAAACTGAATTTGCTGCTACTCCAACCTTGGGATTTACCTTTCCAACTTCTAGTGGTCCTGGTTCACCCAGGGTAGAAAGAATAATTACCCAAAATCTTCCTTCTGGACTTATAGCTATTGAAGAACTTGCTACTCCGGAAGAAGAAGGTATCCCTATCCCTGAAAATCAACCTTTTATAGAACTTAGGGAGCGTGAATCAATCTTTTACAGTCCACCTAGGAGCAACGCTTGGTATCTTTCGTTGACCAATTTTTTGGAAAACCCCGGACTAAGTTTTTCACTACCTCGCATTCCTTTTCACCCAACACCTAGGGGTTATTATCCTCCATTAAATATGTCAAGACAGTGGTCCATGTTTTCTCAATCTCTAGAAACCTTTATATACGGCGGTCCTTTTGTTCCCTCTGGGTATCAGTCACTCACTGGTACTTTTTCAGGAGCATCTCCTCAACCTATTGAACAAGGGTTATTAACTGGAAATAATGGTACTAAGCCATTGAGTGTGGAAGATATTCTTATGATGTCAGGTACTATTCCTAATCCTCAACCTCAAGGTGGCCAGTTACCGCCTGGGGGGTAGCCTCAAGGTCCTCAAGTATTGCCTGGGGGGCAACCTCAAGGTACCCAATTTCCGCCTGGGGGCCAACCTCAAGGGCAGTACATACCTACGGGACAGTACGTTCCTCAAGGTCAACCCCAGACTCAATATGTACCTCAAGGTCAACCCCAGTATCAATATGTACCTCAAGGTCAACCCCAGTATCAGTACGTGCCTCAAGGTTATCAACCTCAAGGTCAGTACCCAACCCAAGGTTTCCAACCACCTTCTGGTCAATCATTTGTCCAAGGAGCTAGAAATGTACCTTTGAATTATCAACCCTACCCTCAACCTGGTTATGGTCCTCAATATTCTCAACCTGTTATGGGTCTGTACCCCGGAATGAACTTAGTGTGGGATCCATCTCAATCCCAACAGATCTTGCAACTGAATGTGCAGTTGTCATCTCAATCTGGACAACCCTTGGTTTCTGGTTCACCCCAGCAACCTGTCTAGTCTACTATTCAAACTTCTGCACCTTCTGTAGTTTCTCAGTCTGGGCCTAATACACCTCGTACTCCACCTCAAACGACTGTTGCAACTGCTGCAACATCTGTTCAATCTACCCCACCTACTTCTAGAGTATCGACAGCTCCGGTTTCTACTATTCCTGTATCAACTCCTCAGACATCTTTACCTCAGTCTAGATCCACAATTCAAACTTCAGTTCAAATGCCTGTAGGACAACCTGGTCCAAGTACGGTTGTCACAAGTCAACCTAAATTTACTTATCAACCGTACCAGGGATAGTACAATTTTGGTCATGCTGTGTAACAGCCAGTCTATCAGTATCAACCATACCTTGGGTATACATATCAACAACCTCAACAACCCCAGTACGGTCCAGTTAATCCTAGTTTTCCGGGAGGATATAATATCCCAAACGCAATTCCAATTCCTAGTTATCCTGGATATCCTCCTCCTGGGGCTGGTCTCATGACCCAGGGTTTCAGGGACCCTAATCGTCAGTTACCGTTCATTGCAACTTTGGACTTGCTTGACTTGTCGCGCCTCATGAACGATCCAATTAACTATCTTCCGTTTTGGCCGCCAATGCCGAATAAGTTGCCTAGTGATATTCCTAATTTTGAAGGCAAATCAGGAGAGGACCCGTCGAACCATGTGATGACTTATCACCTCTGGTGTGCGTCTAATTCCATTTCAGATGATTCAATCCGTTTAAGGCTTTTCCAACTCACTCTAATTGGTCTTGCAGCCAAGTGGTACATTGAGTTACCGCGAGCCACTTTTTATAACTTTAGTCAGTTAGCTACTTCGTTTTTAACTCATTTTCAGTTGCTAGTCAGATAAGATAATGGCACAGAATTATTAACTTCATTAAAGCAGTCAACGCCCACTTACATTTTAGATCACATTCATGAATGGAGACGTCAACGACGTTTAGTGAAGGTTTTTATTCCGGATCAGATATTAGCTGAAGGGTTTGTAAAATCTTTACTACCGAAGATCATTGAGGATGTAGCTAAGGCAGGAGTCATTACTGAAGAGCAAGTAATTTATCAAGCTCAGTACCTTGACTTAGTTTATACACAGTCAGGTACGTTACACGAGAAAATCCCTGATCTCCCTAAACAAAATCAAATAACTCCAGCTCCTTCAGGGTCTCATGCCGCTGATGGTATGATTGGTACGATTAATACCAAAAGTAAGAAGAAGTCTTCCAAAAATTCTTCTCCTATCATAACCTTGCCAGATTCCCCGATAGGAGATTCTTCCACGGAAATCTCCGTCGATATTCATGTTGTAGAGTCATCTACAGCCAAATAAAAATCCAGCGATAAGAAGAAAGGGAAGAAGAAAAATAAAACAGATAAAAATTCGAAAGAGAAACCAGAAAAAGCGGAATCAACTGATGAGAAACACAAACGTCGTTATCCTTGTCTCATTTGTGACGAATAGCATTTTACAAGAGACTGCCCTCATCGTGCAGAGGTTGCGAAAATTGTCAAAGGTTCCCAAACGCCTGCTGTTTTGAAGGATCCTTTTCCTAGTCAAGGTAGTAAGATGATAGGTTCTTCCTCAAATGCCTTCGAAGAACCCATAATGATGATGTCCGATGTTAGGATTGCGACTCGATCGCAAGGTTATGGAAGTAAAAGTCCTGTTGATGGTAAGGAAGCAAAATCTTCTCATTCGAATCCATCAACTTCAACTCTCGGTTCCGATCCACTACAGATCGAGAAACCTAACCCAGACTTAGTAATCAAACCGCCCGCCAAGGGTATACTTCGAAAGTCAGCTTTCAATCCACATGTGAGAGTGGCTCAAAACTATAACATTGTTGAAGATTTGGCTATTTCACCTTCAGCAATGTCGGCTTTGGAGGTTCTGCAATCATGTCCAGCACATCATAAATTGCTATTGTCGGCTATAGGAGCTGTTGACATTCAGGACTCGAACCTTATAATTTTCGATCTAGAAAATAGTACACCGCGCTTACCTCATCAAATGGCTTTCCAGATCCCAGTGTTAGTAAAAAACAGACCTTGTTATAGGACTGTGATTGATGAGGGAGCCTCAACGTGTATTATGTCGATACAATGTTGGAGATCGCTTGGTTCTCCTATGCTAAATCAATCCCCGACGATTCTAAAGGCCTTTGATGGCTGTGGGTTTCATCCTTTTGGCATTCTACAGGATTTACCTATAGGGGTTGAAGGCAAAACTGTTAATCTAGATGTGGATGTGGTTGATGCCCCTCTAGATTACAACCTTCTCCTGGCTCGTAGTTGGTCTTACGCTATGACAGCTGTTGTTTCATCAGTCTTTCGGCTTATAAATTTCCCTCATAATGGAAAGATCGTAACTATAGACCAGCTGACTTACTTTTCATCCGACCCAGCCTCTTTTGAAAGTATTCAGCATGTCGGCAAAACAACTATCCCGTATAAGGATGTTGGAGTAGGACTAGTTAAAGATTCTGGTTTACTAGGAACTTTTCCTTTTCCTTCGATAAACACATCGTCTTCTACTACAACCATTCATATGATTTCGTCAGACACTATTGTTTATGATAATCCTTGGATCGTACCTTCCGAATCTGAGATAGACTCATTTGGTGATGTTATGCCTTTGAGTCCATATGAAATTGCATATCAGGCCGTGTAGTCGTTTTCCGACCCATTTTCAACCAAAATTGACTTAATGAATGTGGTCCATGAGGAATCACTTTCAACATCAAACTCGGATCCAACAACGTTTTCCGAACTTGTTCACACTGATGAGCAAATTCGTGAAATCCTATGTGTCGATGATTTACCATGGGAAGATCTTCATCATAGATCTTCGTTTTTACCCGAGATTGATCGTTTTGAAAATGATTTTTCATCTATTTTTACGACTGAATATGTCAAGGAACCTCAGAATCCCATGAAAAATCTTGATTTTGAGTTAAATTTGGAAAACATTTCTCGAACTGTTCCTATTGATATTTCGGTTAAGCTTGGAATTATTGAGAACATTCATATAGGTGCCTCTTGTACGGAAGATGAAATTCAAACATATAAGGCCCTATTTCAAGAATTCCGCGACGTGTTTGCCTGGTCATATGAGGAAATGCCAAGAATTGACCCAACAATTGTTGTTCATGAAATCAAAACTTACCCAGATGCTAAACCCGTCGGCAACGTTTGCGTCAGATCCACCCACGAAAAGTTGTTGCTATTAAGGCAGAAGGTGAAAAATTACTCAAAGCGGGTTTCATTTATCTGATTCCGTTAATGGATTGGGTATCGAATATTGTTCCGTTAACAAAAAGAAAGGGACAATAAGAATATGTATCAGTTATAGGGACATTAATCGAGCCTGTCCAAAAGACAATTACGCAACTCCCTATATCGATCAAATCATTGATGATTGTGCCAACGGTGAAATATTCTCCTTCATGGATGGTTTTTCCGAATACAATCAAATCAATATTCTACTTGCTGATCAACTAAAAATGGCTTTCATTTGTCCATGGGGGACATTTGCTTATTGCAAATTACCTTTTGGGCTCAAGAACGCCGGGGAAACTTTTCAAAGAGCCATGTCTTACGCGTTTCATGACATCAAGCACATTGTGCAACCCTATCTCGATGATCTACCTACTCATTCATTACATCGAATTGATCATCTCATCCATTTACGAGCAATCTTTATGAGGTGTAGGCATTATCGAATTAGGTTGAATCCACACAAGTGTGTTTTCTGTATAGAAATGGGTCGGTTACTGGGGTTTGTTATTTCGAAAGCCGACATTCGCGTCGATCCCTCGAAGGTTGAAGCTATTGTAAAATTGCCTCCTCCTTCGAGTCTTCGCCAACTCCAAAGTTTGCAGGGGAAAGCAAACTTTTTACGTCGATTCATTCCTAACTACGCCGAGATCACAAAGGGTTTTACCCAGTTGTTGAAACAGAATACTCCATTCTTTTGGGATGAGATAGCTGACAAATATTTTGATGCACTAAAACACGTGTTCACCCATGCACCGTTATTGCATCCTCCCAACTACAACCAGGACCACTTCTTGTATGTCGTCGCCTCCCATTCCACCATCGAAATGGTGTTAGTTCAGGAAGATGAATTCGGTACTGAACATGTGATATATTACCTTAGTCGAACCTTAAATCCAACGAAGCTAAAATACTCACATGTGGAGAAATTGGCACTGGCAGCTGTTCAAGCTGTCCAACGTTTTCGTCATTACATTTTACTACGCAAGACTACAGTAATTTCTGATTGCAACCCTATGATCTATATTTTGACTAAGCAATTTCTAGGGGGCAAGTACTCCAAATGGATTGTGATCTTGTAGGAGTTCGACTTGGAATTTGAAAAGTCTAAGTCGAAGAAATCTTTAGTTTTTGCGGAGTTCATGTGTGACTTCCTGCGTGATGACACGGAAACTATGGCGGAAGAGCCCATTGCGGACGAATCCTTGTTTCTAATCAGCACTTTAGATCCATGGTATGGGGATATCATCGTTTATCTCCAGACCCAATCCTTTCGGCCAGAAATTTCAAGGTCAGAACGTCGAAAAATACGATTCCAGTCCCAACAATTCAAAATTATTGGAGATACACTTTATCGTCGTGGGGTGGACTCTGTTTTTCGACGTTGTTTAACTCATGAGGAAGCTGAAAGGGTTCTAAATGACTGTCACTCTGGAGCATGTGGCGGTCATATGTCTGGGTTTGCCACAACCCAAAAGATATTGCACGCTGGCTACTTCTGGCCGTCTTTGTTTAAAGATTGTATTAACGTAGTCTGAAAATGCCACAACTACCAAATTTTTGATCGAAAGATGCACGCTCCACCTGCTCCTCTCCACCCTATAATTGTTGTCGGTCCTTTTGCGAAACGGGGTATCGATTTTATTACATGTAACCCTCACTCGGTCGGGGGGCATGCATATATCATCCTTGCGGTAGATTATTTTACCAAGTGGGCCGAGGCGATGCCTACATTTGAGGCAGACGGCAAAACTGCTGCGATTTTCGTGTTCAATCATATAATTGCTAGGTTTGGTGTTCCACAAGCGATTATCACTGATCATGGGCATCATTTTCGAAACATTATGATGACTGAACTTACAGACCAACTTGGCTTGCGTCACGATAGTTCAACTCCATATTATCCACAAGCTAATGGTCTGGTTGAAGCCATCAACAAAGTTTTAGTCTTCATGATCCGACGAATCATTGGGATTCATAGGTCGAATTGGCATAACATGCTATTTTCAGCACTTTGGGCGTATCGAACCTCAGTAAAAACATCAACCGGTTTCACTCCTTTCCAACTAGTTTATGGTCTGGAAGCTGTGTTACCCATTGAATGCGAAATCCCGTCATTGCAAATGGCCATCGAATTACTTCCAGCCACTTCCAAAGAGGAAAAACGTTTGTTATGCTAGATGAGAATCGACGTGATGCTGCATTAGCGATCGAAACTCATTCCAAACGTATTAAAGCTCAGTATGATTGAAATGTTACCCATCGAAATTTTTCGGAAGGAGACCTAGTCTTATTGTACGATCAAGCAAATGATAAATTAGGTGCAAGAAAATTCGTACCTATGTGGCATGGTCCTTATGTTGTCAAGCGAAAGCTGGAAAAAGGGGCCTATGAATTGGTAGACTTTGACGGGGTCTCTTTAGGTAAACCTAGAAATGGTCTTTACCTGAAGGGGTATTATGCTTAAAAATGGGTGTGGAGATTTTTAGTTAGGTTAGTTTTTTCTTTATAGATGGTGTGTTTTAGATTTAAAAGTGTGCTTATCTTAAAGAGTGTTTTTCGTCATTATTCCTGCTTATCTTGGTTTTACTCTTGATATTGCAGATGTCGACACCTCTCCAAACATACATTGGTTTTGCTGATGGTGCTTGTCATAATACACGGAACATTTCTTCCGCAGCTTGGGTTATCTATTCGCCCTCTGACGAGTTCGTATCTATGCATGGGGTAAGCCTCGGTCAAACAATGAACAACATTGTCGAATATAATGCAGTGATTGAGTTATTATCTGAATCTATTTCATTTGGGACTGGAGTTTGATAGTGAGGTTAGATTTTGAACTCATTGTATTACAGCTTAATAGAGTATATGCCATTAGAAATCCAGTGTTATTGAGATTATTTTTGAGAGTTGGTCTCTTGGAACGTGAATTTGATTATATTGAATATCAACATATTCCAAGATATTTAAATACATTAGCAGATGCAATTGCTTCTCGAATGTTAAGTAGACATTTGCAATAATCATACAAGTAAATTTAAAAACATTCCATAATATGTTTTGCAAGATAAGCCGGTAATAGTGATATAGTATAACATAGGAGTGTGTCAAAATATACATAATCTTCGATCATAGGTTGAAAAACACTTTATTATCGGCAAAAATGATAGTACAAAAAGCAAAAAATGTCATATGTGTCTACAACAGGCGATCATCCTATCACTGGTGATGATCTCGATAAGAAACCACTGTACGGGCCACCTTACAAAGGAACCTCCTGAAAGGTCCTGGGACCCCAATCACATAGCATTGTAGTCGAAGAGGAATGTCATCTATGTCGGTCTCCGGAATGTCTCCTGTCAAATGCTCTAGATGGCTCTCCGATTCGGCCAAGGTCTCTGCTGATTTGTCTTGTGGGGCTGGTACTGTTGCAGCTGGTTGTTTCCTCTCATAGGGCCAGAGAGCGGCTGGTCGTCATGGACCTACATCTGCATTTGAAACTTTTACTATCAATTTTGGGACGAGATAAAAACAAAAAAAAAATAAATTAGGAAAATGTTGAAAATGATTTTACCTGAGTCATCCCATTGCTCTCCTGGTGGAAGAGCCATGTCTGGGTCACCACGAAAATCTACCCCAGCGTAAGGAAAGTCCTGAATAGCAAAAACCTGGTTTTCCAACCAATGGAAATACTCAGGAGTGAATCGAACGACCTCTGTCCCCTCCTCAGGATGACGGGCCATAACTGCAACCCATCGCATCAGTTTGGGCTCTCGAGGAAGTCCAGCTCCAACAGTGAGGTGCTGTGGGACCAACATTGGAACCCTCTCCAGACCAAAGCTCACAACTAAAGCACCATATCCAAAGGTCTTCATTTGTCCGTTCTTTGCTCTAGTCAGTTGACCTTTTATATTAGCCAACACAACATCACACCAGTTGAAGATGGTGCCTTGAAAGCAGTCAACTGCCATCCGCATTTGGGATCCAATGGCTACATGTAGTGTTGCGCTCTCGCAGAGCCTGGTAACAGTAAACACGATTACCTTGAGTTTAGGAAGGGATATGGTTTTGATATCTATCCCTTTGTCTCTAGTTTGGTTGTTACAGAACTCTAGCCAGAGGCTATCGACAGACTGGCCACTTGGCCTAGTCCCGAATAGAGTCAAGTGTTCACCTCTCTTAGGAAAACCAGTCAAGAAGTAAATTTCTGTCGGCTCCATTTCGAGCTGGTGACCACCAATGAAGAAGCACTGGTCTTGTATGCTCCACCTGTCTACCAGCCACTGCAAAAAGTCCACCTGGGCCCTCATGCCAGGTATGGCCCAGAATTTGTATAAGCCGCATGCCTTCAATGCATCAATTGAAGGTTGATGATTTATCAAGGTGAGATCTACATCCTCATGCTCCTGTTCACGCCAATCAAGCATGATGTATACTCTACATTCAACAAAAAGGCGAATTAGAATATCTAAAAATAGAATTTTTGGGTGAAATTTGAGAA
Source organism: Pinus tabuliformis (assembly GCA_031772625.1). Lineage (NCBI taxonomy): Eukaryota > Viridiplantae > Streptophyta > Pinopsida > Pinales > Pinaceae > Pinus > Pinus tabuliformis. Next base: position 944,484,198 of record CM062805.1, read on the forward strand.
ATTTAGGTTTAAAAACCCTTGTTGTGGGGTCCGCACACTCTCTATTAGAGATAGTGCGTGGGTCTACACCTTGCCTTCATGGCAGGTGCAGACCCCTAACTTTTTTCCCTTTGCGAAAAAGTTGGGGTCCGCAGGTTACCTGTGTTGTGCCTGCGGACCCCCGTGCGTGGGTTTCTAACCTAAAAATCCCTTTAAAAATGAAATTAAAGCCTAAAAACAAATTTGAAATGGATAAAATGAAAGAGTAGGATGATGTGGATTACCTGGAGGAGACGGCGTTCAATTCCAACAGACGGATTTTCCGCAATCTTCACGGGAAGTTTCTGACCAAAAGCTCTATTTTCTCACCCAAAACTCAAATGGTAAAAATGAATTTACAAAATCCCTTTTTATAAGTTTTTTGAATAAATGAGTTTTTAATTTGTTTATGTTTCACTTTAAAGATGTAACTTTTGAAGCGTTTTTATCCATTTTAAACAGGTATGAGTAATGTTTGAGTTTTTGTTCAGGATAACGGATTTTTAGGCAAAATCGGTCATTTTCGACGAAAAAACATTAGAGTCACCTGTAAGCTCTTTTTTGACTCCTAAAACATGAAAAGATCGCCGAGTTTTTCTTTTTAAACTCGTTAAAATGGAACTAAAAAGACGGTCCACTTACAGCTCTTTTTCTGACCGTAAAAAGACGAAAAGATTGCCGGATTTTTGTCGTTCCAAATTCGATATTGGTTATAAAATGACGTGTCATTGATCGCTTTTTTACTTTTTCGGATCAGAGGCACTAATTACGAAAAGTACTCCTTGGTTGTAATGATCAAGCGGTTCTCTCAAGTATTATTTTATACATTTTCGGGCTTGGGAGACACAAATTTACGAAAAAGGACAACCATGGAGTCTTCTTAAGTTTTTTCAGACTCTCTAAAATTGAAAAACGTCGAGTTTCTCCTATACTGGACTCATTAAAATTTAACAGTAAAGGACCTGTTCAATTACAAACAGGAACAGACCACTCCTTCTTAGGGTTCGAATTTAAACTAAGTTGGACTCATCCAAAGGATGAGCTTATAATCAAGCAAATGTTATCCTCCTCAAGCTTGTCAAAAATAAAGAGGTACTTGCCAGAAATGGTGGGGGAAAAAAGAGAAAAATGAGCCTATTTGTCATACTTTGTAACCACTCTTAAACACGACACTTTTATTCACCTGGGTTGGGAAATCCTTTGCCTAACAGTTGATCAAACTATATTGAAAGTCTTCAGCCGGTTTCCGGGTATTGACTTGGGTCAATTGTCACCAAACCATCTGTTGTGTCGTTATGTGTTCAAGAGGTCAGTGCAAATAAACCATTCATCTGCAAAATATATGTCATCCATCTTGACCATCCCTGAGTCGGTCCTTGCAACTAAATTTCTTCAAACTTGATCTATGATTTCGTGTTGTGGGCTTGCCTATGACGAATCGCTTTCTATCGACTTCAACTCATTATCTAGAAAGATGATCTAGAAATCATCAGTACCTTGGGATCTGTATGCCTCAATGACAGGTTTCTCACCTTCGATGATAGGTTGCATCATTGACCTTCGATCAAAGGATTCCATGACATGTTCGACATCAACACATCTATTCACATCTCATAGATTGTACTGATTACTTTGAGAGCCATTGACATTACTGGTGGTTTCTCTCACACTTGTTAACAGTTTACATCATTGACTAGTAATCAAGTGGTTTCTACCAGGTTCGACTTTGACACATTCATTCACATGGTTAGAATCATACTATTTCGGGAAGTAGAAATGAAGACCCTGGATCTAGTTTCCACCATCCAGGCTGCGAGGAATTTTGTATTCATTATACAGTGGAATATTCATAAACAGATGGTTGCATCCATACTGTGTCTACATGTGTATATACTTGTGATATATTACGAGATCATTCCTATTTCAGAGCAGTAGTTAGTTTTCTAGTCAGTTTTGATCTGAGTATGGGAATGCCTACCTCAGCGATTATATGATCTCATATATATATTTTGAATTAAATGTTTTTACAGGTTCCAACTAGGCTCTCCACAAGATGATCCTTGAAATGATAAAGTACTTCACTCTTCCTAGATAATAAATGAAATCCTCATCTACTACAAACTTCGCACTTTAGGGGGCAATCTGTTACACAAAATATTGTCACCATGACTATTTGCAGTCAATATGGGTTTATCATCATTCATACTGTCCTCCTAAGCAAGTCTCAAACCTCAGCTCTTCATGTCAAGCTTTGAAAATGAGAGAAGACCTTAAAAAATCAATAAAGCTCTGGTTCCACACTTTCTCTCACTGTTACCTGCAGTCCCGCATCCCCTGTTCATATTACCTGCGGACCTGCCCGCTCTGTCTCTAAAGGAGTGGGTGCGGACCCCTATGAAAGTCAAAAAGGCGCAAGTTTATTCTAAAAAACTCACTTTGGGTTAATTCTAGATGATTCTAGAAGGAATTTTGACGTGGATGGTTTGCTCTTAGGTGGTTCATGCATCCCAAAAGAGAAGGAGCTAATCCCTTGATGAGAGGAGCTATCCCTTTGAAGGAGGGCTTTATCCCTTTGAAGGTGGACCTAGTAACTTCCCTCCATTGCACTATAAATTAAGGCATTGGGCTGGTTACTAAGGAGGTTAGAAGCTGAACATTTTTTAGGGTAAATGCTGGTGGAATTGGGACTTCCTAGTTAAGCTTGAGAGGAGAGATCACATACCTTTTTGGCTTCATTGGGAAGAGAGTGAAACTTGTCAAAGTAGAGGAGAGTTCTTGTTGGACCCTGGGAGGAGCTTGTACAACATCAAGGCACATGTTGTAAAGTTCTTCTTTGATTTAAATTAATACAATCAGATTCATTTTTCTCAACAAATTGTCTTATGTAATTTGTTTCATGAATTCCTTGATCATCATGATAGGTATGCTTTATTATATTGGCTTTTCAGGTGCTATTTAATTTGTGTGCTTGTTTGTGTTTGCAAATTCTCGCCAAAGGGAGCTCATTTGGATCAACGGAGCAAGGCTTCCACAAATTTGCATTGGACCCAAGGTCGGCCTAAAACACTTGTTTGCCTCTGTTTATAAATTGCATATTTAGAGAAAGATAGGATTTGATTGGCTTGCTTATCACTAGATATCTTTAGATACTAGGGAGGTCGATCTTGTCTGCAAGAATGACTCATTCCATGTGACAGAAACGTCACCTCCTCTCCATCATACTCCTTTAGTCCTGTCGTTCACTCCTCAGCCCTCTATCATTCAGACTTCCAGTACTCTTTTAGCCACCACAACTATGGCAGGTCCACAAGCACCCACTAAAATGGAAAGAATCATAGCTGCTAGGTATGGACCTCTAATACTGCCCACTCCTGTGAATGCCATGCCTACTGGATAATATTAGAAATATAGGCCTAAGTTCACTGGGACTGAAGGTGTTACTACTGAAGAACACCTTGAGTCATATTATAGCTATGTTGATAATCTGGACATTAGTGAAGATGATGTGTGGATGAGAGTCTTTGTCCAAAGCCTGGATGGAGAGGTTAGAAAATGGTTTATAGAACTAACCCTAAGATCTATAACATATATTGAAGCTTTAGATGATGCATTCCTAAAGCATTGGGGGGATAAGAAGGATCTCCTCTACTACCACACTGAGTTTGGGAACTTAAAGAGGGAAAATGGTGAGTTGTTGTCTGATTTTAATAAGAGGTTTAACCATATGTACAACAAGATACTAGCTGAAGTAAAACCTACTACTACCTCTGCTAAAATCACATATGCCAATGCTTTTGACTCTGACTTCTGCCTACTGTTGAGAGAGAGGCGATGTGCTACTTTGGTTGACATGCGGGATGCAACCATGGAAGTGGAATCAAACATCATGGTTGCAGAGAAGCTCAAGGGAAATGTTGATAGAAGAAGACAGAGGGGCGAGTCTTCATCATCCTCTGATCCTAAGATAGATAAAATGACCAAAATGATCAAGTCATTAGCCTCTGAAATCTCTAAATTGAAGGTTGAGCAGCACCCGGGGAAAGGAAGAGTGCCTAATACCTTTGCTCCTAGAAATCCAAATCCAAATCCATATAGAAGAACAAATGAGCAGTTGCAGATTTTGCAAAGAAACAAAGATGCTAATGAAGACCAAAGGGTGAAGGCTCCTTTTCAAAATGCAGTCAGGGAAGAAGAGCAATTTGAAGAAGATGATGAGATCCATTGTTTGGAAGACAAAGGCAATGCTTCCTTTTTGACCTTAGCTACCTATGATAAGTCATTATGCAATGACCAGATCAACCAAGAATGGGATGGTGAAGTTATTCTACAAACTATAGATCAGCAACGATATAATTTAAGGTCAAAGATAAATAATGTCAAGGAAACTCATGTTCAAAAAGCTACTATCCCTGTAGTACAACAAGCAAATAAACAAAAACAACCGGCAGTTGATCCCATCATCCTCAAAGCTCCAGCTCATGAGGTAAGAGGCCTTGACAAGTCTCCTTCTCCTTTCAATTTTCAATCAAAAATTCAGAAGCTAAGAATACCTATGCCTCTGATTGAACTAGTGAAGAATGAGTCCTTCAAAAGATCCATCCTCGAGGCCCTTGAGCCTAAAGCCATCCAAGCCTCCACTGACTATGTAAATCTGCAAGATGACAAGCCAGTTGTTATTCTCAGCCCAATGATTGAAAATTGTGAAGATAGCTCCCCATCATTCTATGTCTCTCTGACTATTCATGAAAAAATCCTTCACAACTACCTTTTGGAAATTGCAACCAACCATAATCTAATGCCCAAGGCTATCATGGATGAGTTGGGTCTTGACATCACTAAGCCTTATCATGACCTATTTTCTTTTGACTCTAGAAAAGTGAAATGTCTAGGATTAATCAAGGACCTAGCCATCACTTTGTCTCAGCTACCTATGAAAAGCATGATCATGGATATTGTGGTAGCTGATGTACCCCCCAAGTTTGGCATGTTACTTTCCAAAGGTTGGATCAAGAGATTAGGTGGATCATTACAAAATGATCTGTCCTATGCTACTATCCTAGTTTTCGGAGGTGAGAGCAAGAGATTATACAGAGAGGCGCAGTTGGCTTATATCATCAGCAATGAGAAGAACCCTACTAATCATCCCATCTATGTTGTTGACACTGATTTTGGAGCATGTATTCTTCATATTGAAGAATCCCAGTTGGCCTCCACGCAGCTTAAAAAACTAGTTTTCCAAATCGCTGAAGAAGAAGGCCCATAGATTTGGGACATGTTCTTCAATGGATCTTGCTCTAAAGAAGCTACAGGGGCAGGTGTAGTCCTTGTGTCCCTAGCACAGGAATATATATATTTATCTTTCAAATTAACCTTTCAAGTCACAAACAACATAGCAGAGTACGAAGCTTTGATTCTGGGCTTAAACGTTGCTAAAGAAATGGGTATTAAAGGCATAAAAGTGTTTGGAGATGCAAACCTCATTATTTAGCAGGTCAATACAACTTTCCAAGCTAAGAATCTAAGGCTGAAAGCATATAGAGATGAGGTATGGAGGCTCAAGGATTCTTTTAATGATTTCAGCATTTCTTATATTCCAAGAATGAAGAATCGGCTTGTTGACTCCCTTGCTGTGTCTGCTAGCACGTTCATTCCTCCCTTGCCTCCTAAATTGACATATGAAGTTCAGGTAAAATACAGACCGTCTCTGCCTAAAAATGTCAAATATTGGAGAGTTTTTGAAGACAATGAGGAAATTAACAAGTTTTTGCAAGTTGTTGAGGAATTTTCTGAAATGCACATCGATCAGTAAAATGAAGCCATGGGAGAATGTAGCCAGCCCAAGTTAAAAAACGAGATCGGCCGAGGAAGTATCGTCCAACTTCCTAGTAACCATATGGGATTAGTGCCTCTAGAGAAGATGTTCAACCAAAACGATGTGGCCTACAAGCCGGCCAAAACAGAGAATAAGTCTGGTGTCTATAAACACATTATATGGAGCCCAACCCATCCAAAATTCATCAATCTGTCCACTCATTTGTCTTCTGCCTAGAATTATGAGTATTGCACCCTCATGAAGCAATTCATTGGTCTTTTTTCCTAGGAATACAGTGATCTTAGAACCTATGATAGAAACATCATTCATCACAAGATCCCACTGGAAAAGAACACTACACCTTTTAAGCAAAAATTATGACCTATCAGCCCTCTCTTATTGCCTTTGATTGAGAAAGAGATCAAGAAACTATTGGATGCCAAAATTATAGTTCCCCTAAGGTATTCAAAATGGATAGCTAACCTTGTGGTAGTGAGAAAGAAAATGGAGAAATCAAGCTTTATGTTGACTTCAGAAATCTGAACAAGTGCTCTAAAAAAGATAACTACCCCTTGCCTAAGATGGAACACTTGCTGCAAAGAGTTTCAGGGGCTAGAGTCATGTCTTTCTTAGATGGATTTTCAGGTTACAATCAAATTGTTGTACATCCTGAAGATCAGGAAAAGACCGCCTTCACTACTCCTTGGGGCACTTTCATGTACTCCAATATGCCTTTCGGATTGATGAATGTTGGGGCTACTTTTTAGAGTGCCATGGACATAGCCTTTGTGGGAGAGAAGGACAAGTTTGTCCTTATTTATCTTGATGACATAACAGTCTTTTCCAGTAGCCACAAAGACTATTTACGACATTTGAAGAAGGTCTTCCTATAGTGCAGACAGTTTGGAATTTCAGTGAACCCAAAGAAGTCACAATTTTCTCTAGAAGAAGGAAAACTTCTGGGACATATTGTTTCTACTGAAGGTGTGAATATTGATCCAGCAAGGGTTCAAACCATTCAGACATTGTCCATTCCAAGGTCAAAAAGGGACATTCAATCCTTCCTAGGTAAGATTAACTTCGTAAGGAGGTTCATTCCAAACTTTGCAGAGCTTGTAAAGCACGTCATTTCCATGCTGAAGAAAGGATTAGAAATAAAATGGAAAAATGCTTCAAGAAGCTCTTTCGAAGCCATCAAGCAAGATATCATGGAAGCTCCCACTCTAATTAGCCCAGATTACACTAAGGAGTTTTTTATCTTCTCTTTTGCCTCTTATGACACACTTGCAGCAGTTCTGTTGCAGAAAAATGATGAAAGCATAGAGCACCCCGTGGCCTTTTTCAGCAAAACTTTAAGGGATGATAAACTAAGGTATGACCTTATTGAAAAACAATCTTATGCTCTCATAAAATATTTAAAGGAATTCAAAATTTATATTCTACATTCCAAAGTAGTTGCATATGTACCTTCAGCTTTAGTAAAAGATGTTTTAACTCAGCCAGATATTGATGGAAAGAGAGCTAAATGGATTGCAAAATTCATAGAGTTTAACATAGAGGTGAAGCCCACTAAACTTGTCAAAGGCCAGGGCTTGGCTAAACTTATGGCTGAATAAAATTGCAGCTTGTTAAACATAAATTCCATGGGTCTAAATTCAGATGATGAGTAGACAGAGGGAGTAGTAGAAGAGCAAAAGCAGAATTAGTCTTTGGCTAAAAATATAGCCACATGTGAATGGTATTATAACATAGTTCATTTTTTGCAAAATCTAGAAGTCCCTCCAGGGCTTAGCTCAAGTCAATCTCATGCCATTAAACTCATATCAACCAAATTCTACATTAATAAAAATTTGCTTTATTGGAAAGACCACTCAGGAATCCTCTTGAGGTGTCTAGATGAAGAAAAATTTGTGGAAGTCATACACCAGTTCTATTCTAGCATCTGTGGAGGGCATCATTATTGGAAAACCAAAACCCACAAAATCCTGAGGGCTGGATATTATTGGCCTACTCTGTTCTCTGATGTGTTTTCTTTTGTAAAAGCTTGTGACAAGCACCAGAGGTTTGCAGGAAGACAACAGCTAAAATATCTTCCCTTAAAGCCAATACATGTCAATGGCCCCTTCCAGCAGTGGGGCTTGGACTTTATAGGTGAGATCAACCCACATTCCAGTAGCCAACGTAAATGGATCTTAGTAGCCACTGGTTATTTCACCAAGTGAATTGAGGCTCTACCCACTAAGAATGCCAATCATCAAGTTGTCATAAAGTTCTTGCATGAGAATATTTTCATTAGATTTGGTTTCCCAACCAAACTAGTCACTGATAATGCAGCAAATTTCAAGGCAAAAGAATTGGTGGACATGATTGAATCCATGGGAATTCAAGAGGTGAATTCTACCTCATATTATCCTCAAGGCAATGGCCTAGTAGAATCATCTAACAAGAGTCTGGTAAGGGTAATCAAAAATCTGTTAGAGGAAAACAAAAAGAGCTAGGATTCCAAGCTGAAGTTTGCACTATGGGCTGACAGATTTACCATCAAAAAGCCCATAGGGAATTACCCATTCAAACTGGTTTATGGTGCTGATGCCATTTTCCCCATCCAACTCATTCTCCCTGTGGCTAAGTTCTTGCAAGAAGAATAAGATGAAGAGAATGATATGGTAAGAAGAATGAATAACCTGGTTGAACTACAGTAGATCAGAGAGCAGTTGGTTGAGAAGTCAAAACCTTATCAAAAGAAAATCAAAGAAACCTTTGATAGGAAGGCAAAGGTGGAAAATTTCCAAGTTGGTTATTGGGTGCTTAAATGGGATGCATTTAAGGAAAAGAAAGGTAATAATGGCAAGTTTGACCTTATGGACAGGTTTGTTTATCATCGCTCAAATTCAGCAAAACAATACATTCATTCTGCATAGTCTGGAAGGAGGAGATACTTTTGGTAGCCCAATAAATGGGCGGTTCTTGAAACTCTATTTCGTTTAAGGCTTTAAAGCCTTGCCATTGTAAATATGTTTTTCCTTATTTTCATTACAAAATAGACTCCATGCCCAATGGAACATTAGATAGAAGATTTGATTTTTTTTTTTTTTTTTTTTTTTTTTTTTTCAAGAAAGGCATTAATCTGTGATCCTCGAAACCTCACAGGGAGGATTTCATCCCCAGAAGGAGCCAGTGCTAGCCTTTCTAGCAAAAGGCCCACAAATGGATCCATATAGGCTCTTGAAGTCTCCAAATTTGCTTAGAAACATGCCAATGGATCCATTAATGCCCTTGAAATCTTCAATTTTTTCTCAAAGATCATCTAATGATCAAAATCAACGCAAGAGGAAAGCCCTTGGAAGGGCAGAAATGCACTATTGGGAGGCTAAAATGCTTAAAAAACCATGAAAAACCCATAAACATAGGCTTGACTAGGGGAATGAACAACCACCATTAGATCTTGCCAATCAATGGCCGAGATCTAGGCGGCTAATTGCAATTGGCAGAGCAGAGGGGATAGTCTAAATGCGGGCGCATGACACCGCCGATCAACGATCGCCGATGATCGGATCGGCGGCTTGCATTGGCGGGGAGTATATGTTCTATTATATAGAGGCCCAGGGATTGAGTGACTCACGATTGCGATTTATCGCATCGCTAACATCGCATTGGTGCTATACCAAGGGGCGAGGCCTATGCACATGCATACGGGCGACCCGATACCCAGACTCGACTGCAGTATATATGAGAATTCATAAAATTTGAAGTACGTGCCAAAGCCGTTTTTAAATCATTTTCCATGTATTTTGTTATATAATGAAATACACAGGGACACAGGGGCAGTGCGATAGCGATGGAACCCAGACCCGATGGGTTTCGTAAAGCAAAATATATATGTTTTCAGGTCTGGAAAAGCCCATTTTTTAATGTTTTTGTGTGTTTTCATTGTTTAACCGAAACACACAGGGAAATAGGGTCCAGGAAGTGGAATATATGATATTTGAAGTCTTCCAGGGCTGTTTTTCATAAATTTTCAATGTTTCGACATATTTCTAGTATGAAGGAAAAATCACAAAACAAGCATGATTTTAGGCGGGCTGTGGGTGGTAAGTGGTTTAGGCCAAGCTCCGCCCAATGCCATATAGCTGTTGCCACGTGTCCAAGATGAGGAGAGAGAAAACCACCCTCATCGGGCAGTTAACTCCAGTACAAAAGAGGCGCCCGAAATGGATCATCATCATTGGATCTGGGACTCCCAGATCAATGGTGGAGATGTGTTATCACTGCAAGGGTAGACCCAAGAGGAGAATAAGCCATATCTAAGGATTTCTTAAGTCCAAAAAGGACAGAGATGGGTGGGATTTTCACAGTGTCACTGCGTTTTCTGTTTAAAACAGAAAACAATCATGTATTAACAGAAAGGGGCCATTTAAAGGGATTATAAGGGCCCGAAGACCCATTCCACCATATAACAGAGCCCGGGAGACATATCACTGAGAAACAGGAGCCCAGAAAGGGAAAGAAAAGGGCCACAGCACGCTGCAACCCGAAACAGAAAGATCAGGGAGCATCAACAGCGCAACACAACCAAATCAAACAAGATCATGGAGTAGACAATGCAGTTGTGCAGCGCAACTCATCAAAATAAGCATCATGGGGCATCTTTGGCATGAGAGAGCTCTAGACAGCGCATCAAATGACCCAAAATATCTGAATGCGGTTATTCTTTTGTCAGAAGGAGAAAAACCTCCAAGCCATGATTTCCTTCAGGGAATCAAATAGTTAAGGGATAGCGTGGATAGATTAAGACTCCAAGCCTTCTAGAGAGCTCAGGAGCATTGTAAACAAGCTATAAATAGCTGAAAGTAAGATGTAAAAGGGGTTCAACTTTTGGAGATTATTCCCCCTCTGTTCATTCAAGCTTCTCATCTTCATTCTAGAAATATAAGCTTCTTTTGCCATTATATGTTCAATGTCCATTCTCTTTGCTGTTCTATGCTTGCACCTGAACAATTTGTTCATGTTTTCTATGTGACTAAGGCCAGATAACTGTCATCTTATCTTTGCTTTGATATATTAGATTTGCAAGCTTCTTTGCTTCCTGTAACTAGCCATCCATATGTGGTCATATATGCATCTGCCAGTACAATCAATATTCTCTTTTGTTGCCTATAGCTAGCCATTGATGTATGTTTAATTATGCAATCTGCTGGTATAGTCAGTATTCTGCATCTAACCATTGAATTTATAACTTATTGAGCATTAGTGGTCTAAAGCCTTGTATTGGTGAGAGCGTTCATGCATGAATTGAATGAAAATAGAGCTGAAATGGTTATCTAACTTGATCCAAACTATCATTTATTCCAATAGTTTAGAGAACAATATTAAAGATTATATGTTACCAGGCATCTTCAAGCTACAACCTAGGAGAGTTTCTTGGAGTAATACCAGGGGTTACACACACTTCTATGTCATACGAACCTAACCACACCAACCACATGTCATTGATAAATAGTTAGAAGCCATAGATCAGATGAACGAGATTCATTCATATCTGGAAATTGCACGGGAATTAGCACAAAGTTGCCTCCCAAAGGATCTGACGACTCAGGTCAGCCCCATCCAACAACTGATCACGACCTTGGGTCACAACTTACAGGTGCGCCCTCCAAATTGATCTTGGTTCAACTACCTCGTCAAGGTCCAACACCTGCACTGATGTAACATCTCTCATCATGCGATCCAACCTCACATTCACCATTCATTCACTGCCTTTGTGGTATATGGCCTACCATGCCATGTACTCCTGGAAATAAAATCATGGGACTTCTATACATAACACCATGAGGTACCGCCGGGGAATAAACGTCAGGGTGACATAATGAACTCTAATCGCCAAGGTGACGTCATGGGTTCTAATCATAAGGGTCACCCGATGGTGCAAAATCTAAAGGGAAACTAAATGGATCTCAAGCCACATTAAACACAGTTACCAACTTAACAAGAACTATATCGAGTTTTTGTTTTTTAGAGATCACAATAAATCATGCTTTTTATGCTGATTTTGAAAAGTGTTGATGCAACATCAACCCTTTTTTTTGGAACATATTTTTCACACTTTAAATTTTCTTATGTATTAAGTATGATTTGTTTTTTAAATGATGGTGTTTTTCATGCCGATTTTGAAAAGTGTTGATGCAACATCAACACCCTTTTGAGGGGGCTTATTTTTGGTACTTTAAATTTTCTTATGTATTAAGTATAGATGCGTTTTTTTAAATGTTGGTTATTTAACAAATTTTCAAGTAGTCTTCTTCTTCTTTTTCTTCGTTTATCCTAAGATGTTTGTTTTTTAAGTGTTTTTCAAATTTGTGTTTTTTTGTTTTTCTTTTCGTTTTTTTTTTTTTGTAATTAATTTTTCAATTATTTTGCAAAGTTTAAAAATAAGAAGAAAGATCAATATTTTGAAGTTAGGATTTTCTATGTATTTATGTATCATTAATTAATATTTCAACAAACATCAAATAATTGTCATTAAAAAGTCAATAGTTTTAAAAATTTGATTAAAAAACACACATTTTGAGTATAGATATAATTAAAAAATACACATTTTGAGACTTTTTCACTAAAATTGACATGTCAAATAAATGATTTTTATGGGAATAATTTAAACAAAAAATGTTTACAAGATAGCATATTTCATGAATTTTAAGTCAAAAAATTAATATTCATTTTTTTTTTCTAAAAAAAAATAATTCATATAAAAATAAAGTGAAAACGAGATAATAAAAATATTAGACCTATAACAATAATAATTAAATACTTATCATAAAATATTCAGCTTAAAATATTACAAGTATTTATGAATAGTTCTCAAAATGGAGCTTGACTTTCAAACATAAATTTAATTTAATCAACAATATCATGTAATCATGCCCATTATCTTCAAGAGCTTTATTATCATGTTTTTCCATCGTATTATGTGCTTCCATTTGGTTATCTTCCTCTCTGGTTGGACTTTTGATGCCCAGAAATCTCTTGAAGTATCCCTTTCCAATCATTCCATCTAATAGCGGCTAAGGTTCAATTACCTTTTTTGCCACATGTGATTCATTAAAATCCCCTTTGCTCAAACTAACTTCTTCTATTGCATCTGGATGAACTTTAATAGCATTAATTCTTTGTTGAATAAAACTACATTGTAGTGGGTCTTTTTCAATGGTTACACAATTTCGTCTTTTTTCTAGTGTCATACCTAATAATCAAGTACACAAGAAATAATTAAGTAAATTAGTATAAACACATAATAAAAAAAATAAAGAAATAAAAGAATAATGAAGTTTTAGAGTAACCTAAAAAATACTTGTATGTGGCACCAAAAATATGTCTCATATCTTATCAACTACCTCATAATTCCCACCATATCGAAGCTCAACACAATATAGAAATATTTTTGCCTCTTTGGTGCTTCATCTATCTATAAATGCCATGGAAAGTCCATATTATATTCCTATGGTGCCATCTTCCATTCTCTAAGATTCTTCACTAATTTTGAGGGATTGGTTGATTGATTTTTACCATAGTTGTTAGTTTAGTTTTGTTGAGTAACATTCATAAAGGGTTTAGTTGCATCTTTAAAAGTTGTAATTGTCGTTCTTGATCCAAAAACATTCATAAATTCTTTCTTTCATGCCATTTTCCTAAATATAAAAGGAAAATATAAGTTTATATTTCATTATCGTAGGAAATTATACTTTTATTATTGTAGAAAAGAAAGATCTTCAAACTTTGAATTTAAATAAAATTAATTATTTTAGTAATTAAAAAAATAATAACAAGAAAATATTATAATATTAAAAAAAAATGATAAAAATATACATAAAAAATATAATATAATATAAAAATAAAAATAAAGGAAAAGGAAAAAATCTATCCTCAAAAATATAAAATTGTAATTAAAAAAAACCAACATTAACTTAAATAAATTAAATAAAAAATAATACAAAACTAAAACAACATTTAAAAAAAATAACATTAAAAAAATTTAAAATATTAATTTTTTTTAATATAGTAATTATAGAGCAACATTTAAAAAATAAAATAATAAATAAATAAATATAGAAATTAGAAAAAAATATTGAAAAAAAAAAATAAAACTAAAAATACAACTGCAAAAATTAACAAATTTAATTAAAAAAATTAAACAATTTTTTTTTTTAATTTTTTTTTTTTTTTATTTTTAAATAAAAAATATAAATAAAAACAAATATTAGTTTTGTTTTTGTTAAATTAAAAAAACAAATACTAATTAGAAAATTTAAAATAAATATTAATGGTAAATGGTAAAATAACAAAATTTAAAGATATATATTAAAATCAAATACTAATTAAAAAATTAAAAAAAATAAATAAATAAATTTTTTGGTTTGCGGGGTTGGTATCCATTGTCCATTAGGTCAGGTGCTCAAGGCCCGCAACATAACCAACTTAAAGAAAAGTAGGCACGACCAACCCAGTGGCGGAGCTCTGCCCCTAGGCTGGTGATGCCACAACCCTTGGGTGCTTGACCCGAAGAACAGTTGATTACCAAAATCGATCTTCTGCTAGAATCAATCATCGGTAGTGCCGAGTGCCCAAGGGCTGCAACACGACCAACCCAGGGGTAGAGCTCCGCCCCTAGGCTGGCCATGCCACAACCTTTTGGATGCCTGAAAGTTTTTTATTATATATTTTTTAATATACATATTTTAATATTTTTTAATTTTAATATTTTTTTTTTTAATTTTTTGTTTTTTTAATTAATATTTCTTTAATATTTTTTGTATTTATATTGTTTTAATTTATATTTTTTAAATTGTTTATATATATATATATATATAAATTTGAAAAAATTAAATTTAAATTTTTATTTTGAGCTTGTTCAAATTTTATTATTTTTATTCATTTTTTTCTTTTAATTTTTAATTTTTATTTATTTATTTATTTAGTTTTTATTTTTTTTCGTTTTTTTAAACGTTATTTTTTTTCTTGTTGAAGAAATATGAGAAAACAAAATAATGATCCAAGAGACAATGAATATGGCAAAAAACACCTCAAGCCTCACAATCTATTTCATATTCTAATGATACAAATATATAACATAATTATGAACCCACCTCAATTACTCTCACCTTGGCAATTCACAAAAGAGATAATGTACGATGAGAGAAAACAAGATCTAGAAACTCTAGAAACATACTTGAGATAAAAACTATATCCCAAGATGTAAAATAAACAAAGGTGGTACATTAAGACTTAATGATTGTTTATGTGAGTAAGAGGCTAACATTCCCCCCCTCAATCATAAGTCCGAGCAATAATACCAGAAATGCAACATAAACTGGTACTATCTCCAAGTCTTCATACTGAAACTCTTGTGCTGAGTTGCAATGAAAAACTGCCAAAACTGGATGCTGAAAGCTCCAATTTGAAGAGAGCACACCAAAAGAAGTGAATCAATTGCAAGCCTGACACATCTCTGAAAATGCTTGACAATTCAATATAATACCAAACTGTAATGCAAAAGGATCCATCTATCCTTTTCTAGGTCAAATGACCATCCAAGTGAACAAAAATGTCCACATTTTGCTCTCAATCAACATCCCAATCTTATATCTCATGTCTGATTCAACTGCAAAATATTGAACCATAGTTCCTGCAAAGTTTGCTTGCCCATATGGAAAATTTTGGTGCCCATCTAGAAATTTCATTGCGTTGTTGAAACTTTTAGTTTGATAATCATAATCATCAATTTGATTTCAATTTCATCTTCCCCCCTTGTTAGCTGAAAGGAGAGACCGTTGACCATCTCGTTTGATTTTGAACTCCCCTCCTTAAGATGTAGGATATTTTAACCATTGTACTCCCTTTTCTCAGGCTCACGAGAGTACCATCTTCTTTTAGCTACCCCATGTCTTTACTCGAGATTGAATTCTTCGGTAAAACTAATGTAGTCACTTGGATGTTGACGACCACTCTCAAGGATCAATCCATTCATAGTCAATATTCAATCTTTCTAGTTTGTTTCTTTTGGAACAAACCTTTGATGAATGATTTGTCTTGCCACAATGGTGACAAGAATGGAGATCAAAATGATGATCTTCCACGTGACCAGTTCTTTGACAATGGTGGAATTTTGAATTTTCTTCAACTGTCTCATTGATTTATGATGCTACTTGATCAAGAAATCCTCCATTGATGAACTTGATTGGTTTTGAATAATTTGGAATATGAATATTGTTATCATCTTTTTCATATCCTAACCAATGCCATTTTTTGTTGCACTGAATTTCTTCCCAAGGTCCAATGATTGGCTTGGAAAGAGAAGGTTGAACTTGATCATGTAAAACTCCATCATATTCTACTCTTGTAGTTGTATCACTGAGTGGCTCAGAATCATCATCTTCTTCAATTGAAGTTGCATGGCTAAATGGATCAAAAGGCTTGCATTCAGACTTAGAATACAATCATCCATGAGTTTGCAATGCAGAGATCCAATGTTGTGATGCGAGGTCCAACACAAAGATCCACAGGTGAAACGCTGAGATCTAAAACAAAGCTATTTGCTTGAGCTTGATTTTGTTGTAGAGTGTGATGCTCCTAAAATAGAAATGCAAGAACATAAAACCAATTGTATTGTTTTTTTTGTTAGGGGATTTACGCCGATCCTTCTCATGGCTAACAACCCTGTTATTATTTTTTCACATATTTAAGAGCTCCAATATTGAAATATTTCAGTAGTGATCTTGGCTACTGATCTCTTCTATATAAATTTATGCTCTGCTATGTTCAGTATAAGTGCATAATCCATGGCTTCTGCACCACCCACACACTTTATTCATGCATAGTCTAGGAAGATTTTTTATTGGCCAGTGCACAAATACATTCACGTAGGTCCACAATTTATTACATACACACCACACATCTCGTAATACACAACTCTTAGTTCCATATGTTCGGCTCCATAATGTCCACAATACTTTACAACACGAACTTCATAATTCAAATCTCAATTCAAAAGCTTGAACGGAACAACTAAACTTCAAAGTATAAATTTAATACACATAACTTTACAAAGTCCTGAAAAACTTGGCTCTGATACCAATTGAAGAAATATGAGAAAACAATATAATAATACAAGAGACAATGAATGTGGCAGAAAAGGCGTCAAGGCTCACCACCTATATTTATCTCTAGTGATACAAATATATAATACAATTATGAACCTCCTCAATTGATCTAGCTTGACACCTCACAAAAGAGATAATGTAGGATGAGAGAAAATAAGATCTAGAAACTTTAGAAATATACTTAGAAGAAAAAATATATTCGAAGATGTAAAATAAAGAAAGGTGGTACATTAATATTTAATGATTATTTATCTAAGTGGCTAACATTTTTTGTTTTTTTCTAAAAAGTATAAGGAACAAGTGTAATATGCACTGTTGCTTCTTAGTACCTGCGTCTTATGCAAGAAGTAATTGATAACAATTATTGAATGCTTGAACAAATTCATAAAGGTAATAATGAAACACATTTGAATACGATGACAGGAAGTAATGAAAGTAATTAATGGACTAGATAATCGTGGAGCGAAAAAGAGATAGGTGCATAGATAATTTTGGATGAAACATTAGCCTCAACATCATCGTTTTTTACAAATTTAAGACTTTACTGAAATGTGTTTGTGCACATTTTATTCCATCTTTTGCTTATGAGGCTTAAAAAGAGAAGAAATTACAATGTCTAGTATCTTTATATTAAACAAGGCCACATAGCTAGTGTTTCTTGCCGCTTAGTTTAAATATAACTAATTTAAAATAGAAATAAAAATTGTAAGTTTGGCAACAATGGGGCTACATCATGGTCATGTCCAAGAATAACACATAAATGGGGTAAAATTGAACGAGTGACTTAACATCTCACTTAATCACCGTCTATCCAAGACCCATGAACAACTAAATTAAAATAATTAAAATATGGAATTGTTTTACATTTTATTTATTGATTTTAATTGGGATTGATTAATTTCAATCATATATTTATGAAATGAAAAATGGTTTTATTATTTTACTTTAATTTAATATATTAATTGATTATATATTCATTAATTGTAATTGTAATTTAATTAATTTTATTTATATGTAAATTTAAAATGTAAAAGAATTAAACTTTTGATTAAAGTAAAATAAATTATTCTACTGTTGAATTGTTATAAGTTAGGTGGCGTGACATGCTTTACTATAATTTTGTAGCTATGGTGGTAATTTAACCATTTTCCTTATTTCCTACCCATTTTATCTCAATAAAACAAATTGAAAATTTAAGTGATTTTTCCTTCGATTAAAAAATGAACAATTTTTTAATATGGTAGTGATGTTGTAACATAATGTGTCTAATTTAACATTTTGACTAAATCAAATTATATATGTGTAAACCTTTTAACTCAATCAAAATAGAATAAAAAAATAAAAATAACTCTATAAAAAGAAAATAATAAAAATGAACAATGATAATGGCCCATACTTTTAACAATGATTATTATGCTTTAGCCTTCACAATCAAATTTTTTTCTTAATTCAATTGTATATGACTTATATATAACATTGAATATCACTCCACATTAATGTGTGAATGATATTTTATTATTTTCATAACAAAAATAGTATTATATTAATGACTAATGAGATTTTATTAAAAAAATGATATATATATATATTCCTTTGTCACGAAGAAGCACGATGGAAAAAGATGGAAAAAGATTCTAATGTGTGAATGATATTTTATTAATTTCATAACAAAAATAATATTATATTAATGATTAATGAGATTTTATTAAAAAAATGATATATATATATATATATATATATATATATATATATATATATATATATATTCCTTTGTCATGAAGAAGCACGGTGGGAAAAGATTCTAATGTGTGAATGATATTTTATTAATTTCATAACAAAAATAATATTATATTAATGACTAATGAGATTTTATTAAAAAAATGATATATATATATATATATATATATATATATATATATATATATATATATATATATATATATATATATCTTCATTTGTCATGAAGAAGCATGGTGGGAAAGGATTCTAATAAGGTATGGACCTTGCAATTTGATTTTAAAATAATGGGATGGTCGTTCTTTGTTCGACAATGTATTTCTATTAATATCATTCGCCTTGTTTCTGTTTTATCATGATGTGCTATAGATGTTTGAGATGAAGTTAGAGCACAGGTCGGGTTGAGGACATGCAAATCAACATCACAATGGTTTGTCGTCCAAGTCACACAATCCATAATAGGTGTGCATTTGGCAACTGCACAATTCATTATTGTGTAGTTATACTAATCTTTTCTTACATGGAAAATATCTTTATATTCTATACGAGCAATATACAATGAGACTACCATATCAACAAAGCTCATCAAGTCGCCTACAAGAATTTAACCTAGGTGGAGAGTATCAAAATCATTCCTCCAAACCATCCAATATAAGCCCAATTAACAATATGCAAAGATGATCTTCAATACAGATAATTTATCACATATATAAACATATTTTGAACAAGCTCCTTTTTATCATGACTTAATTTAGCACATTCAATTAGCACTCATATTTAGGCTAACACATTCATACTAACACTATTCAATTTGGTGGTTCTTTGACTAGGTAATTGTGAATATGGTGTATTTATTAGTTCAAATTAGCTTTTAACCCTAACCATTATTGAATGCATTAGCAACATTTATGGCCCCAATATGTAGATTTTCATAATTGATAAGAATAATACTTAAAACTTTTGAAAATTAAATTATTAATAATTTCTGAATATTCAACCTTTGTGTGAACACTGCATTTATTATAAAAAAACAAATAAAAATAAAAAAATAATAAAAATAATAACTTTAAATTTCCACTATTTAAAATATAATAATAGATAATATAAAATATTATTGTTTGACTTTTATTTATTTAATGAATAAGGAATAAAATATTTATTCAAAATATTCACATATTTTAAAACGTGGTATAAAACTTAATACTGATAAAATTATATTAATTATGCACTTTTACCAATCAAACAAACCATATTTTGACGGTTGAAACAATTTAGTCAGTTTTTCCCAAATTTTTTATAAATTATAGTTTTCAAAATTTACTTTGACCATTGAAACAATTTAGTAAAATTTTTCCAAATTTTTTATAAATTAATTTTTTTTTTAAATTATAAATAGATTATTTTTATAAATATATATATATTTTTTTACCAATTTGCCTGCTATATATACCAACCATATATCCATCGCAAGGGTTACCAATCATATGTCCATAAACATACCGTGAGAATTTCCAATCTGAACCACCTGTCCATTTCAATCTCTTTAACTATAATGTCCATTTCAATCTCTTTAACACAAAATGTTGATAGAGGACCAAAAAACTTTTAAACTATATTTTATGGACTTACGGGATGGGTAATTTAATTTATTATGATGGATACAAGTTTGGCCAAAACTATAAACTGTGCAATGTGACAATTAAGCTGAATTGTGTCAAGATAACGTAACCGTGTTGGGAACGGTCGGTATCACCAACATCAAGGTTATATAACACTAAAGTTTAATATTGACAAGGAAAGGTGCCAGCCAACACTAAAGTTTAATATTGACAAGGACAATTTATTTTATGAATTTTTTTGTTTTGGTACAAATGCAAAAATACCACCGCAACTTCCTTATATGTCACTATAGTCACCTAACAACTTTGTGGCACGCTCTTCAAAACAATAATAATTTGATGACTGGGAAATGTTAATAATATTTTGTATATATTTAATACAAAATGTAAAATTAAATGGTGTATAAACATAACGTATAAACATTTTGAAATGGATTTTAATTGAATGAGTTCTATCACAATAACGTATAAACATTTTGAAATGGGTTTTAATGATATTGAGTATTATATGATGTATATTGATTATTAAAGTTAAAATTGAATATAATAATTACAAATCAAAAATTTTAATTTTTTATTTTTATAAATTGTGATTTTTAAAACAAAATTTAAGAGATATATTTCATTAAAATAAGATGATTAATTACTATTAGTTTAGATGTATTTTAAATTGGAATAAAATATAAAAAAATTATCTTTTTTAATGTTTAAATTTTGTTATTATTTAATTTCATATTATATATCTACATTCAAATAATTTTTTTTACAAATCTCTTTTAATATATAAATAGCGTAGATTTATATTAAGATGTAATGTCAACTCAAAAAGTCTCAATGATATCAATCGGTATAAATGACATATATATCAATGTCACATCATCTCGAAAAAGGTGCCATATCATTACTATGTTGACATCAATGTCCTTTTGGCTTCCACATCAACCAACATAATTATGTCATCTATCTTCCTGTCATTGGTCCATAATGTCAATTTGATACCAAATCACCGTCCAACTCATCATCATCAGGCAATAGGAGAATGTCATGTGTCTTTGTTTCCATATGTCTTATGTATGGAAGAGGGGTCCCAAGCTTGTGTTTTGCACTAGATTTATTTGTTAACTAAATTACTTCACGACATGAATTCTTATGTTGTGTCATCTCCATCAAAGTTACCATCCCCCAGGGTTCGTCTTGCGGCACTATCCTTTGCACTTCCACTGCACACCTTTCCCAATCTTCTATAGTGGGCATGAAAAGGTTCTGTCAAAAGACGGAAAAAACTTTTCCTCATAGGTCCATTAATCATGGGGTTGTTTTCTCCACAACACTTACACTTCTTTAGGCTCTCAGCATGTGATGACATGGCCTTTGGTGGAACCATGAAGCCCCTAGAGCCTTGCCAAAAATCATGTTTGCATAACATTTCATCCTTGGGGAGTTCTTCAAGTTGTCATATACAATTGGAAAGGTCTTTCTAATACCTACCCATATGAGTACTTGATTGGCTTGGAAAGAGAAGGTTGAACTTGATCATGTAAAACTCCATCATATTCTACTCTTGTAGTTGTATCACTGAGTGGCTCAGAATCATCATCTTCTTCAATTGAAGTTGCATGGCTAAATGGATCAAAAGGCTTGCATTCAGACTTAGAATACAGTCATCCATGAGTTTGCAATGCAGAGATCCAATGTTGTGATGCGAGGTCCAACACAAAGAATTACAGGTGAAGCGTTGAGATCTAAAACAAATCTATTCGCTTGAGCTTGATTTTGTTGTAGAGTGTGATGCTCCTAAAATAGAAATGCAAGAACATAAAACCAATTGTATTGTTTTTTTTGTTAGGGGATTTACGCTGATCCTTCTCATGGCTAACAACCCTGTTATTATTTTTTCACATATTTAAGAGCTCCAATATTGAAAGATTTCAATAGTGATCTTGGCTACAGATCTCAACTATATAAATTTATGCTCTGCTATGCTCAGTGTAAGTGCATAATCCATGGCTTCTGCACCACCCACTTTATTCATGCATAGTCTAGGAAGATTTTTTATTGGCCAGTGCACAAATACATTCACGTAGGTCCACAATTTATTACATACACACCACACATCTCATAATACACAACTTTTAGTTCCATATGTTCGGCTCCATAATGTCCACAATACTTTACAACACGAACTTCATAATTCAAATCTCAATTCAAAAGCTTGAACAGAACAACTAAACTTCAAAGTATAAATTTAATACACATAATTTTACAAAGTCCTAAATAACTTGGCTCTGATACCAATTGACGAAATATGAGAAAACAATATAATAATACAAGAGACAATGAATGTGGCAGAAAAGGCGTCAAGGCTCACAACCTATATTCATCTCTAATGATACAAATATATAATACAATTATAAACCTCCTCAATTGATCCAGCTTGACACCTCATAAAAGAGATAATGTAGGATGAGAGAAAATAAGATCTAGAAACTTTAGAAATATACTTAGAAGAAAAAATATATTCGAAGATGTAAAATAAAGAAAGGTGGTACATTAATATTTAATGATTATTTATTTAAGTGGCTAACATTTTTTGGTTTTTTCTAAAAAGTATAAGGAACAAGTGTAATATGCATTGTTGCTTCTTAGTACCTGCCTCTTATGCAAGAAGTAATTGATAACAATTATTGAATGCTTGAACAAATTCATAAAGGTAATAATGAAACACATTTGAATACGATGGCAAGAAGTAATGAAAGTAATTAATGGACTAGATAATTGTGGAGCGAAATAGAGATAGGTGCATAGATAATTTTGGATGAAACATTAGCCTCAACATCATTGTTTGTTACAAATTTAAGACTTTATCGAAATGTGTTTGTGCACATTTTATTCCATATTTTGCTTATGAGGCTTAAAAAGGAGAAGAAATTACAATGTCTAGTATCTTTATATTAAACAAGGCCACATAGCTAGTGTTTCTTGCCGCTTAGTTTAAATATAACTAATTTAAAATAGAAATAAAAATTGTAAGTTTGGCAACAATGGGGCTACATCATGGTCATGTCCAAGAATAACACATAAATGGGAGTAAAATTGAACGAGTGACTTAACATCTCACTTAATCACCATCTATCCAAGACCCATGAACAACTAAATTAAAATAATTAAAATATGGAATTGTTTTACATTTTATTTATTGATTTTAATTGGGATTGATTAATTTCAATCATATATTTATGAAATGAAAAATGGTTTTATTATTTTACTTTAATTTAATATATTGATTGATTATATATTCACTAATTATAGTTGTAATAACAATTTTTTAATATGGTAGTGATGTTGTAACATAATAGGTCTAGTTTAACATTTTGACTAAATCAAATTATATATATGTAAACTTTTTAACTCAATCAAAATAGAATAAAAAAATAAGAATAACTCTATAAAAAGAAAATAATAAAAATGAACAATGATAATGGCCCATACTTTTAACAATGAATATTAT
The DNA here is from genome assembly GCA_031772625.1 of Pinus tabuliformis. Classification (NCBI taxonomy): domain Eukaryota; kingdom Viridiplantae; phylum Streptophyta; class Pinopsida; order Pinales; family Pinaceae; genus Pinus; species Pinus tabuliformis. The sequence goes on from CM062805.1 coordinate 944,508,045, forward strand.
GCTTTAGCCTTCACAATCAAATTTTTTTCTTAATTCAATTGTATATGACTTATATATAACATTGAATATCACTCCACATTAATGTGTGAATGATATTTTATTAATTTCATAACAAAAATAATATTATATTAATGACTAATGAGATTTTATTAATATATATATATATATATATATATATATATATATATATATATATATTCCTTTGTCATGAAGAAGCATGGTGTGGATATATAAATATAGGAAAGGATTCTAATAAGGTATGGACCTTGCAATTTGATTTTAAAATAATGGGATGGTCGTTCTTTGTTTGACAATGTTTTTCTATTAATATCATCCGCCTTGTTTCGCTATAGACATTTGAGATGAAGTTAGAGCACAGATCAGGTTGAGGACATGCAAATCAACATCACAATGGTTTGTCGTCTAAGTCACACAATCCACTGTGCTATAGACATTTGAGATGAAGTTAGAGCACACTGTGCTATAGACATTTGAGATGAAGTTAGAGCACAGGTAGGGTTGAGGACATGCAAATCAACATCACAATGGTTTGTCGTCCAAGTCACACAATCCATAATAGGCTTGCATTTAGCACTCGCACAATTCATTATTGTGTAGTTATACCAATCTTTTATTACATGGAAAATATCTTTATATTCTATACGAGCAATATACAATGAGACTACCATATCAACAAAGCTCATCAAGTCGCCTACAAGAATTGAACTTAGGTGGAGAGTATCAAAATCATTCCTCCAAACCATCCAATATAAGCCCAAACAATATGCAAAGATGATCTTCAATACAAATAATTTATCACATATATAAACATATTTTGAACAAGCTCCTTTTTATCATGACTTAATTTAGCACATTCAATTAGCACTCATATTTAGGCTAACACATTCATACTAACACTATTCAATTTGGTGGTTCTTTGACTAGGTAATTGTGAAGATGGTGTATTTATTAGTTCAAATTAGCCTTTAACCCTAACCATTATTGAATGCATTAGCAACATTCATGGCTCCAATATGTGGATTTTCATAATCGATAAGAATAATACTTAAAACTTTTGAAAATTAAATTATTAATAATTTCTGAATATTCAAGCTTTGTGTGAACACTACATTTATTATAAAAAAACAAATAAAAATAATAACTTTAACTTTACACTATTTAAAATATAATAATAGATAATATAAAATATTATTGTTTGACTTTCATTTATTTAATGAATAACGAATAAAATATTTATTCAAAATATTCACATATATTAAAACATGGTATAAAACTTAACACTGATAAAATTATATTAATTATACACTTTTACCAATCAAACAAACCATATTTTGACCCTTGAAACAATCTACTCAGTTTTTTCTAACTTCTTTATAAATTATGTTTTTCAAAATTTACTTTGACCACTAAAACAATCTAGTAAAATTTTCTCCAATTTTTAATAAATTAAATTTTTTCAAAATTATAAATTAATTATTTTAATAAATATGTATAAAAAAAAGTTTTCCCATATTCTTTATAAATTACGTTTTTCAAAATTTACTTTGACCATTAAAATAATCTAGTAAAATTTTCCCAAATTTTTAATAAATTAAATTTTTTCAAAATTATAAATTAATTATTTTAATAAATATGTATAAAAAAAGTTTTACCAATTTTCCTGCTATATATATCAACCATATATCCATCGCAGGAGTTATCAATCATATATCAATAAACATATATAGATACCGTGAGAATTTCCAATCTGAACCACTTCAATAAATAATTTTTGGTACTTTAAATTTTCTTATGTATTAAGTATAGATGCGTTTTTTTAAATGTTGGTTATTTAACAAATTTTCAAGTAGTCTTCTTCTTCTTTTTCTTCTTTTATCCTAAGATGTTTGTTTTTTAAGTGTTTTTCAAGTTTGTGTTTTTTTGTTTTTTCTTTTCGGTTTTTTTTTTTTGTAATTAATTTTTCAATTATTTTGCAAAGTTTAAAAATAAGAAGAAAGATCAATATTTTGAAGTTAGGATTTTCTATGTATTTATGTATCATTAATTAATATTTCAACATACATCAAATAATTGTCATTAAAAAGTCAATAGTTTTAAAATTTTGATTAAAAACACACATTTTGAGTATAGATATAATTAAAAAATACACATTTTGAGACTTTTTCACTAAAATTGACATGTCAAATAAATGATTTTTATGGGAATAATTTAAACAAAAAATGTTTACAAGATAGCATATTTCATGAATTTTAAGTCAAAAAATTAATATTCATTTTTTTTTCTAAAAAAAAATAATTCATATAAAAATAAAGTGAAAACGAGATAATAAAAATATTAGAACTATAACAATAATAATTAAATACTTATCATAAAATATTCAACTTAAAATATTACAATATTTATGAATAGTTCTCAAAATGGAGCTTGACTTTCAAACATAAATTTAATTTAATCAACAATATCATGTAATCATTCCCATTATCTTCAAGAGCTTTATTATCATGTTTTTCCATCGTATTATGTGCTTCCATTTGGTTATCTTCCTCTCTGGTTGGACTTTTGATGCCCAGAAATCTCTTGAAGTATCCCTTTCCAATCATTCCATCTAATAGCGGCTAAGGTTCAATTACCTTTTTTGCCACATGTGATTCATTAAAATCCCCTTTGCTCAAACTAACTTCTTCTATTGCATCTGGATGAACTTTAATAGCATTAATTCTTTGTTGAATAAAACTACATTGTAGTGGGTCTTTTTCAATGGTTACACAATTTCATCTTTTTTCTAGTGTCATACCTAATAATCAAGTACACAAGAAATAATTAAGTAAATTAGTATAAACATATAATAAAAAAAATAAAAAAATAAAAGAATAATGAAGTTTTAGAGTAACCTAAAAACTACTTGTATGTGGCACCAAAAATATGTCTCATATCTTATCAACTACCTCATAATCCCCACCATATCGAAGCTCAACACAATATAGAAATATTTGTGCCTCTTTGGTGCTTCATCTATCTTTAAATGCCATGGAAAGTCCATATTATATTCCTATGGTGCCATCTTCCATTCTCTAAGATTCTTCACTAATTTTGAGGGATTGGTTGCTTGATTTTTACCATAGTTGTTAGTTTAGTTTTGTTGAGTAACATTCATAAAGGGTTTAGTTGCATCTTTAAAAGTTGTAATTGTCGTTCTTGATCCAAAAACACTCATAAATACTTTCTTTCATGCCATTTTCCTAAATATAAAAGGAAAATATAAGTTTATATTTCATTATGGTAGGAAATTATACTTTTATTATTGTAGAAAAGAAAGATCTTCAAACTTTGAATTTAAATAAAATTAATTATTTTAGTAATTAAAAAAATAATAACAAGAAAATATTATAATGTTAAAAAAAACATGATAAAAATATACATAAAAAATAAAATATAATATAAAAATAAAAATAAAGCGAAAGGAAAAAATCTATCCTCAAAAATATAAAATTGTAATTAAAAAAAACAACATTAACTTAAATAAATTAAATAAAAAATAATACAAAACTAAAACAACATTTAAAAAAAATAACATTAAAAAAATTTAAAATATTAATTTTTTAATATAGTAATTATAGAGCGACATTTAAAAAATAAAATAAATAAATAAATAAATATAGAAATTAGAAAAAAAATATTGAAAAAAAAAATTAAAACTAAAAATACAACTGCAAAAATGATTCAAACAATAAATACTAACATTAACAAATTTAATTAAAAAAATTAAACAATTTTTTTTTTTTTTAATTTTTTTATTTTTAAATAAAAAATATAAATAAAAACAAATATTAGTTTTATTTTTGTTAAATTAAAAAAACAAATACTAATTAGAAAATTTAAAATAAATATTAATGGTAAATTGTAAAATAACAAAATTTAAAGATATATATTAAAATCAAATACTAATTAAAAAATTAAAAAAAATAAATAAATTTTTTGGTCGCGGGGTTGGTATCCATTGTCCATTAGGTCAGGTGCTCAAGGCCCGCAACATAACCAACTTAAAGAAAAGTAGGCATGACCAACCCAGTGGCGGAGCTCTGCCCCTAGGCTGGTGATGCCACAACCCTTGGGTGCTTGACCCGAAGAACAGTTGATTATCAAATCAATCTTCTGCTAGAATCAATCATCGGTAGTGCCGAGTGCCCAAGGGCTGCAACACGACCAACCCAGGGGTAGAGCTCCGCCCCTAGGCTGGCCATGCCACAACCTTTTGGATGCCTGAAAGTTTTTTATTATATATTTTTTAATATACATATTTTAATACCTTTTTTTAATTTTTTGTTTTTTCAATTAATATTTCTTTAATATTTTTTGTATTTATATTGTTTTAATTTATATTTTTTAAATGGTTTATATATATATATATATTTTTGAAAAAATTAAATTTAAATTTTTATTTTGAGCTTGTTCAAATTTTATTATTTTTATTCATTTTTTTTCTTTTAATTTTTAATTTTAATTTTAATTTTAATTTATTTATTTATGTAGTTTTTATTTTTTTCGTTTTTTTAAACGTTATTTTTTTCTTGTTGAAGAAATATGAGAAAACAAAATAATGATCCAAGAGACAATGAATATGGCAAAAAACACCTCAAGCCTCACAATCTATTTCATATTCTAATGATACAAATATATAACATAATTATGAACCCACCTCAATTACTCTCACCTTGGCAATTCACAAAAGAGATAATGTACGATGAGAGAAAACAAGATCTAGAAACTCTAGAAACATACTTGAGATAAAAACTATATCCCAAGATGTAAAATAAACAAAGGTGGTACAATAAGACTTAATAATTGTTTATGTGAGTAAGAGGCTAACATTCCCCCCTCAATCATAAGTCCGAGCAATAATTCCAGAAATGCAACATATGTTGGGACTATTTCCAAGTCTTCATACTGAAACTCTTGTGCTGAGTTGCAATGAAAAACTGCCAAAACTGGATGCTGAAAGCTCCAATTTGAAGAGAGCACACCAAAAGAAGTGAATCAATTGCAAGCCTGACACATCTCTGAAAATGCTTGACAATTCAATATAATACCAAACTGTAACGCAAAAGGATCCATCTATCCCTTTCTAGGTCAAATGACCATCCAAGTGAACAAAAATGTCCACATTTTGCTCTAAATCAACATGCCAATCTTATATCTCATGTGTGATTCAATTGCAACATATTGAACCATAGTTCCTGCAAAGTTTGCTTGCCCATATGGAAAATTTTGGTGCCCATCTAGAAATTTCATTGCGTTGTTGAAACTTTTAGTTTGATAATCATAATCATCAATTCGATTTCAATTTCATCTTCCCCCCTTGTTAGCTGAAAGGAGAGACCGTTGACCATCTCATTTGATTTTGAACTCCCCTCCTTAAGATGTAGGATATTTTAACCATTGTACTCCCTTTTCTCAGGCTCACGAGAGTACCATCTTCTTTTAGCTACCCCATGTCTTTACTCGAGATTGAATTCTTCGGTAAAACTAATGTAGTCACTTGGATGTTGACGACCACTCTCAAGGATCAATCCATTCATAGTCAATATTCAATCTTGCTAGTTTGTTTCTTTTGGAACAAACCTTTGATGAATGATTTGTCTTGCCACAATGGTGACAAGAATGGAGATCAAAATGATGATCTTCCACGTGACCAGTTCTTTGACAATGGTGGAATTTTGAATTTTCTTCAACTGTCTCATTGATTTATGATGCTACTTGATCAAGAAATCCTCCATTGATGAACTTGATTGGTTTTGAATAATTTGGAATATGAAAATTGTTATCATCTTTTTCATATCCTAACCAATGCCATTTTTTGTTGCACTGAATTTCTTCCCAAGGTCTAATGATTGGCTTGGAAAGAGAAGGTTGAACTTGATCATGTAAAACTCCATCATATTCTACTCTTGTAATTGTATCACTGAGTGGCTCAGAATCATCATCTTCTTCAATTGAAGTTGCATGTCTAAATGGATCAAAAGGCTTGCATTCAGACTTAGAATACAATCATCCATGAGTTTGCAATGCAGAGATCCAATGTTGTGATGCGAGGTCCAACACAAAGATCCACAGGTGAAACGCTGAGATCTAAAACAAAGCTATTTGCTTGAGCTTGATTTTGTTGTAGAGTGTGATGCTCCTAAAATAGAAATGCAAGAACATAAAACCAATTGTATTGTTTTTTTTGTTAGGGGATTTACGCTGATCCTTCTCATGGCTAACAACCCTGTTATTATTTTTTCACATATTTAAGAGCTCCAATATTGAAATATTTCAGTAGTGATCTTGGCTACTGATCTCTTCTATATAAATTTATGCTCTGCTATGTTCAGTATAAGTGCATAATCCATGGCTTCTGCACCACCCACACACTTTCTTCATGCATAGTCTAGGAAGATTTTTTATTGGCCAGTGCACAAATACATTCACGTAGGTCCACAATTTATTACATACACACCACACATCTCGTAATACACAACTTTTAGTTCCATATGTTCGGCTCCATAATGTCCACAATACTTTACAACATGAACTTCATAATTCAAATCTCAATTCAAAAGCTTGAACGGAACAACTAAACTTCAAAGTATAAATTTAATACACATAACTTTACAAAGTCCTGAAAAACTTGGCTCTGATACCAATTGAAGAAATATGAGAAAACAATATAATAATACAAGAGACAATGAATGTGGCAGAAAAGGCGTCAAGGCTCACCACCTATATTTATCTCTAGTGATACAAATCTATAATACAATTATGAACCTCCTCAATTGATCTAGATTGACACCCCACAAAAGAGATAATGTAGGATGAGAGAAAATAAGATCTAGAAACTTTAGAAATATACTTAGAAGAAAAAATATATTCGAAGATGTAAAATAAAGAAAGGTGGTACATTAATATTTAATGATTATTTATCTAAGTGGCTAACATTTTTTGGTTTTTTCTAAAAAGTATAAGGAACAAGTGTAATATGCACTGTTGCTTCTTAGTACCTGCGTCTTATGCAAGAAGTAATTGATAACAATTATTGAATGCTTGAACAAATTCATAAAGGTAATAATGAAACACATTTGAATACGATGGCAAGAAGTAATGAAAGTAATTAATGGACTAGATAATCGTGGAGCGAAAAAGAGATAGGTGCATAGATAATTTTGGATGAAACATTAGCCTCAACATCATCATTTTTTACAAATTTAAGACTTTACTGAAATGTGTTTGTGCACATTTCATTCCATCTTTTGCTTATGAGGCTTAAAAAGGAGAAGAAATTACAATGTCTAGTATCTTTATATTAAACAAGGCCACATAGCTAGTGTTTCTTGCAGCTTAGTTTAAATATAACTAATTTAAAATAGAAATAAAAATTGTAAGTTTGGCAACAATGGGGCTACATCATGGTCATGTCCAAGAATAACACATAAATGGGGTAAAATTGAACGAGTGACTTAACATCTCACTTAATCACCGTCTATCCAAGACCCATGAACAACTAAATTAAAATAATTAAAATATGGAATTGTTTTACATTTTATTTATTGATTTTAATTGGGATTGATTGATTTCAATCATATATTTATGAAATGAAAAATGGTTTTATTATTTTACTTTAATTTAATACACTGATTGATTATATATTCACTAATTATAGTTGTAATTTAATTAATTTTATTTATACGTAAATTTAAAATGTAAAAAAATTAAACTTTTGATTAAAGTAAAATAAATTATTCTACTATTGAATCGTTATAAGTTAGGTGGCGTGACATGATTCACTGTAATTTTGTAGCTATGGTGGTAATTTAACCATTTTCCTTATTTCCTACCCATTTTATCTCAATAAAACAAATTGAAAATTTAAGTGATTTTTCCTTCGATTAAAAAATGAACAATTTTTTAATATGGTAGTGATGTTGTAACATAATAGGTCTAGTTTAACATTTTGACTAAATCAAATTATATATATGTAAACTTTTTAACTCAATCAAAATAGAATAAAAAAATAAAAATAACTCTATAAAAAGAAAATAATAAAAATGAACAATGATAATGGCCCATACTTTTAACAATGATTATTATGCTTTAGCCTTCACAATCAAATTTTTTTCTTAATTCAATTGTATATGACTTATATATAACATTGAATATCACTCCACATTAATGTGTGAATGATATTTTATTATTTTCATAACAAAAATAGTATTATATTAATGACTAATGAGATTTTATTAAAAAAATGATATATATATATATATATATATATATATATATATATATTTATTTATTCCTTTGTCATGAAGAAGCATGGTGTGGATATATAAATATGGTAAAGGATTCTAACGAGGTATGGACCTTGCAATTTGATTTTAAAATAATGGGATGGTCGTTCTTTGTTCGACAATGTTTTTTCTATTAATATCATCCGCCTTGTTTCTGGTTTATCATGCTGTGCTATAGACGAAGTTAGAGCACAGGTTGGGTTGAGGACATGCAAAGCAACATCACAATCATTTGTCGTCCAAGTCACAAAATCCATAATAGGCTTGCATTTGGCAACTGCACAATTCATTATTGTGTAGTTATACTAATCTTTTATTACATGGAAAATATCCAATATACAATGAGACTACCATATCAACAAAGCTCGTCAAGTCGCCTACAAGAATTGAACCTAGGTGGAGAGTATCAAAATCATTCCTCCAAACCATCCAATATAAGCCCAATTAACAATATGCAAAGATGATCTTCAATACAGATAATTTATCACATATATAAACATATTTTGAACAAGCTCCTTTTTATCATGACTTAATTTAGCACATTCAATTAGCACTCATATTTAGGCTAACACATTCATACTAACACTATTCAATTTGGTGGTTCTTTGACTAGGTAATTGTGAAGATGGTGTATTTATTAGTTCAAATTAGCCTTTAACCCTAACCATTATTGAATGCATTAGCAACATTCATGGCTCCAATATGTGGATTTTCATAATTGATAAAAATAATACTTAAAACTTTTGAAAATTAAATTATTAATAATTTCTGAATATTCAACCTTTGTGTGAACACTGCATTTATTATAAAAAAACAAATAAAAATAATAACTTTAACTTTACACTATTTAAAATATAATAATAGATAATATAAAATATTATTGTTTGACTTTCATTTATTTAATGAATAACGAATAAAATATTTATTCAAAATATTCACATATAGTAAACATGGTATAAAACTTAACACTGATAAAATTATATTAATTATGCACTTTTACCAATCAAACAAACCATATTTTGACCCTTGAAACAATTTACTCAGTTTTTCCCAAATTCTTTATAGATTATGTTTTTCAAAATTTACTTTGACTACTAAAACAATCTAGTAAAATTTTCTCAAATTTTTAATAAATTAAATTTTTTCAAAATTATAAATTAATTATTTTAATAAATATGTATAAAAAAAGTTTTTCCCATATTCTTTATAAATTATGTTTTTCAAAATTTACTTTGGCCATTGAAACAATCTAGTAAAATTTTCCCAAATTTTTAATAAATTAAATTTTTTCAAAATTATAAATTAATTATTTTAATAAATATGTATAAAAAAAGTTTTACCAATTTTCCTGCTATATATATCAACCATATATCCATCGCAGGAGTTATCAATCATATATCAATAAACATATATAGATACCGTTAGAATTTCCAATCTGAACCACTTATATATATATATATATATATATATATATATATATATAAATAGATATATATATATATCGATTTCAATCTCTTTAACTTTAATGTCCATTTCAGTCTCTTTAACACAAAATGTTGATAGAGGACAAAAAAAAAAAACTTTTAAACTATATTTTATGGACAATCTTCCACCCGTGAGTGTCATTGGTTGAGTAGACGTACGGGTTGGGTAATTTAATTTATTATGATGGATACAAGTTGGGTCATTGAAAACAAGTTTGGCCATTAAATGTTTAAATACTTTTAAAGTAACAATAAATTTTATTATTATTTTTTTTAATATGAAATTTTTAATTTTTAATTTTATAAATTTAATTTTTAAATATATTAATATATTATTATTGTAATGATAATAATGAAAGTATTGTTTATTAATATTTTTCATAATATATTATAATAACAATAGTAATTTAATGTTAATGTTATTGTTTTCGTATTTTTGTACATTGTCATCATCAGATTCTTGTTATAATAAGTGCAATAAAAAGATAAAAATAATTAATATGAATAATTAGGTAAAAATATTAAATTAGAAATTTAATTGAATAAATAAAAGAAATAAGTAAGATTGTGATATAGGTGTAACTATTATGATAAATGGTTGAAAAAAGGAAAAAAATAAATTTATAATAACTGGAAAAACAAATTTAGACTTAAAATCGATACATATATATTATTTTCAAGTTTATCTTAAATATAAAGCTAATTACATATCTCTTTTATATTGACACTTTAAAAATGTTTTAATTAGTGTTAATGCTAATTTTAAATCTATCATATTAGAAAATTTCCATTTTTAAAAGGGGTTGCACTTCTATATATTTTATCCTTCTCAATTCTTCAAAATTAAATTGCATTTACATTTTTTTATATATGTGTCACTGATCTATTCCATATTAAATATGGAAGAAATTAGACATCTTCCATATAAAAATGTTTTAATCTAATCAATATCAATTTGTGTTGTTATTGATATTTTTTTAAATGTTAAATATCAACTTTATCTTTTTAGAAAAAGAATATTTTCCATATATATATTTTATTTATTTATTAATATTTATTAAATAATTTATGTTAATTCAGGTCAATATAAACAAAATGATTACACACATATTTAATTATATTTTTTATATATTTTTCGAAATATATAAATTAATGGTGAAATATTTATATTATTATTTTTTATAATATTATAGTTTAATTTTATATTTTATATTAAAGTATAACAAGTGTCTTTCCATTAAACAAATTATCCGATCATATCATGATACTAAAATAAAACTACATTGCAAAAAAATCAACTTTTACTTGATCAAAAAAATAATATGATCACCACACAACCCTGCAGCCCATTCTTCTCGTCCCATCTAATATTTGTAAACATGTAAATAAATAAATTGTATTGTAAACGGTGAAAATAAGATTATACAAGCAAATGAAAACTGACACTCATACCTTGACAAAGCCATCTCCCAAAACTATAAACTGTGCAATGTGACATCAAGGTTATATAACCCAAGGAAAGCTGCCAGCAAACACTAAAGTTTAATATTGACAAGGACAATTTATTTTATGAATTTTTTTTGCTACACATGCAAAAATACCACCGCAACCTCCTTATATGTCACTATAGTCACCTAACAACTTTGTGGCACGCTCTTCAAAACAATAATAATTTGATGACTTGGTAATGTTAATAATATTTTGTATATATTTAATATAAAATGTAAAATTAAATGATGTACATTTTATAATAATATATTACAAAATATATATCCAAAAATTATATTAGAGATATTCATATATATAATTATAATTATAATTATAATTATAATGTAATTTTTTTGAATATATATATATATATATATATATATATATATATATATATATATAATATGTAATTTTTTTGAAAATAATAAAACATAACATGTCATAGATATCTATGGACATTATGAATGATACTTTTTGAGCTAACATCACTATCAAATTTTTCAAGTTTCTGTTGAGTTGAAATACTAATTTGTGAAACTAAAAATAACCTTAATAATTTATTAAAATTAAATTATTAGTATTAATTTATAATCTTCAAAAAATCAAATTTAGAACATTATTATTAATAGAAACATAATTCTCTACATAATTGGTGCATCCCTCATAATTTGTATGTTTTAAAATACATAGGTAAAAATGATAACCAAAGGAAAACTGTAAAGTTAAACATGATATTGAAGTTGTTCTATCATAAATATGCCTTGTTTTCTAAATAAGGTATAAACATTTTGAAATGGGTTTTAATGATATTGAGTATTATATGATGTATAATGATTATTAAAGTTAAAATTGAATATAATAATTACAAATTAAAAATTCAATTTTTTATTTTTATAAATTGTGATTTTTAAAATAAAACTTAAAATATATATCTCATTAAAATAAGATGATTAATGTATTTTAAATTGGAATAAAATATAAAAAAAATATATTTTTTAATGTTTAAATTTTGTTATTATTTAATTTCATATTATATATTTACATTCAAATAATTTTTTTTACAAATCTCTTTTAATACATAAATAACGTAGATTTATATTAAAATGTAATGTCAACTCAAAAAGTCTCAATGATATCGATGGGTATGTATGACATACATATCAATGTCACATCATCTCGAAAAAGGTGCTATATCATTACTATGTTGACATTAACGTCTTTTTGGCTTCCACATCAACCAACAAAATTATGTCATCTATCTTCTTATCATTGGTCCATAATGTCAATTTGATACCAAATCACTGTCCAACTCATCATCATCAGGCAATAGGAGAATGTCATGTGTCTTTGTTTCCATATGTCTTATGTATGGAAGAGGGGTCCCAAGCTTGTGTTTTGCACTAGATTTATTTGTTAACTAAATTACTTCATGGCATGAATTCTTATGTTGTGTCATCTCCATCAAAGTTACCGCCCCCTAGGGTTCGTCTTGCGGCACTATCCTTTGCGCTTCCACTGCACACCTTTCCCAGTCCTCTATAGTGGGCATGAAAAGGTTCTGTCAAAAGACAGAAAAAACTTTTCCTCATAGGTCCATTAATCATGGGGTTGTTTCCTCCACAACACTTACACTTCTTTAGGCTCTCAGTGTGTGATGACATGGCCTTTGGTGGAACCATGAAGCCCCAGGAGCCTTGCCAAAAATCATGTTTGCATAACATTTCATCCTTGGGGAGTTCTTCAAGTTGCCATATACAATTGGAAATGTCTTTCTAATACCTACCCATATGAGTACTTTAAAGGAGCACCTGAGTTGAGTACACTTCTTTAGGCTCTCAAGGTGTGATGACATGACCTTTGGTGGAACCATGAGGCCCCTAAAGACTTTCCAAAAATCATGCTTGCATAACATTTCATCCTTGGGGAGTTCTTCAGGCTGCCATATATTTTTGGAAAGGTCTTTCTAATACCTACCCATCTAAGCACTTTACAGGAGAATCTGAGCTGATATTTTGCTCGCCATATTCCTTCAAATATTGGTTATTGATCCATACATCTATTAGTCATATCCATAATGTTTCTAACTTATCCTGCTCCTGTGGTGGTTCTCAACTACCATCCAACTCCCCCTGACCTTAACATAGATTGATATTAGTCATAAGTTAACATCAATGACAAGATGTTTCCTACATTAACTAAAGGATCTAAAATATTAGATGACGGCTCCAATCTAAAAATATCACCAACAATCAAAGTAGGTTTGCGTTACAAAGAAACCCACGAGATCTTAAAAGGAGAGTCAAGCACAAAGTCCCTTGAGAAAGGAGGGGAGCCTATCATATATGAAAATGCACCCAAGGGAAGGTCCAACAAAGTAAAAAAAGGAACTGATAAAAGGAAGAATAAACAAAGATATCATCCTATCAACTCCACAAAACATACTCATGGTAAATCAAAGAATCAACAAGAAATACAGAAAGCATTCAATAGAACCAGTTCTCCACTAAGGTTGTACACTTTTAGGTATCTAAATTTTTTTTATGGCTACTATTTTTCATGTCATAACTTTGGTCATAAGGCTCTAAATTGTATAGCTAATAGATATATCAAAAATGAAAATGTTAGATTTATCTGTCTTAATGTCTAGATTAGGGAATTTCTATGTTGGAAAGAACAAGACATTTTATCCTCTCATGGATGAAATTGAATTTTGTAATTGCAATATTTTTGGGAGCAAGACAAGTAAATGTAGAAGAATATTCATAAATGTTAAAAACATTAGGAGGTTGGGGCGCGGGTGGGGCGGGCGGGGTGGGGGTGGTGGTGGTGTGGTGGGGTGTTGGAGGGCGGGTGGGTGTGGGCGGGGGGGTGGGGAAGTGAACCAATATTTCATGCCTACTTTAAATTTAATTAGTTTATGCATTCAATTCTAAATTTATCTTGAATCGTTATATTATTAGAAGAACATTGTGCTATAAATAATAGCTTATTCGATAAACCATGAGCATCATTAAGCATGTAAACTATAAGAATAAAAGCAAATCAAAACATGGACACCAGATTTTAAGTGGAAATCCAATATGGGAGAAAACCATCATTTATGTTGTCTTTGTCTTCTTTTCTTATTATGAAGAAAGTATTTTTACATCTTCTACTAGTGCAAACTCTTACAAGTATGCACGCTTCTACTTGAGGGAGGCTACCACCTCCAATTTCACCAACTTTGACTGGAAGGAAGCTACCACTCCTTGAAAATTTTATCATCTTCTACCGAAAGGAAGCTCCTACACCCTCAAGAATTTTATTGGTCACCACTAGATGGAAGCTCCTACTCCCTCACTGAAGGCTACAACCCTCCACACTTCTTTGGATCATGTTTTCAAAATTTTCATACTGGATCCACCTATCTCAATCAACCATGAAAAACTATAGGCCACAACCCACACTAACCAATTGATCAAGTTGAATAACTGAATAACAATATACCAATCACTAAATGCCAATTACACCACTGCAACTAAATCAAACCAATATACCAAGACACATGACATTGTCAATCCAAATCATGTCAAATACCAAGTCAAATCCTAATTGACCAACACTATCAAATGCCAAGCCAAATAGTTCATCAACATTGTCTATATCAAGCCAAGTTTCAACAACATCAACCAAGTCACATACTAATGCAAAAATCTATACCAACTCAACCCTGTCAAGCCAAAACTCTTTGCATTGTCAAACAAATCTCATGCTCATAAAACCCTAATTCATCATATACTAAATCAAATTATAAAGTATCGAGCCAATTCTCTTTACAACAATATTGTCATATAAGTAGCAGAAAACAAGGCACACCATAGATTCGTATTAGTAAGTTTCCATGTCATCAACTTCTGTCACAAATATTCATCAAGGAAAACTTTGTCACAGGAATGACACTATCATCACAAGAAGTACACTAGTGTAAAAGGATCCCTGTCAATACTTTGCCTTCGTAATTCACAATAAAATCACCATTCTTAATATGAAACATCACTATTGAGTCTTCCTACTAATAGCAACAAACTCAGAACATCTAGACATATCACATCACCAACATGAAACATAAGATAAACAACAACATAGATATCCTGCATCAAACACTTCCAAAACCCAGGAAAAAGAAATAAGCATGAGAGAAATCAGTTCTATCCTAAAAAGCATGGCTTATGACATACATGTTCTTTTAATAACATAATACCTAATTAGAAATCAAGCTTAGGTTTGTCAAAGTAGCGACTTCTGTATATATGAATATGATCTATAGCTATCAAACAAAAGTCTTGTCCCAAAGTGCACATTCCAATTTTTGAAATACATCTCTAATCTTTGTGCATTCCTTGTGCAACCAAAATGTACAACATTATACATTGGCATAAAATCGTTCAAAATTATGAGATTGATCTGATATTTATTCCATATGGTGTGCATAGCCCCTACAAAAACAAGATGCCCTAGCCACAATTATGCAATAAAAATTAACATACAAAATGATTTTTTAAAATATATGGGAACAACAAGACCGTGTGCACTGTTCTTCAGTGGATTGGCATAGATATGTTCAAGAAAAAAATATTTTTCAGTGCAAAAATTTATTTCCCATCTATGATTCAATAATATTGTGCATAGGACCAACACACTTTCAAACACATGAAATCAATCTAGAAGAAAACCCTTGCAACTAGACACCATTAGCTCCATGAATCAAATTATCACTGTATAAAATAAATGGCCTACAACTTTTGAAATAAGCAACAATTTCACCAAGTTAGATGTAGATTATTGGCATATGAAATTTGGGTCACTTCTTTAAGCAAACAAATCACATCACAACTCTCTCTGCCATTCATTGATAGGTCTGAGCCTAGGAAAACACCTTAGACAAGCATATAAAATAATTTGGAAATGCAACAACTAGGAAAACACCTCAGACAAGCATATAAAATAATTAAGTGCGCACTATACTTTAAATTGAATTTTGACAAATCCGATATAATAAATAATTTGTGCACAAAGTCGGAAATTATGCCAAATAAAGTGGTTTCCCTGTCACCTACGCACAAGTTAGAGCGCATGGATTTTCAATGCACTAATAATAAATTCATACCTCCTGGAAATATGAAATCGATATTCCATGAGGAAATTTCTTTCAACCTCTACATATTAGATCCATATATTACCATCGTTGTTAATCATGCTTCGCTAAATAGATAAAACGAACCAGATCAATCTCATACTTGTGATG
Source organism: Pinus tabuliformis (assembly GCA_031772625.1). Lineage (NCBI taxonomy): Eukaryota > Viridiplantae > Streptophyta > Pinopsida > Pinales > Pinaceae > Pinus > Pinus tabuliformis. Next base: position 944,524,646 of record CM062805.1, read on the forward strand.
ATCAAATGCACACGTCTCATAGCTTGTTTGGATCATGAATTTATAGGCTTGGTGGGTTATCTCAAGCCATAGAAACCACATGCATAAACAACTAGAACGAGGATTGTGTTTGACCTTTGGACTAAGGAGCCATTATTAAATATCTAAAAAGAATTGTCCTTCAACCATTATGACCAATTCCTTTATAACCAACTCCAAGGATACTTTTACCAATCATGAATTAATTCAACCGTCAGACTTCACAATAAAATATTCTTTTATGAAAGCGAATTGGTCCATTAATGAATTTAATATAACCACCATCTATAGAATATCTAACCATGATCTCCATAATCAATGACCAAATTCGTAGCGTAAATGTTGTTAGGGTCCAACCCTAACCCCTTTATTTATGTAATAAACCCAATGGGGCTAATTCATAGTCATAGTTAGTTAAAGAGTCAATAAATCCCGTATTAATAATCGTAAGTGGTTGACCTGCATTTAAGAAAGGGACCGTAGTTAGTTGCAAATGGGACATAATTAATAAATAAAGTGGTTAACCCATGCTATGCAAAGGACCACTGGTCGTTAGGTTGTTGGAGGTCATATAGCTATAAATAGTCACAGTTAGAAGGGAAAGATCATTGAGTCTTATTTGTAATCGAGCTTTGCTATGTTGAAGGTTGCCCCCTCGAAGAGGCAAGTGAACATTGCATCTATCTTTGAATAATAAAATACTTCTTGTTTTTTCTCATTTTATTCTGTGTTCTGGGTTGTATTTTTTCACATATTTGGTATTCTGGAATTTCTCACAGGTAAAGAGCATAACAAGTGGTATCCGAGAACTTTCCAGGGCCGGTTGTACCTCTAATTTTTGCAAAAAAAAAAAAAGGCTAGAGGTGTGTTACGACGTCTTTAAACCATGGGATCTGTTGTTGAGCGCATAAACCTGTGGATTTGGGGAGGCATGCATGCATGAAATACAAGAGGTGGTCATGCTTGTTGGACTCCCTTATAACCCCTGTGGGTACCCCTTCGAATAGTAATGCATTAGACAAAATCACGCACAAATTGCACTTCCACGTACCCTTTGGGTATATCAGAAGCCCCTTAGGATCACTTGAAACCACGCCTTAGATAAACCGTCGGCCTTCTTGATGCTACAATACACTGAGAACAACACTTGGGGAGATTACTCACGCATACAATAGGGTAGTCGGGTAATATGACTAAGGGGACGATTGATCCTCCTTAGTTAGCGCCCTAAAAGATTGGGCCGAGTACTATTGTTGGACCCTTATGTATATTGCAATATGTAGCACTTGACACTCCTTTGTGGCCATAGTTCCCTCTGCTCTCTAAAGATCACCCATTATATTATCTTTGATATCAAATCCAGTAGTTGGGGTTCTACTACGCAGTACAATTCAGATCTAGCAGTTGGGGTTCTATCGCCGCTACACCAATCACATCCAACAGTTGGGGTTCTGCCGCCGTAGTGCAACTCACATTTAGCAGTTGGGTTTTCGCAAGTAGATCCGACTCTCGGCACATTGAGGCTTGCTGCTACTACAGTTTGGGCCCGATTTTCGCAGGACATTGGCAGGATCAAGTTTTCTGGAATTCGCCCACTGCGGTATTGATCAAGGGGAGTAAAACTCCATTCAGAGTAAAAAAGAAAAAAAAAGGTCTGATGCCTTCCCGATAAAAAAAAAATGTCCGAGGCCATCCTGTGATGCTTGCAAGAGACTTAACCTAGATGATTCAAGACGACGAGTTGATCACTGTGGTACCATTCACTTGTCAGCCTCAATTTTCCAGTAGTCCCAACTTTTTTTGGAGTGACTTTAAGTGACTGAGATCTATGCATGGTAGAAACCAGAGCTCAAGTCATGGCCAATGAGAAGATCGAGTGCATTGAAATAAAGTTGGATGAGTTCAAGGACCGACTGGAAAAATTGCAACATCGATTGCACAATTCACCAAGAGCATGTCGGGGTATCATTAGGAGGATCATAGTATTAATGAACACCTTGAAGGAGAATTTAGCCATCATATTCACTTCCATGGAAATCACCAACATTCCCACCCTCAGCCACCCAAGCTGGACATGTATACATTTGATGGCTCTAATCCGACAATATGGGTTTCTGTTATACAGTATTTTGTCACACCTCTTGCACTTCCCTATGACATACCTTGAAGTGCCTGAAATATGATCATTATACAGTATACTCATTAAAGTATATAGCTTATATCCCTTCTTTAACTTTTCTTGGAAAACATCTAGAGCTTTCCCTGAAGAAATGGCTCATGAAACCCTAAAATGAAGATCATTGCCCTTATGATGCTCAAAATTGTGATGATCGCTTGTTGCACTTGTTAAGCCAGTGATTGCATTGCTCTGTTCTCTCTCATACTTGCGATGGTCTCAAAAAGGAATTTTTCCCAAAGAGTATGAGAAGCTTCATGATCTAGAAGCTTCCAGAGCGGCGAGCTGGAGGTTGTTTCACATAGATGAGGTCGAATCCTCTAATTTGACCTCTTGGTCTCATCCCTATGAGTTACCTCCTTAAGGTGGGCCTAATCCTATCTTTGGAGGAGGTCCAACTCCCTCTCCCAACCTATAAATTTCCCCTCTACCATTCCCAAATGGTTGATCTATGTTCATTTGCACCCCTATGCTGAACTTGTGCTTAGATATTATTCATTAGACTTGGATAAGGAGTGTTGGAGAGTTTCTTGGCTTGGACTTGGATTACCACTTAAGGAGAGCCTTTCAACATCAAGGCTATGGTTGTAAGCTCCCCCTTTATTCTTTAAATAATAATACAACTGCTGGTTCATCTTCCCAAAATATATATGTTCATGTATGTATTGGTTTGCCATTCCTTGATCAACTAAATAGATTATTATTGGATTTGCTATTAATTTTGGTATGCTTTGTTGCCTCTTGGCTAGTTGTGCAAGTATATAAGTGCTGAAAGACTCAGGAATAGGACCTTGACACAAGCAGCTCGAGGATCTCAACAAAGGAAATCAGATTAGCATTAGAACAAGGTAGGCCTTCTCTCTTGTTCTATTTTTCAATCATAATCTAGGAAGATGTCTAATTGATTGTCGCTTCAGTTGCTAGATGCACTCATTGGGCTAGAGGGATCGTCTCTATCCGCAGAGAGGATTATCCTTGTGAACAAAATGGCGACTCTGCTAGGGAGCCTATGACCCTTTCTTTCCTTTCCTTCACCTTGTCTTGGAGTCAGTGTCATTGCCTGGTAGATGTCCGAAGATTGTTAACTTGAGGTATTTTTGAAAATTTTAGATTTCTTTGTCCTCTTCCTCGACCATCGCGGATATGAGCTTGATAGTTGTGATGATATCACAGGTTTTTTAGTTACTATAGTGATTATCACTACTTTACTACTGACAGGTGCGATGATTACAAAAACTTAGAAATTTAGGGTTTTCTCTTTGATTTTCGGTTTCAGTTTTCATCTCTATATGATTTACCAATGTGTTTCTCATTGACTCTTTCAGTGTCTACTTGCAATTTCCTTTTGACCTAGCTTGAGTGTTTGATTGGTCTTTTAGGTTTCTAGGTCTTCTAGGTCAACCTTAGTACACTCGTTGGTCTTCCGATCGGAGATCAGAGATTGATTGCCTACGTTAAAAAGTCTTTGTGTGTTCAGACATGCTTGCAGATTACTTTTGGTTCTTATGACTTAAGTTGTTTTCATTAGAGAATATAGTGGAAGTTGCTTAAGCTTCATTTGAAGAACGATATATTACAATTCAATCATCTCATTGGAATCAAAAGAAAGTGTTTTCTTTGAAGTTTTTTATGTTTCGAACTAAAAGTGAAAGTGCTATTCTTTTTCTAGTTTTTGGAACATTTTGCATTGCATTCAAATCATTGATGTGAAAGTGATTTTCATACTTCTTGGTTTGCTTGCATTCTCTTTCCCTTTGCACTAGATTACATTTGTTTCATTTTGAAAAAGAGAAAAATCATCATTACATCTTAAGGAAATTTTGCTTTAAGATTTGTTTTGGCATTGCATTTTCTTATCATGTGAAAGATTAGATTTCATATTTTGCATTTAGAATTTGAAGATGGTCATAGATTCATATTGCATTTGGTTTGATGCATGATTTGAGTGATTTTATTCCCTACATAGCTAGCCTTCATCAAATTGAAATATTTCATTTCGTCATCTCGATTTCAGTTTAGGAAGAAGAAACATCGTTAAGGCCTTGAAATTGAGACATAATTACAAGATTAACTTTAAAATCTATCAATTAACCTAAGGAGCATTTGAAACATTAACGATCATATCTAGTGGTCTAGGTTAGAGATGTGTTTCGATGTCTTTAAAACTTAGCAACTATCATTAGCTTTGGCATTAGACAACGCTAGCACGGACTTGTGATCCCCGTACTCTCATGTATATAAAGGGAGACCCCTCTAGGTTGCAATCCTTTATCCATAGGAAGTCGAGTCTACCGCCCTGTAAATGTGATACACCGAACACAAAATTCGGGGAGATTGCCTGCATGTACGTCAAGTACTTGGTCAATTTTTTGGCTGAGGTGTATATTGCAGTTCACAGTTACTTGGTACTTCTTTTACCTAGATTCACCTGGGTAGTCATTTAATCTTTTCTGACTCTTTAAATTTGAAGATACCATCGAGCAAATTGTCCTTTCACGCTCGCAAAACTATTGAAAGCGACTAGAGTCACCTTTTCGCCCTTTTATCAACTCTTAAAAGATGTAAAGGCAATGTTTTTGTTTCTAAAATATAATTGCCCATGGTAAACATGTCATCCCAAGCAGTTGCTTCTTAGACCAAATTGCGTAATTCACTATTAATTTCAAGATCGTTAAAGCCTTAATCAAATTTTTTCCTTTCCTTTTTTGTTGTTAAGGGGAAGCCATTGTGGATGAGGCATTGAGTCCATCTCGTAGTTCCCCTTCGTTGTCTAATACTGAAGGGTCCTCCCAAGGAGTTCATCTAGAACTTCCTCAGTCGCTTGAGGATCAAGGTGTTGAACTTGGAATTGTTCTGAGCATCCAACCTTTGTCTTCTCACCCACCTCCATAAGATTCCTGGTCACCATAAGGATCTAATCCAAATTCCTCTGATAATCCTATCCAGACACCCAAGAGTCCGCAGACTCTAGAAAGTTCGCAAATACTGGTTGTCTATCCACCGAACCCATTGTTCGATCTTGTTGTGATATCTCCACAATGTCCGTACAACCCGTACAATTGACTTGGTGTTCCTTTGGAGTTATCTCCTCGTACATCTTCGTTCCTCATTGCCAGTTGTTTCCATCTATGGAGTCAGAAGGCGAGATCGCAGTCTCCTCTCCAGGTCATTCGAAGGTATCCTCTACCCACACTCCTCACATGGATGATGAGCAGGGATATGAGTTCCCTCCAGAAGGCTTCCCTTTTACGGGAAGAGTCCTGTCTCTCTCTTATCCTAAGTTTAGTGAGCCTGTATTTCCCCATGGTTATACCTCTCTAGCTCAGTTGGTTTCGGGCACTCCTAGTGCCTCATCATTGTATCAAAACCTCATCTGGTCTTCTAGCGCTATTCCTACTTTGGGTCCGTTCGTTCAGAAAACAACCTCTCGATTGATTGTACAAACTGTAGTCACTTCAGTTCCAGTTCAACCTACCATTCCATCTCAACCTGTTTCATCATTTTGACTGACTCTTTTAGTTCAACCGATAGTCTCAGGTCAGATCTTAGTAAGTTCTTCTATCGCTCTAGCGAGTGGACAAACTGTGCCATCGCCTAGGGGGCAAGATCTGAATATCCCCATGATGTCTAGTGAAACCAGTGTGAGTGGATTACAAACTCACATGGTTGGAATGAATCAACCCTTTTATGATGTTATTCCTAACCCTGTTGGTCCATTTGGGTCAGGTAATGTCCAATACCAGCAGCCATATATGGCTTAGGTTCCATTCCAACCGGCTTATGTCCCATATGGTTTGCAAGCTATGGTAAATCACCTTACATTCCTCAAGTTGGGCCTTATGTTCAGCCTGGCCAATCCACTATGCCTGGTGGATATGGTTAGATCCAATTCAAGAACTATCAATACCCTCGGGGTATCACCCCAAGAATTGTCTAGATACCCTTGCAGCAATAAGGATAGTCTTCGCAGTAGCAAGGGAAACCTTCGTAGCAACAAGGACAATATTTGCAGCAACAAGGGCAAGCATTGTAGCAGCAAGGACAACTGCTACAACCACAAGGCCAACATTTGTAATAGTCATAGTAACCTTTGCAGCTATAGATGCAGTTTGTTCAGCAGTCCTCCCAACCTTTTTCCTCGTAAGGCCAACCTTTGCAGCCGCAAGGCCAACCTTTATAGCAGCAAAGCCAACCTTTGCAACAACAAGGTCAGCCTTGGTAGCAACAAGCCTTATATGCGTATCAGCAAGGTCAACCTTTGCAAGGTCAAGGTCAACCCCTACAATAGTAGGTTCAAAATCCTTATGTCCAGGGTCAGCATGTTCAATAACCTTATAACTTGTATGTTGCATACAATGCTCATCAACGGCTTATGGCAGGGCAGTATCAAACCTACCCAGGACCGAATCCTCCTTATGGGCAAGGTAACCCTCAGTGGGGACAAAATCAAATTCCATATGGATAAAATCTGCCACTATGGGGAAAAATCCTTACCAACAAGGATGGACTCCACAGTTTGGGTCTCCTCAAAGGCCCTATATGCCATTTAACACACAATTTCCTTTCTTGGCTACATTGGAGCTGCTCGATGTTTCGAGGCTCACAAATGATCCCATTCTTCATTCGCCATACTGGCCTCCAGTTCCATCGAAGATTCCGAGCGATTGCCCCAAATTTGAGGGAAAATCGAAGGAGGATCCATAAGCCCATGTGATGACATATCACCTCTGGTGCTCCTCCAATTCTTACATCGATGGTTCTATCCTTCTTCGACTCTTTCAAAGAAATCTCATAGGTGTTGACGCCAAGTGGTACATCAAATTGCCTCAAGGTACCTACAGTGACTTCAACTCTCCTCTATGGCTTTTCTCACTCATTTATAGCTTCTAGTTCGCTATGAAATTGGCACCCATTTGCTTACGTCACTAAATCAAGACACCATGACCCACATCTCTGATCATATCCATGAATGGAGACATCGGCATCGCCTCATCAAGTTTGAGGTTGCTGATGAGTTGTTGACAGAGTGGTTCACACAATCATTCATCAGCAAAATTTCTAAGGATATAACCATGGGTGGATGTGTTACTGAAGAGCAAGCTATCACCCATGCTCAGTATTTAGACCTATTCTATTCACAATCTAGCACATTGTATGAGATGTTACCTGATGCTTCGAGACCATCATCAGATCTAACAACATCAAAGTCTCTGGATACACCACCTATTGATGGTGTGATTGGTTCCGTGTCTCAGACTCTTGCGAAAGCTTCTTCGAAGCAGAAATCGATCTCGAACACTAGTTCCAATAATCCCTCTAAGAATTCATCCAGTCTTGGTAAAACCTCTGAGGTTCATGTTGTCCAGTCTACCACAACAGATAAATCCTCTAAAGGTAAAAATAAAGGCAAAGGTAAGACCAAAGTTGATGCCCCTAAATAGTACCTTCTTGATTCTTTTGTTGACAATGATTCTTGTACAAAGCTTAAATATCCTTGCCTCATCTGTGAGGAGGATCATTACACTAAATATTGTTCCCTACAATCTGAAGTTAGTCGCTTGCTAAAAGGGACTCCGAATGTCTTAAAAGAACTCTTTCCATCACAATGGACCCAATTGGTAGACCAACCTCAGTCTTTTGCTTCCTCAGGTTCCCAAGTGTTCATGATGCAATGTTTGTAACATATCTCGATCGCTACTCAAACCAAGGACTATCAAGCTACATCTAAACAGACCACGGAGAATGAAGCCCATGATGCTCCTTCTACTTCTACTCCAACTCTTATGGTATGCTCCATATCGAGCGCCCTAACAGTGAGTTCGTCATTCGACCACCCCCTAAAGGTGTTCTTCGGAAGTCATATTTCAATCCGAATGCCAGAGTTATGCAATATTACAATATTGTTGAGGATTTAGCTCAGGTGCCTTCAACGATTTCTGCCTTGAAGGTTCTTCAATCTCGTCCAATGTAATGGAATTCACTATTGCTTGCTATAGGTGTTATCGATCCTTCTGATTCGAGTCTAATTACTTTCGATCCAGAGAATCATGTACCTCATCTTCCTCATCATATCACATTTCTGATCTAGGTCCTTAACAAAGGAAATACGATTCATCGAACGGTTATTTATGAAGGTGCCTTGACCTGCATCATGTTAGTTTCATGTTGGAAAGCCATTGGCTCTCCTCCTCTTAACCAATCTCTGAACACCTTGGAAGTATTTGATGGCAGAGGTTCGTGACCATACGGTAATCTCATGAAATTACCGATTACATTAGAATGCAAGACTGTTGAATTAGAAGTAGAAGTTGTAGATTCCAATCTCAACTACAAACTTCTTCTCGGGTGAAGCTAGACTCACGCCATGTTTTATGTGGTTTCTTCTTTATTCCACGTACTTCGTTTTCCTCATGAAGGAAAAATAGTTAGATTTGATCAACTATCTTTCTTTTCTTCTAGTTCGTCCAATGGTAACATTCCTTATGTGGGTAATACTAAGATTCCTTACAAGAGCGTGGGCACAGGTCTCTTCAAAAAATCTACTTTAATGGGTACTTTTACTCTCCCACCTCCAAATGTTCATTCAGGCACATGTCTCTTCAAAAAATATACTTTAATGGGTACTTTTACTCTCCCACCTCCAAATGTTCATTCAGTCAATATGATCTTGGATTCCATGGATCCTTGGATTATCCCTTCTGAAGATCAAATTGACTCATTTAGCGATGCTATGCCTTTAATTCCATTAGAGATAAATTATCAAGAAATTGTTTTAGCTTCGATGACCGCTTCAGAAAGTCATATTGTCTTTACTATGAACCTGTCTTTAGTATGAACCTGGACACTTATGTGCCATCCCCTTGGCTTGGTTCTTGGGATTCTCTGGATCCCTTGAATGAGAGATTCCCCACTAATGAGAGTATTGTGGAGGTCATGTCTCTCGAGGAAGTTCCATGGAATGGTCTACAACATTGTTCTTCCTTTCTCCCTCGCCTTGATGAGATGCCTTCCTATCCTGAAGCATATGTTTCTCATCCTTTTACCCCTCCATTTCGAACACCTATTCAGGTACATGAAATTTTTTCGAAGGGTGATAAAGGAAACATCACTGCTACAATGCCTATTGACATTTCCGTTAAACCGGGAATTATAGAGAACATCCATATAGGGGTTTCTTATTCTCTAGATGAGATCAAGATCTATACTCAGTTTTTTAAATAATTCCGAGACGTTTTTGCTTGGTCATATGAGGAGATTCCTAGTATTGATCCAACCATAGTGGTGCATGAGATCCTGACTTACCCTGGTGCTAAGCCTGTTTGAAAATGGCTTCGCCCTGTGCACCCTCGAAAGGCTGCTACTATCAAAGTAGAAGTAGAAAAGCTTTTGAAAGCAGGTTTCATTTATCCTATTCCATTGACAGATTGGGTATACAATATCGTCCCTATTTCCAAAAGGCATGACATGATATGTGTTTTCATTTATTACTGCGATATTAATCACGCATGTCCTAAAGATAATTATCCTATTCCCTTTATCGACTAAATCATCAACGAATGCGCAGGGAGTGAGATTTTTCTTTCATGGATGAATTTTCTAGCTATAACCAAATTAACATTTCACCCGCTGATCAACATAAAACAACCTTTATCTGTCCTTGGGGTACCTTCACTTACAAAAAGCTTCCTTCCAATCTGAAGAATGTTGGTGCCACTTTTCAACAAGAAATGTCCTATGCATTCCATGACATTCATCATATTGTTCAGCCATACCTCGATGACTTTCTTGCTCATTCGGCTAAATGTCGTGACTGTCCAAATCACTTAAGAGCTATATTTTTACGATATCGGCATTATAATATCCATCTCGATCCACACAAGTGTGTGTTTTGCATCGATTCTGGCTAACTCTTAGGTTTCTTTGTGTCTCGTGAAGGGATCAGGATTGATCCTTTGAAAGTTGAGGCCATAGTCAATGCCCCCTCCTTCATCACTGTTGCAATTGCAAATATTGCAGGGAAAAGCTAATTTTCTCCGTCGATTTTTCCTGAATTACATCAAACTTTCCAAAGGTTATACTCGCTTACTTAAGAAGGCATTGGAAACAGGATCCCCCAAGAACAGTTTTGGGGCTAAAAGCCCATGTTTTGGTCAAGTTTTGTAATAAAGTTGTAAAGTCTCCGCATTTTGTGGTCACGGAGCGCGAAGGTGTCATGAGTCATAAAGGGTTGTCCACCCTTATTTTGTAAAGTGTAAAGTCAGCTATAAAGATCCACCCATGGTCCGCGGACCATGGGATTGCATAAAAAGAGCTAAGTAAGTAAGCTCTAAATAGTCATAAGTTTTTGAGAGTAGAAGACAAGGCTTGGAGTCTTGGTAGAGAAGCCTAAGTTTCGGGTCTTAGCGTAAGTAGAGGCTCTACAGCTGAGTGCACAAAGGCCTAGGGTGGAAGTTCACAATTGAGTGTGCAGAACCTTGAAGCTGTGTGCGCAGGGAGGATAGAGCCTGTAATAGTCTGAAGATATCAATAAAGAGAAGTATTATGCAATTTCTATGTATTTATTCCCTGTTAATGCATCTTGTTATATTGTGTATAGGTTTCATTTACAATTCTTATGTGATGCACGAATGTATGTAATTATGTTGTTTAATTAAACACAATTAAGAATATCCGATTATGTAATGCTAACTGTGCTTGTTTAGTAAGATAAGAAAAAAAACTTAAGATAACTTGGGAACGTATACACTATGCTGTAATAGCAGTGCAAAAGTACTTGGACCGCAAGTTATGGTTGTGCGAAGGTCAATTGTACACCTTTGCAGAGGTACTGAAGAGCGGAATAAAGGGCTAGATTGATAGAGCCCAAAAGCTTAGCGACCTGCATGAAAGCAGGAACAGAGGCTATAAATCGACATCACGACCATCTCAGGGTGCGGGAACTTGGTTCTAGCATCCCCCCATACTGCTTTGGGTGAGACTTCGGTCCGCGCTCTACGGATTGACGCCAAAAGGGCCAGTAGTGTAGGGATTTGTTTGGCTAACTAACATTGAACCTGGGTCAGGCCCCACATAGCCAACAAATGTTTCTTTTGCCGGGACCAGAATCTGCATAAGAGATGTGTGATGTCGTATCATTGGAATCCAACTAAGAAAGAGATCGGGGATTGGTTGGACAGGAAGATCCATGAACTCACGGTGCAAGAGAACAGAAATCCATAACTGATAAAGGAATAGTGGCTGGACAGGTACCTGTATATAGAAATTCATGAGATCTTTTTCTGTTCCTTTCTGGTTGAGCTATACAAGTGGATCACGAAGCTAGCAGATAGCCGAGGAAGATGGAAACTTGATGGTACTATTGTCTGGACCCCGGAGCTGGTACAGAGACTGGAAGCCTCTAAGGATAAGATCACCCATGCTATCGATCATTGGCTCGATTGCATCATAGGAGGATTTGTGACTAAATTCGCGGTCAATACCTCAATTAGCTACAACGAGGCGGAGCGACACTTTTTCAAAGGTCTGCAAGGTAAGTACTTGAAGTCTTTAAATACCCGGATTAAGATGTTATTGTGCGAAAAATGGGTTATGAAGCTACCTTGATGTTCGGAGCTATGCGAAGTGGAAAGACTTATAGGAATGAAGGAAGAAAGGGTCTTGAATATAGTCCATTGATTTCACCTCCATTGGGTGATGAAGAGGGAGTAGCGCAGGCTTCTCTATGAAGTGAAATTCAGTTAATAAGACAAGGATTCTTGCGACTGCCACCTCCACCCACACCACCTCCAACTTCACCACCATCACCTGCGACTTCACCCATACCACCACCACCTCCACCGCAGTTTAGCATGGCAAATTCAGTGAAGCTGCCTTTGTTTAAAGGCTTGGGAAATGAGGACCCAGACTAGTTTTGGTTCATTGTGAAAGTTGTATGGGAAGCTCAGGGTGTTACAGATGATCACATGAAGAAGGAAACATTGGTTAGTGCTTTGCAGGATCACACGCTAACTTGGTACATCAAGTACTCTAATGATAACCCAACCGCTGGGGTGGCAGACATCCAGACCGCACTGAATAAAGAATTCAATAGGCCTAAATCTGAGGCACAGTCGATTGTGGGGTTCAAGGAAATAGCGATGAAACTGTTAGTGTTAGTCTTTGTAGCCTTCCACCAGTGATCAAATATGCTCTTATAAAGTGGTCTTGGGGTGTCAAAGTCAAATTTTTGTCATTTCAGTGAGTCTTCAAGTAAAATTTGGTCACTATGTATTATGTCTAGGATTGTTTTCACTCCTTCCAAAATTTTCCAAGTATTGGTCCATGTCACCATTCGGATGATTGTACCATCATTCAAATAATTGTCATCATTATTTCAGGTTCCAATGGGTCATTTTACAACTTGTTTGTGCTTCAGTTGTGCTTGGTAAGGCTCATTTCCCTCTCCTAGGGTTTTGAAGGCAATTTTTCTTGGTTTCATGAATCTGATGGTCAAATCATCAACAAAACTTGTATCCTGATGCTCATACACCTTCCCCTATCCTTAATATACCTTCTTAAACACTTCCCATCACTTATATCCCTCAAATTCATCATTTTCCCACAAACCCTAACATATTGCTACAATTTGACACTTTTCTAGGCTAGGCCTATGTTTTTCCCTTTTGGACCTCTTCCCCTCACTCAATCCTTGAAATTCCACTTTCCCCTACTTCCTAACATCCCTCCCTACTTCCCAAAATTTTCTCAAGAATTTAGAAGCCCCTCATCCCCTTCATTTCCCTTCATTTCTACAAATCCCCTGTTCCTCACATCGGGATAGGTTTTATTCAAATGATGTTTCTGAGCAAGAAAAGATGAATTTGACAAACGTGAGAGAGTTTTTTTTCCATCATAGATGCAAGGAGAAAAACCTCCTTCCATTTTTACATAGGGCTCATGGTTTGGGAAAAATGTCCAAACAATCATTTGCCACAGGAGAGTTGCTGCACTTCTGGAGTGACCTTGGTAAAATCAAGCTTTCTCCTAGCTGGAGTGTCCAAATGACTTGTTTTAATCATCAAATGATAACTAAAAAAACATAGCTTTCCAATGCGCTATCATGCACTCAATTTCGAGTTTAGGAAGACCTCCAAAAGTTGCTTGCAACAACACTCTACATTTTTTCACCCTCATTCTGCATTTTTTGACCAGTTTTGGGAGGTTGAGTTTTTGATAGGTGAAGTGAGCTCCAAATTGAAACCTAAAGATAGATATAGAAATTCGACTTGAAAATCTTTCCAACGAGCTATCCCAAGACTTATTTTGATGCTGGGAAGGCCTCCAAAAGGGACCTGAAATTGGCACTGCGCGTAGGGCCAGTGGCGTTGCGCGTAGGACATATTTTGCACAGGATTGCCATTTTAGTGTGTTTTGACTGCGATCTTGGGTTTTCTATCATGGAGGATGTTTTAATAATGTAAATAATTACTTGGCTTGTAAATATGATGGATAATTAGTAGTAGAGGGTAGATTCATTAGATTAAAAGTCATTTTGAGCACAAATGAATTAGTTTCCTCACTTTTAGAGGCAAGTTGTTAGGATGCCTACATTCCTGTTTCTTGTTCAGTTTTGGTTAGATTAGCTCCTCATCTTAGGGATTCAACCCTGAGGATGGGAGGAGGTTGAATCAATGCCTATACCTTCTTCTTCTTTCTCATTGTAAAGGGTTGGACTCAGCTGGATGCTTAGGTTTTGAAAAGGCTTTATTTTGCATCAGTTTAGCAGGAGATTAATTAGAAATTGCAGCTATTTCTTTGGGATCCATGTGGTATGGTGTTTAGTTTAGTTTCCTCTCTTGTGATAATATGTTTAAATGTTTTGTGTACCACATTAATCATTTCATTGCTTCTAAGTGGATGTTTTCAAGTTGATAGGCATAATCCATAACATTAATGCTCTGCTTTGAGAAAATATTCATTGTTTATGTTTTCTACAATTTATGAATGATCCATGATGATCACATGTTCTTCCTAGCTTCTCACAAATCTTTAATCACCTCACCCATCAAAACCTAGAGTGCTAAGCTTCATACCTACCTTGCCCCATCAAACACCTTGCAATTCTGACCTAGTTTCCTTGCCCAAACTGTCCGGCTCCTCCCGATCCAGCAAAACCCATTCAAATCAAATCAAACCTTGTGCTACTATACCTACCCTAGTATCATTTTCTTGATCCAGTAATCTCGGCTGAGATCCTTACGCAGAGAGCCCTATCCTGGCCTAGTAGGGCTAGCTACTTGGCTAAGCGTGGTTTGTGGTTACCCTGGCATTGCCTTCCTTCAGCTTGAGGTTCAATCGAGGTGCTAACATAGTGGCGACCATACTGGGGACGTAGTTTTATGTTCCTTAGCAAAATGTATCAAGTTTATATCTGATTGTTGATGGTGGAAAACGATTAGAAACCGGAAGGATGAAATCATTCACCTGGCGACTCTAAATCAGTTTCGAGATCAGATCCAAGGACTCCACTAGAGGATGAACCCTACCAACAGAAACATGAAAGGACAATATGGAAAGATCAGGTATTCAAGTTGGAATTTCATCCAAGACATTATATTCTCTGTTATAAATTATTTCTTCTCTTTTCCTGAGAATGTCAAGAAGGTTTTGCAAAGTATTCTATATTTGAGAAAATATCCCAGACCTACATGTGATTCCTTCCCTTTGAAGATTGTGAATACAAAATATTCACATGCCTTTGATCTTGATCAAGACCCTTCTTCCAAATCTTATGATGAATGTCTTCAAATTGATGAGCCTCAAGAGATCAAGAATAATTTTATAGCTTCTATATATATTCCTATACCTTGTAAAATTCCAAATAGATACAAGCCTCTAATTTTACCTCCTATATCCCATGCTTTCCCTAAAAATAATTACCTATATCTACCAAGATTTCATGGTGAATATGGCAACATCACTGCTGAGAGACATGTACTAAATTTTGAGTCTTTTCTTGACCTTTTTGAAGTTTATGAAGAGGATGTCAGTATTAGGCTTTTCGCTCTTTCTTTGCAAGGCAAAGTCAAGAGTTGGTTCAAAAGCCTGCCTGATGCGAGCATATTAGATTTCCAACAGTTTTTCAAAGTTTTCCTCGACAAGTGGGTGGTTAGACATAACCCTTTCTTGATTCTAGAAGAGTATAACCAGCTGAAAAGATAGCCAGAGGAGACAATACAACAATTTTCTTCCAGATTTAACCAAGTTTATTGTTCGATTCTTGTTAATATAAAACCTCCTCCTGATTCAGCTCTCTTGCATTATCCAGAAGCCTTTGATCCGGAAATGGAGTTTCAGTTGAGAGAAAGGAACCTTACAACACTTGAAGAGATGCAAAACAATGTAGTAGATGTAGAGGCTAATTTGCTAATCACAAGGGAAAAGTTGAAGGAAGAAGAGATGAAGAACATATATCCAGAGGAATCAACATCTTTAGAGGTAAAGCCCGACATTTTGGTAAGTGTAGTGGAAGATATGATTCAAAAGATCACCACAAGGAATGAGTATGATGTTCAAGACCATGGCTCGTTGATTGGAGAAAAACAAGTGGCTGATCCAAAACATGTTCTTTCTTATCCCAGTTTTCATAGATCTGATAATGATTGTTTTATAGATCAGCGTGGAGAAGAGATCTGTTGATCTGACATGTATTCTTGATGATGTGTTTTATTCTGATGATTTGCCTAAGTTTGATCAGTATGATGATGATTATGTTCTCCAAACAGAAGCTAGTCTTGCAGGAAAATCAACAGCTGGTTTATGGAAGGAGGAAGTTCACTTTCAAATGCTCGAATAGAGTGATCAACCGATGCATATCAGCTATGAAAGTGAGGAGGAAAGTGCAAAATTTTTTGAAGTAAGTGAAGGATCTTTGCCTTTTTGTTTTACTTCATTTCAGTTCATCAGAGACAACTTTCATGCAATCAGAAATCAACCGTCGATAAGTTTTGATATTGACCATCTAGAGGGCAATGAAATCCTTTTTCAAGTCTTCCCATATCTAGACTTTTAGCCCCCGAATGCCATTGAATGTCAGGTTGCAGATGAAGACTTGGAAACTAGAACATATGATCAAATTATGCAATATGATTATGTACCATTATGTTTTGAATCATTTCAGTTTTTGAAGGGAAATTTGCATAGTATATCTTTAATAAAGGATGAGCAGCATGTAGAAAATCATGCAATCTCATTGGAACTAATAGAAAATTGGTTGCAACAATCTTTTCAAGTTTTTCATGATCCAATAGCTGATGTGTTGGATGATATCTGCAGTCAAAGTCATTCTCCATTAGCTAACTATGAGCTTGAAAAAAGTATTGATACAAACTTGATCCGACAGCTGGTTTCTTTGTCATTTTCAGCAGGAGTCTCGTCACAAAGCTCAGATGAAAGTTTGCATTCATGGTATGAGGAGAAGCAAAGTAATCCATTGGATGAGCTAAGTCCCAGTGCACATGAATTTCAAGATCCTTATGCAGTATTTTTGGAGTCAGATAGAGAATCCATATTATTCAATCTGGGAAAATTTGGATCTGTTTACAAGTTTCCATGGGAGTTGCATTTCAGTAGTTCTCTCTTGTTGCTCATAAGTAAGCACTTGCAGAGAATTCAAACAATAACCATAATGCTTATATGGTTGCATTGGTTGTTCCATTTCACTTGATCAAGTGTGGAATGGATTACTTAGAGTATGGTGTAATTAATAAGCTCATAGAAGTGAGCATGGTTAAGTCAGTTTCAGATTCAGTTTGTGTCATCAAGTTGTCAGTTTTTAGTCATGCATTTCAGTTTGAGGTTTTCACTGTATTGGCCCACATGGTTAGGCACTTGGTCTACGGTGTTCTTGACACCTCCAAGGAGCTGTCATACCCAATAAGGCCAATGTTAGTGTCAGTCTTTGCTGCCTTCCACTAGTGATCAAATATGCTCTTATAAAGTGGTCTTGGGGTGCCAAAGTCAAATTTTTGTCATTTCAGTGAGTCTTCAAGTAAAATTTGGTCACTAGGTATTAGGTCTAGGATTGTTTTCACTCCTTCCAAAGTTTTCCAAGTATTGGTCCATGTCACCATTTGGCTGAGTGTACCATCATTCAAAGAGTTGTCATCATTATTTCAGGTTCCAATGGGTCATTTTACACCTTGTTTGTGCTTCAGTTGTGCTTGGTAAGGCTCATTTCCCTCTCCTAGGGTTTTGAAGGCAATTTTTCTTAGTTTCATGAATTTGATGGTCAAATCATCAAAAAAACTTGTATCCTGATACTCATACACCTTCCCCTATCCTTAATATACCTTCTTAAACATTTCTCATCACTTATATCCCTCAAATTCATCATTTTCCCACAAACCCTAGCATATTGTTACAAATTGACACTTTTCTAGACTAGGCCTATGTTTTGCCCTATTGGACCTCTTCCCCTCACTCAATCCTTGAAATTCCACTTTCCCATACTTCCTAACATTCCCCCCCACTTCCCAAAATTTTCTCAAGAATTTAGAAGCCCCTCATCCCCTTCATTTCCCTTCATTTCTACAAATCCCCTATTCCTCACATCGGGATAGCTTTTATTCAAATGATGTTTTTGAGCAAGAAAAGATGACTTTGAAAAAAGCGAGAGAGGGTTTTGTCCATCATATACCCAAGGAGAAAACCCTCCTTCAGGTTTTACACAGGTCTCATGGTTTGGGAAAAATGTCCAAACAATCATTTGCCACAGTAGAGTTGTTGCACTTCTAGAGTGACCTTGGGAAATTCAAGATTTCTCATAGTTGGAGCGTCCAAATGACTTTCTTGATGAGTCAAATGATAACTAGACAAAAATATATTTCCAATGTGCTATCATTCATGCAATTTGGAAAGAGGAAGACCTCCAAAAGTTGCCTGCAACAACACTCTGCATTTTTTCACCCTCATTCTACATTTTTTGACTAGTTTTGAGAGGTTGAGCTTTGGATAGGTGAAATGAGCTCCGAATTGAAACCTAAAGGTAGATATAGAAAGTATACTTGACAAGATTTCCAAGAAGCTATCTCTAACCTAATGTGGATGCTGGGAAGGCCTCCAAAAGGGACCTGAAAGTGGCGCTGCGCGTAGGACAAATTTTGCACAAGATTGCCATTTCACTGTGTTTTGACCATGATCTTGGATTTTCTCTCGTTTTATTGATGTAAATGATGACTTGGCTTGTAAATATGATGGGTAATTATTATTAGAGGGTAGATTCATTAGATTAAAAGTCATTTTGAGCACAAATGAATCACTTTCCTTACTTTTAGAGGCAAGTTGTTAGGATGCCTACATTCCTGTTTCTTGTTCAATTTTGGTTAGATTAACTCCTCATATTAGGGATTTTACCCCTAAGGATTGGAGGAGGTTGAATCAATGCCTATATCTTCTTCTTCTTTCTCATTGTAAAGGGTTGGACTCAGCTGGATGCTTAGGTTTTGAAAAGACATTATTTTGTATCAGTTTAGTAGGAGATGAATTAGAAATTGCAGCTATTTCTTTGGGATCCATGTGGTATGGTGTTTAGTTCAGTTTCCTCTCTTGTGATCATATGTTTAAATGTTTTGTGTACTTCTTTAATCATTTCATTCCTTCTAAGTGGATGTTTTCAAGTTGATAGGCATAATCCATAACATTAATTCTCTGCTTTGGGAAAATATTCACAGTTTATGTTTTCTACAATTTAGGAAGGATCCATGATGATCACATGCTCTTCCTAACTTCTCATGTTATAGCTCCAAATCTCACTCTTCGGGTTTGTGATGCTGCACTCATGGTCCAGGGCAACACCTCCTTCTAGACCTGGTCCAAAATTTAAAAAACAGTGTTTTATTCCCTATACGCGACATTGCCCTGAGCTAAACGCATGTATACGCGGGTCTGTGTATACCCAACCCGCGTATATGTCTTAAAACACTTAAAAAAAATTAAATCTCCTTAATTTCGAGCGGAGATTGCGGGTTTTACCTGCTGATCACCTGTTAGTTCTCGTGGCCCAACTATTCCCAACGAATTCCCAACTAAAAAACTACTTTGGGAGAAGTATAAAAAGGCTTCAATGGGAAGGCCTAAGGGAGGAGAGAAGGGAGAGAAAGGTTATTATGCTGAGATTTCCCTGACCAGGTCTAAAGATCCTTGTGCTTCCTGCACTTCCCCCACTTTTACAGGAAACCCTTGTTTCCTTGTGTGATGATGTCCATCTACTACTTGTGATATCATGGAGTAAGTCATGGAAGGAGTTTGTTAAAGGCTTGAGACTGGACGAATCTGGAGGATGGTTCCCCTTGGAGCTTGCGAAAGGACGACTCAGGTGAAATTATTCCTTTCTATACTTTATTTGTCTATAATAAAAGAAACACATGTCTTTGTTCCTGATATAAATCTTCTTCATGTTTATGATATTCATGTTAGAATTCATGTATGAATTGTTGATTAATTGCATAACTAACTACCTTTCAATATATTATGAAGATGATTTCTTTATGATGTTTAGTCCATATATTGCTGTACTTTCTTGAATTGGTTGTTTTGCAGGTCAAAGGAGCGAAAGGAACTCCAAGAAGGGTTTGGACCCTGGAAGGACCTTCTCAAACATAGGACCTCAGGTACGCCCCTTATTGTAGAGTTTGCTTATATTAGCATTATGGCTGTATGGAATGTGTGTTTCTCTGTATAGACAACTTTTAGTCTGCTAGGGTATTAGCCCAAGACCATAGGGGAACTTTTCCCTTCACATCTCACCAACCTTGAATCACCTCACCCATCAAACCCTAGAGTGCTAAGCTTCATACCTACCTTGCCCCATCTAACACCCTGCAATTCTGACCTAGTTTCCTTGCCCAAACTGTCCGGCTCCTCCCGATCGGGAAAAACCCCTTCAAATCAAATCTAACCTTGTGCTACTATACCTAGCCTAATATCATTTTCTTGATCCAGTCATCTTCGCTGAGATCCTTACAGAGAGAGCCATCTCCTGGCCTAGTAGGGCTAGGTACTTGGCTATGTGTGGTTTGTGGTTACCCTGGCATTGCCTTCCTTCAGCGTAAGGTTCAATCGAGGTGCTAACATAGTGGTGACCATACTGGGGATGTAGTTTTATGTTCCTTAGAAAAATGTATCAAGTTTAGATCTGATTGTTGATGGTGGACAACGATCAGACACCGGAAGGCTGAAATCATTCACCTAGCAACTCTAAATTAGTTTCGAGATCAGATCCAAGGACTCCACTGGAGGATGAACCTGACCAGCAGAAACATGAAAGGAAAATATGGAAAGATCAGGTATTCAAGTTGGAATTTCATCCAAGACATTATGTTCTTTGTTATAAATTATTTCTTCTCTTTTCCCGAGAATGTCAAGAAGGTTTTACAAAGTATATTGTATTTGAGAAAATATCCTAGACCTGCATGTGATTCCTTCCCTTTGAATATTGTGAATACAAAATATTCGCATGCCTTTGATCTTGATCAATACCCTTCTTCCGAATCTTATGCTGATTGTCTTCAAACTGATGAGCCTCAAGAGATCAAGAATAATTCTATAGCTTCTGTATATATTCCTATACCTTGTAAAATTCTAGATAGATACAAGCCTCTAATTTTACCTCCTATATCCCATGCTTTCCCTAAAAATCATTACCTATATCTAGCAAGATTTGATGGTGAATGTGACAACATCACTACTGAGAGACATGTACTGAATTTTGAGTCTTTTCTTCACCTTTTTGAAGTTGATGAAGAGGATGTCAGTATTAGGCTTTTTGCTCTTTCTTTGCAAGGCAAAGTCAAGAATTGGTTCAAAACCCTGCCTAATGCGAGCATCTCAGATTTCCAGTAGTTAGTTAAAGTTTTCCTTGACAAGTGGGTGGTTAGACAAAATAGTTTCTCGATTCTAAAAGAGTATAACTAGCTGAAAAGACAGCCAGAGGAGACAATACAACATTTTTATGCCAGATTTAACCAAGTTTATTGTTCGATGCCTGTTAATATAATACCTCCTCTTGATTCAGCTCTCTTACATTATCCGGAAGCCTTTGATCTAGAAATTGAGTTTCAGCTGAGAGAAAGGAACCTTACAACACTTCAAGAGATGCAAAACAATGCAGTAGATGTAGAGGCTAATTTGCTGATCACAAGGGCAAAGTTGAAGGAAGAAGAGATGAAGAACATAGATCCAGAGGAATCAACATCTTTAGAGGTAAAGCTCGACATTTTGGTGAGTGTAGTGGAAGAGATGATGAAAAATATCACCATAAGGAATGAGTATGATGTTCAAGACCATGGCTCACTGATTGAAGAAAAACAAGTGGCTAATCCAAAACATTTTCTTTCTTATCCCAGTTGTCATAGATCTAATAATAATTGTTTTATAGATAAGCTTGGAGAAGAGAGATCTGTTGATATGACATGTATGCTTGATGATGTGTTTTATGCTGATGATTTTCCTAACTTTGATGAGTATGATGATGATTATGTTCTCCAAACAGAAGCTAGTCTTGCAGACAAATCAACAGCTGGTTTGTGGAAGGATGAAGTTCACTTTCAGCAGCTTGAATACAGTGATTAACCGATGCATATCAGCTATGGAAGTGAGGAGGAAAGTGCAAAAATTTTTGAAGTAAGTGAAGGATCTTTTCCTTTTTATTTTACTTCCTTTCAGTTCATCAGAGACAACTTTCGTGCAATCAGAAATCAATCGTTGATAAGTTTTGATCTTGACCATCTAGAGGGCAATGAAATCCTTGTTCAAGACTTCCCATATCTAGATTTTCAGCCCCCAAATTCCATTGAATTTCAGGTTGCAGATGAAGACTTGGAAGCTAGAACATATGATCAAATGATGCAAGATGATTCCGTACCATTATGTTTTGAATCATTTCAGTTTTTAAAGGGAAATTTGCATAGTATATCTTTAATAAAGGATGAGCAACATGTAGAAAATCATGCAATATCATTGGAACCGATAGAAAATGGGTTTCAACAGTCTTTTCAATTTTTTCATTATCCAATAGTTGATGTTTTGGATGATATCTGCAGTCAAAGTCCTTCTCCATTAGCTACCTATGAGCTTGAAAAGAGTATTGATACAAACTTGATCCGGCAACCAGTTTCTTTGTCATTTTTAGCAGGAGTCTCGTCACAGAGCTAAGATGAAAGTTTGCATTCATGGTATGAGGAGAAGCAACATAATTCATTGGATGAGCTAAGTCCCAGTGCACATGAATTTCAAGATCAATATGCAGTATTTTTGGAGTCAGATAGAGAATCCATATTATTCAATCTGGGAAAATTTGGATCTTTTTACAAGTTTCCATGGGAGTTACATTTCAGTAGTTCTCTCTTTTTGCTCATAAGTAAGCACTTGCAAAGAATTCAAACAGCAGCCAGAATGCTTATATGGCTGCATTGGTTGTTCCATTTCACTTGATCAAGTGAGGAATGGATTACTTAGAGTATGGTGTAATTAATAAGCTCATAGAAGTGAGCATGGTTAAGTCAGTTTCAGATTCAGTTTGTGTCATCAAGTTGTCAGTTTTTAGTCATGCATTTCAGTTTGAGGTTTTCACTGTATTGGCCCACATGGTTAGGCACTTGGTCTACAGTGTTCTTGACACATCCAAGGAGATGTCATACCCAATAAGGCCAATGTTAGTGTCAGTCTTTGCTGCCTTCCACTAGTGATCAAATATGCTCTTATAAAGTGGTATTGGGGTGTCAAAGTCAAATTTTTGTCATTTCAGTGAGTCTTCAAGTAAAATTTGGTCACTAGGTATTAGGTCTAGGATTGTTTTCACTCCTACCAAAGTTTTCCAAGTATTGGTCCATGTCACCATTCAGTTGAGTGTACCATCATTCAAAGAGTTGTCATCATTATTTCAGGTTCCAATTGGTCATTTTACACCTTTTTTGTGCTTCAGTTGTGCTTGGTAAGGCTCATTTCCCTCTCCTAGGGTTTTGAAGGCAATTTTTCTTGGTTTCATGAATCCAATGGTTAAATCATCAACAAAAATCGTATACTGATGCTCATACACCTTCCCCTATCCTTAATATACCTTCTTAAACACTTCCCATCACTTATATCCCTCAAATTCATCATTTTCCCACAAACCCTAGCATATTGCTACAATTTGACACTTCTCTAGGCTAGGTCTGTGTTTTGCCCTTTTGGACCTCTTCCCCTCCCTCAATACTTGAAATTCCACTTTCCCCTACTTCCTAACATCCCTCCCTACTTCCCAAATTTTTCTCAAGAATTTAGAAGCCCCTCATCCCCTTCATTTCCCTTCATTTCTACAAATCCCCTGTTCCTCACATCGAGATAACTTTTATTCAAATGATGTTTCTGAGAAAGAAAAGATGAATTTGACAAAAGTGAGAGCGATTTTTGTCCATCATAGACCTAAGGATAAAATCCTCCTTCATGGTTTGGGAAAAATTTCCAAACAATCATTTGCTACAGGAGAGTTGCTGCACTTTTGGAGTGACCTTGGGAAAATCAAGATTTTTCCTAGATGGAGGGTCTAAATGACTTTCTTGATGAGTCAAATGATAACTAGACAAACATATATTTCTGATTCACTATAATGCACTCAATTTGGAGTTTAGGAAGACCTCCAAAAGTTGCTTGCAACAACACTCTGCATTTTTTCACCCTCATTCTACATTTTTTGACCCGTTTTGGGAGGTTGAGTTTTTGACAAGTGAAATGAGCTCCAAATTGAAACCTAAAGGAATATGTGGAAATTAGACTCGACAAGATTTCCAACGAGCTATCCAACGCCTAATTTGGATGCCGAGAAGGCCTCCAAAAGTGACTTGAAAGTGGCGCTGTGCATAGGTCCAGTGGCGCTGCGCGTAGGACAAATTTTGCACAAGATTGCCATTTCACTATGTTTTGACTGTGATCTTGGATTTTCTCTCATGGAGGATGTTTTAATGATGTAAATTATTATTTTACTTGTAAATATGAAGGATAATTAGTAGTAGAGGGTAGATTCATTAGATTAAAAGTCATTTTGAGCACAAATGAATCAGTTTCCTCACTTTTAGAGGCAAGTTGTTAGGATGCCTACGTTCCTGTTTCTTGTTCAGTTTTGGTTAGATTAACTCCTCATCTTAGGGATTCGACCCCTGAGGATGGGAGGAGGTTGAATCAATGCCTATATCTTCTTCTTCTTTCTCATTGTAAAGGGTTGGACTCAACTGGATGCTTAGGTTTTGAAAAGACATCATTTTGTATTAGTTTAGCAGGAGATTAATCAGAAATTGCAGCTATTTCTTTGGGATCCATGTGGTATGGTGTTTAGTTCAGTTTCCTCTCTTGTGATCATATGTTTAAATTTTTTTTGTACTTCATTAATCATTTCATTGCTTCTAAGTGGATGTTTTCAAGTTGATAGGTAGAATCCATAACATTAATGCTCTGCTTTGGGAAAATATTCACAGTTTATGTTTTCTACAGTTTAGGAAGGATCCATGATGATCACATGCTCTTCCTAGCTTCTCACTAGTATTGAATCACCTCACCCATCAAACCATAGAGTGCTAAGCTTCATACCTATCTTGTCCCATCGAACACCCCGCAATTCTGACCTAGTTTCCTTGCCCAAACTGTCCATCTCCTCTCGATCCAGGCAAGCCCATTCAAATTGAATCAAACCTTGTGCTACTATACCTAGCCTAATATCATTTTATTGATCTAGTCATCTCGGCTGAGATCCTTACAGAGAGATCCCTCTGCTGGCCTAGTAGGGCTAGCTACTTGGCTAAGCGTGTTTTCAATCCAGGTGCTAACAGAAACCAGGTGAAACACCTTGGGAATTGGATCAGAGGTTGAAGTGTAAAATCCACGAAGCTAATATGAACTTAACAGATGGAAAACACCGCGAGTGGTTCATGGCTTCGCTCCTACCACACCTAAGGGTTGCGTTTTCACAACAGAAGATAATGACTCGGGTAGAGGCCTTGGAGATTATAATGAGATTGAATGAAACATCGATGCAAGATCCGAATCTGGGGGTTCAATAGATCCATGTGCAGTTGCAAAATCTTTTCCTTGAAATGAAAAGTTTGAAGTAAGACAGAACAAATTGACTGTAGGTATGCCAAGAGGTATGGTGCCTGAAATGTAAAGGCTAGGGGCATGACAAAGACCATTTCCCGGTCTTTGCGAACTATATTGCAGGAGGCTAGAATCTCAAGAAGGATCGAGCGTGGGGCCTGCATTGTGGTGCACTATATGTCAAGTAACATGAAAACATACAACGAATAACTGCCATTTGCTGCATAAGTTTGTACAAACATCGCAACAACTTTTCTGTAATTTCTGTAGGTCTGTAGGGCATGATGAGTGCAACTGTAGAAGTTATGAATTGATGATGGAAAAAACACTTGCCTATAGGGTTTATGCAGAAACTTGGCCCCCTGACCGGAGCACAGGGATGGCACAGGAAGGCTTTCAGGGGCATGGACGAGGCCGAGGCGGAGGAGGACCTGACAAAGGTCGAGGACAGCTAATCTGCTATAATTGTGGAGGACTAGGACACTATGCTCGTGATTGCAGTAACCCAACGCGTCCATCGTGCAAATATTGTACTCTGTTTGATCATGAAACGAAGGACTGTCCGACGCTGATAGCAAGGTTACGCGACAAAGGGACGCTACCACCTCAGCCGACTCAGAACCTGTAGATGATGAGGTCTGAGCCTCGTGAAGAGGATCATAATGTGAATATAGTACTCCGAAGTGGAATTGAAACAAGGGATGATAAGGGGAAACAACTTGAAGACAATGCATGGGTTTCACAAAGCTCCAATGAAGGAGGCTGAGTTTAAATTATAGTGTGCATGCGAAATGTTCATGGAAGCAAAGAAGAGCTTCACCGAGGCCTCCACCTCAGGAAGCAAGGATAAGCTTGATCAGGGAATGGACCCTTCTATGCTTATGACCTTTCTAGAAACTTGCATGAAGCTACTGCATGATAGTAAGGCTATGAATGGATTACAGGAGCTTATAAATAGATGCGTCAGAGACACCCTGGGTGAACCGCGTGTGGTACGAAATATTGGTAAGCATAAAGCAAGGACAGGATGAGAGATGAGACTGACCGCCCAGAGAAGAGAATATGAAATGGATCAGGTTATTTTGGATCTGGGGTCAGATGTGAACATTCTACCAAAGCAGACTTTGGAGCAGATGGGAAGACCCGTGTTGCAGTGGTCTCCTATTCAGTTAAGGATGGAAAATCAACAAAAGATCATCCCCATGGGGCGACTACAAGGGGTGACTATAGATATTGAAGGCGCAAGTGCGTTGGCTAACTTCAAAGCAATAGAAATTGTGGATGACAACAACCCCTACCCTGCGCTCCTTGGCATTGATTGGGCTACTGATATGAATAGGGTAATCAACCTAAAGAAGCGAAAGATGATATTTGAAAATAAATCACTCTGCGTAATAGTACGCATGGATCCTACTCAAGGATCACGCTATACTAAACTAGTCCGTTATTATGAGAGTGATGACAATTTGGACTGCATATATAAGATAACAGTGCGAGACCAAGATTGGGTGAATCCAACAGCAGATGGATGAATTACATGTGATCGTGAGAGTTCTTGGACCTCAGACTTTGATGAAGAATTAGAGTGCTAGTAGAATCGGTTACATGAAGTAACCACACTGAGCTGTAACATGATGACTTGGTCGTTGCGCTATGTGTCATCAGAGGTAATAAATCTACCCACTTATGATGGCCTGAATGATGCCGATGTAGTTTTGGATGCATTTGAGAGGGAGGTACTAGAAAAGCAACGCTTCCAGGCTTTGGATTGGGCACTACGCGCTACACCCACCAGGTGGTGGAGTACACAGAAGGTTATCTTTGATGATTGGCGCAAGTGTAGGAGGATGATGTGCACACACTTTGGGAAGTCGAAGGTATGAATGATAGACAAATATGATGGGAAGGATGATCTGCGTGCACACTTGGCCAAATGGGCTTAGGCTTATGGAGTGAAGCCCCAATTGGAATGGGTGAACTTGTTCTCTCATACCTTGGACGTCATTCCGATGAAATGGTACTTGGAAACAGAGCTCCGCCATGGTATAGGTGAATGGGATATTCTGCGCGAAGGATTCATAATGACATTCAACTTTAAAGACAGGTTTGACTATATTGACGAAGCACTATAAGAATTGAAAGAAATAATCTTTAGGATACCACAGGATCCTTTGGATCTGATTCAACCCGATTGGACTACTCATCTGAGCCACGTGCTGGAATGCTATAATGTGACTGTTGAAGAAGAAGATGAGGATTCGTGAAAGATTAACATCCCTGAAACAGAAGGTCACCTTGAGGTCGAGGGACTGCAGATTGAGAATCCTGATATAACCACACCACTGAAAACAAAATAGGTAAATATTGGTATGGAGGCAAAGCCCAAATTCGCGAATATTGGAGATTACTAGGATGACGCGATGGTGGATAAGGTCACTAAATTTCTCCGCAAATACCAAGATTTGTTCCCTACCAAGTTTACGAAGCTAAAAGGGATAATAGGAGACTTGGGTATTATGAAAATCACGTTAAAACTTGATGTGAAGCCAGTTAAGAAAAGACCTTACTGCCTCAATCTGAAGTATAAGGAGAAGGTCCGCTTAGAGCTAGACAAAATGCTCACGATAGGTATCATTGAGCCCGTAGAAGAATCTGTTTGGGTAAGCCAAATTGTGGTATAGGAATAGAAGCAGAAGGACGAAATAAGAATATGCGTAGATCTCAGGAAGTTGAATGAAGCTTGCGTACATGATCCTTTCTCGACTCCATTCATTGATGAGGTGTTGGACAATGTAGGTGGCCAGGAAGCGTATTCCTTTACTGATGGGTTCTCTGGGTACCATCAGATCAAAATTGCTCCAGAGGATTGAAGAAGATGACCATCACGACTGAGTGGGGATGTTTTCAGTACACTGTATTGCCTTCCGGATTAAATAATGTGATTGTGATTTTTTCACGCGTAGTCATTGCAGCTTTTAAGGAATTTATTCACAAGTTTCTGGAAGTGTACTTTGATGACTGGACTATGTTTGGGTTGGTGAAACACCATGCGGCAAGTTTGCGCTCAATGCTATATACTTTTCGAAGGTACCATATCATGCTCAATATGAAGAAGTGCTTGTTTTGTGTTCCAGATCACGCTCAATCTGAAGAAGAGCTTCAGGCTGACAGTTTAGGAGTAGTGACTGAGTAGATGGTTGAAGAAGAAAAGCAGGCGACCACACATTGCAGTGCCAAGGTTGTGGTCATACAGGTTGAGTTGGGAGGTCTTCATGCTAAAATATCCGTGCATGCAGAGTGACTTGAGGGCGAGTCACAACGTTTGTGTTGGGGGCCTGTTGGGAACGAGATCCCCCAAGGACAGTTTTGGGGCTAAAATCCCATGTTTTGGGTCAAGTTTTGTAATAAAGTTGTAAAGTCTCCGCATTTTGTGGTCGTGGAGTGCAAAGGTGTCATGAGTCATAAAGGGTTGTCCGCCCTTATTTTGTAAAGTGTAAAGTTGACTGTAAAGATCTACCCATGGTCCGTGGACCATGGGATTGTATAAAAAGAGCTAAGTAAGTAAGCTCTAAGTAGTCATAAGTTTTTGAGAGTAGAAGACAAGGCTTGGAGTCTTGGTAGAGAAGTCTAAGTTTTGGGTCTTAGCATAGGTAGAGGCTCTGCAGCTGAGTGCGCAAAGGCCTAGGGTGGAAGTCCGCAGCTAAGTGTGCAGACCCCTGCAACTGTGTGCGCAGGGCAGATAGAGCCTGTAATAGTATGAAGATATCAATGAAGAGAAGTATTCCATAATTTATGTGTATTTATTCCTTGTTAAAGCATATTTTTATATTGTGTATGGGTTTCATTTACAATGCTTATGTGATGCGCAAATGTATGTAACTATGTTGGTTAATTGAACATAATTAAGAATATTTGATTGCACGGTGATAACTGCGCTTGTTTAGTAAGATCAGAAAAACACTTAAGATAACTTGGGAACCTGTACACTACACTGTCATGTAGTGCAAAAGTACTTGGACCGCAGGTTAAGGCTGCGTGAAGGTCAATCATACACCTTCGTGGAGGTATTGAAGAGCGGAATAAAGGGCTAGACTGACAAAGCTCGAAAGCTTAGTTGCCTATGTGAAAGAAGGAACAGAGGGTATAAATCGACATCATGACCATCTCAAGGTGCAGAAAATTGGTTCCATCATCCCCCCATACAACTTCGGGTGAGAATTCGGTCCGTGCTCTGCCGGCGGATGCAGAAAGTGCCAGTAGTGTAGGGACTTGTTTGGCTAACTAACATTGAACTTGGGTCAGGCCCCACGCAACCAACAAAAGGGGATACCTTTTATTTGGGATGAAGTTGCTCAAGAATCCTTGAATGCTTTAAAGAAAGCCCTGATTAGTGCTCCTTTACTCCATCCCTTTGATTACCGCCGCAATTATTTCCTGTATTTGGCTGCAACTGATAACACCATTGCTATGGTGTTAGTTCAAGACGATGATGATGAGAATGAGCACGTGGTTTATTATCCGAGCCATAATATTCTTGAAATTAAGTCCCGCTACGCTCATGTCGAGAAGCTTGCTTTGGCAGCGGTTCATACCATCCAAAGGTTTTGACACTATATTGTTTTAAGGAAAACCAATGTAATTTATGATTGCAACCCCATGACGTATATCCAAATAGATCATCATCCCACGGGAGTTTGATTTGGAATTCACTACTACCAAATCAAATAAATCGCTCATCTTTGCATAGTTAGTCTATGCTTTTTCGTCTGCAAGCACCCCAACCAATTTTACTAAGCAGATACCCGATGAAACACTGTTTCTTATCAACACTCTTGACTCCTGGTATGGAGACATTATTGTTTATCTCCAAACCTAGACCTTCTGATCTGACTTGTCCCGATCGGACTGAAACGAGATCCGACATTAGTCCCAAACCTTAGATCCTCAGTGATACTTTTTTAGTCAATTTAGTGTTGTCTAAATTGCTATCATAAAATGTCAACCCGGGGCTCGTAAGCTGATGAAGTGAAGGTGTACTATATGTACTTAAGCAACCTCTTAGATCTTTTTGTCGTTTGGGGGTGTTGTTTATGGTCAATTTATCTTCCTAAGATGGAATGGAGGTTTTATAAACAGATGAGTGATAGTGTGTGTAAGGTGATTTCTAAATGAGTGAGTGTGTGTTACTGGTGGTTTCTAACTACCTTCTAAACTTGAAAAAAGAAAAGAGATTGAAAGAAATAACTTGAAATAAAACTGAAAGCAAAGAACCACTTTCTAATGGTACTAGTCACTACTTATGCTGCTGCAATAAAACGGTAAGAAAAACCACTTTAAAGACCAATTATAATGTTCATCTCTTCCTAACACTCTGCTTCCAACATATAGTACTATGTGAAACACGATTAATAAGTAGTTAGAGATAAGTCTAAAAAGTGATCAAGCTCTAAAATGACAAATTATAACACCACTGTGCCTTTCTCCAGCATTCTGCTTCCAACATACATTGTTATGTGTAACAAGTGAAGAAAGAGTTAGTGATATAAGTCAAAAACTACTCAAAGCAAGCTGTAATTTATTAGTATTCTGATCTCTTAAAGATGAACAACTTATGATAAGGAGACCATCAATATGTTAGCATACAGCTTGAGAAACTAAACTAGAAATTAAGCTAGAAAAACAGAATAAAGGCAGCAACTATGAATATGACAACTGAAAATACCATCAGAGATAAAGCAAATACAACAAAGACACACAATCCCGGGCTAACACCTGCAGAAAACAATCCTGATTAGTTTAAAGTAAATGCTGGAAATGAAAGTAAATCAAAACTGTACGTGTTAAAGAAAAGGAAAATTGCTGAATTCGAAAGAAGGAAATGGCAAGAACATAAAGGTAAATTTATTGTACAAAGGCTGTTATGAATGGGGGCACTCCATCCACAAAACCCAAGGAAATATCAGCTACTTGAAGTCAAAACAGCATAGTCTTCTATTAACTCATATGCAGAAATTACAGTAAAAAGTGCTGAAACAGCAGCTTTAAAACAGAGTTTCTGTATACACTAAAATTGCAGCAATTACATAAACACAGCAACTAAAAACTAATCCTTAAGCGTATGCAGACGCTGGATTTATAGGCGTATGAACAACTTCCTACTGCGTAAAACATGAAACGAGAAATTAACTAACAGTCATGCTAATTAAATGGTTCAGCAACACGTAAACAGGTCCGTGTGCTATCTGGAGGGTACGGTCGTCATGGAGGTTGAATCCAAGGTTGGATCCTGTCTCCCATAACCTGCGTAGCGTGGAGGAATCGCCATCTGGAGTGACGTGACCTTTCAGCTTACGCAACACCGTTTGAGCTGGCTCTGTTGACCGAAGTTTGATCCACGTTGACCGGAGGTGTGCGTGGCGTTGTTGACCGAACCAATAGCATAGGAACCTTTAACACCTTCATTCCCACGTGCCCATGTGATTCGTTTTTCAAAATGACACGTGGAACATAGAGATCAATGAAAAGGCTGCGGAATGACTAGATAGCTGCGGAATTGCTGAATGGCTGCGGAATTGCCAGACAGCTGCGGAATCTCTATGCATATGTCAAAAATCTAGACAAACAGTCAAACATTAGCAAAGTTAACCAATCATGCTTAAAGACATCAAATGTAATGATCTGGATAGGTTTATGAGGAAAATAGGGCAAAAGAGAGGGATAAGTGAGGAAAAGCTGTAGGTAATGATAGATAATTAGGTGCAAGTTAGAGGCTCTACATACCCCCACTACGAGGGTGTTGCATGTCCTCATGTAACGAAAACATTGTTTAATCTACCTGCTGAGATGCCTCTGCTAGGACATCTAGTCTTCTCCTCTTCCTCTGTGTAGCCACATTGACTCTTGGTTTCCTCACCAAGCATCTGAATTTTAGATTGACCAAAGCTCCGCTTAGCTTCCTGCATTTCTTCTTTAGCCTTCTGTTTTTCCTTTGCCAAAGGCCTAGATGAAGCATGGTATTATCATGGATCATCTTGTCCACCTTAGCTTGCTCCTTCAATTTTTCATTCTCTTGTATGATGTGGCGATTTAAAACTTCAAGCTCAAAATTTTCCTGTTTGAGTGAGTGGATTTGCTGCTCAAGAGGTAGAACAGTGCTTGGACCAGCAGCAACTTGTTCTAATGTCTCCAAGTAATTATAAACCTTCTGCTGATCTGGGTCAATCTCTGGTGACCTCTTTGGACTAGGCTCATGCTCAAATTCGGGTTCATGCTCAAAAGGACTTTCCTCACGTGGAGGACTAGTCTCAACCTGCTCAACATGTGGAGGGATTTTCTCAAAGTCAAGTCTTG
The DNA here is from genome assembly GCA_031772625.1 of Pinus tabuliformis. Lineage (NCBI taxonomy): Eukaryota > Viridiplantae > Streptophyta > Pinopsida > Pinales > Pinaceae > Pinus > Pinus tabuliformis. Next base: position 944,557,293 of record CM062805.1, read on the forward strand.
TAGCAACCTTTTCAGGTGTGCTCAAGTCAATAATGAGTGACTTTTTATCCTTTGTGGTCCCCACTTTGCCTTGTAACCTGCTGCTCCTCCTCACGGTGGTGATGCTCTGTTTTTCTTTTTGTTGCTTTTGCTTTTGTTTTTGCATCTTCTTGGAAAGGGCAGCCTCATGAAGTTGGGCCAATCTATGTGCCAATGGCTGAGTGTCCTCTTCACTGGAATTTTCAGGAGTAAGGTAGGTTTCTTGGGCTATAGCTTTTCCTTTATCTTCCTTTTGTCTCTTCCTACTCTCCTTTTTCTTTTGAGCAGCTTCTTGGACAATTTCTTGCAGGGTTTCTGTAATGATTTCTTGGGCTGTTTGGTCAATATCTACAGTAGGCTCAGGGTCATTTTCTTCTTCAGAATGATGTGCAACAATTTCTTCTTCAACAAGGTCTTGGACAACAGTTTCTGGGGTAATTTCCTCTCTTCTTTTCCTTCTACTCTTTTTAGGCACTTGAGGTGAACCACCAGAGGCTTCCCCTATCTCTTGGAAATGATTCCTTACAAGAAATCTTTCCCATGTATCTCTTTTTGCTTTCAACTGTTCTTCAACTAGTATTTTGACAAGCCCATGATGATACAAATGTGGCTCAATGTTTCTTGGGTTTCTTTGGAATATTGAGCACATTTTTCTAAGGCTTGAGAGTAAAAAGTATGGAAGGTTAATATCATGCTCTCCTAAGAAATGCATCATAACTTTGGCATGGTAAACATACAAAACTCCGAATCTTCCTTCACATGTAAAGAATTTCTGTACTAACAGAAGCAAAGTTGTCCATTCTTCTTTGACAAGACTAACAGGGATTCCCTTTGTAAAAATGCTAGTGTCCATACCTGGATTTTTCAGAATTTGCTTCCATTGCTGGTCTTGTACTGATCGGTTTTTGAACCATCTCTCCCCAGTTTGTGGTAGTGAAGTGGCCTGTGCCAAACTGCTTTCGGTGACTGTAAATTTCAGATCTCCTATCTCCACTTGGTTGTCTTTGTCTCTGAAAGAACGTGCAAAAGCCTTCGTGACCTCTCTATGGTAACCCTTGAATTTTTGGATGCACTGGAGCCAATTTGCCTTCTGCAAAGCGTCTTTGACTTGGGGATATCCTTCCAGAAATTTAGAGCCCTCTGGCTCTGCCCTCAAAAGTTTACCCATTAACTCTCTGGCTTGCCTTTCATCTCTGTTTTAATACTTTGGAGAAAAGGGTTATACGGCTTCAATAGTGGCTTCAACACAATAGATTTACGGCTTCAACACAACAGATTTACGGCTTCAACACAACAGCCGTAATATACTCACAACAGTGGTCGAAGTTTAGCAGAGGAGAAAACAGAGTATGGTTATGGTGGCAGAGTAGTGAATAAGGCAGAGCAGTGGAAAATAAGGGAAATGCGGAAGTGAATCAACAGCGTGAATGAGATTATGCGTAGGAGGGTTATGAATAATGGGAAGAAACGGTTAAGTCCCTTAGACATCGGTCATGAGTGTACATTTGGCTGCGGAATCATAACGCAGAGAGCCGTAGTACAATTGTCTACGTCACTCAGGTACAAGAATTTAAATGGAAGAGCAGCCGTGCTTGAGTTTTAAAAATCGTGATGAATAGGGACTGTCAAGGTTGAGGGATACGTGGATTTCCGGTCGAGTAATGGAAAGGACTGGTAATCATTACATTAAATGGCTAAAAACACAATCCGTAAACCATGCAAAATGTTATAACCGTAGGTTTAGAAATTAGATCATACCTCATGTATCCGTGCTTTGATTCCTTTTGCTCATCTGTGCTAACCTTTCATTGTTTATTGCTGCTACATGACCTTTTTTCAATTTTTGCTGATGACTTTTGGACTGCAGATTCCTTCTTAAACAGACTGTGTTTTTTTATGCAGGTGCAGAAAGTGTATCGGCTGCGGAATTGGGATGTTGGCTGCGGAATTGCTCCTCAGCTGCGGAAACTGCAGTGATACCCTTCTGTCTGCACAAAACAACTTTAGCTGTGTGAAATAAATCTGACAATGACTTTATTGGTGAGATGGAATGTAATGGATGGATGGATGGAAAGAAATGAGGTGGAGTGAGAATGATTGGATGAATGAGATGGTGAATGAAGTGGATGAAATGGCGAAATGAGATGGAACAAGGAGGAGAGAGAGATTTTTTTTTTTGGAAAATGTGAGGTGTCAGGTGACCCTGATTTTCACCTCAGATTTTCTGCATAGGACTGCCAATCAGAGACTGGTTTTCAGGCCTATACATTTATTCTTTTTTTTTTTCTTTTTTTTTTCTTTTTTTTTTTTTTTCAAAAACCAAAGATTAGGCTGATGGAGGAGAAGAATCCTTCTCCACCAACCTGATTGCAGAATCTTCTTTAAACAACTTGACAAATTCCTCTTTTGAGAGTGGCTTCTGGTAGATCTTCAAGCGATGGATATTCACAATAAGAGGAGTATGAAATTCATCAATAGTTTTCACTCGAACTGCTCCATTACTAAAGACTTCATCAATCTCATATGGCCCAAGCCAATGAGTTTGAAATTTTCCTTTGAAGTCTTTAAACTTTGAATCAAACAATAGAGCCCAATCTCCTTTCTGAAACTTTCTTTCTTTGATATGACGATCATGCCATTTAGTTCTTTGGTGCTGAACTAGATCAGTCCTTAGAATTGCATCTTGTCTTATTTCATCTAGCTCATTTAGCTGGTCCATTCTGTGTTTTTGGGCTTCCGAGAGGCTCATCCCCAATTGGACTGCCATCTTGAAGGTCTTGATTTGGAACTCAATGGGGAGCAGGACTTCCTTCCCATAAACAAGTTCATAGGGAGAATGTCCTGTGGTGTTCCTCCATGTAGTTCTATAGGCCCATAAGGCTTCAGGAATCCTTTCCGCCCAATCTCTTCTATGAAGATGAACAGTCTTGGTGATAATGCCTTCAAGAACTTTATTGGTAGATTCCACTTGGCCATTTGATTGCGGATGGTATGGAGTAGATGTTCTGTGCTTGATCTTATATTCCTCCATCAGCTTCTCCATCAATTTAGATGTAAATTGGCTTCCTTGATCTGTTACAATTTCCCTTGGGACACCAAAACGAGTGAAAATATCCTCAAAAAGAAATTGAACAACTGAATTTTCAGTGGCAGAAGGCAATGCCTTGGCTTCTACCCACTTAGTAACATAATCAATACAAACCAATATATACTTCTTTTGCTTTGATGGTGGATTAATAGGTCCAACGAAATCTAGAGCCCATTTCTCAAAGGGTTCGATGCATACCTGAGGCTGTAGTGGCATTTCATTTGAAGGAGTTGGTCTCCCAACTCTTTGGCAGCTGTCACACCTTCTAACATACTGCTTTGCATCTTTAAAGAGAGAAGGCCAATAATATCCTAGAGAAAGGATTTTATAGGCTGTCCTCTTGTCAGCAAAGTTCCCGCCGCATGGTTCATCATGACATGCCTTAAGGATGTCAGGCATTTCATCTTCCCGAACACATCTTGTGATTATACAATCTGGCCCTGTTTTGAACAATTCATTAGAAATCCAAGAATAATGTGAACTCTCCTGAATGATTTTCCTTTTCTCATTAGGAAATAAGTGTAGAGGTAGCTTCCCTGTAACTAGATAATTAGCAATATCTTCATACCAAGGAGTCTTGGTAGTTACTGCAAACAAGTATTCATCTGGAAACTTATCTTCTACTGGAGAATCTTCATTAGTGTTTTGGATTCTAGACAAGAAATCAGCTACTGTGTTTTGTTTTCCAGGTCTATCTAACACAGTAATGTTGAATTCTTGTAAAAGTAAAAGCCATCTTGTAACTCTGCCATTAGTAACAGGTTTGTTCATTAAATATCTTATGGCAGAGTGATCAGTATGGACAAAGGTTTCATAGCCGGTTATGTAGTGTCTAAACTTATTGATCGCATGTACCACAGCTAAGAACTCTTTTTCTGTAACAATATAATTTAACTCAGTGGGAGTCAAATTTTTACTGGTGTAATAAATGGCATAAGGGATCAAATCCTTTTGTCCCAAAACAGCTCCTAGAGCTGTATCTGAAGCATCAGTAGAAATGTGGAAAGGGAGTTTCCAATTTGGCCCCCTTAAGATGGGTGTTTCAGATATTCTAGTTTTTAAAGCTTCAAAGGCAGGCTGACACTCAGGATCCCATTTGAACTCACAGTCTTTGGTAAGCAATTTGAAAAGAGGAGATGCTATCTTAGTGAAGTTTTCAATAAACCTTCTGTAATATCCAGTAAACCCAAGAAAACTTCTAACATCTTTCTGGCAATTTGGAACAGGTAACTTGGAGATGACTTCCACTTTGGATTTATCAACCTTAATCCCATCTCCTGAAATATGATGTCCTAAAACAATCCCTTCAGTAAACATCATAAAACACTTTTCATGACTTAAAGAAATATTTGTTTCCTTACATCTTATCAGTACTTTTTCCAAATTTTCCAAAGCTTCTTCAAATGTATTATCGTAAACTGTAAAATCATCCATATAGACCTCTACACAATCATGGATTAGATCTGAAAAGATACCTAATACAGCCCTTTGAAAAGTAGCAGGTGCATTGCATAATCCAAAAGGGAGTACTCGGTAGGCAAAAGTTCCCCATGGACAAGTAAATGTGGTTTTGTCTTGATCTTCAGGTGCTACCTGAATTTGATTATACCCACTAAAACCATCCAAGAATGAGAAATACTTTTTACCTGCTAAAGTGTCTAGTACCTGATCAATAAAAGGTAGAGGGAAATGATCCTTTAAGGTTGCCTTGTTCAATTCTCGATAATCAATGCAAACTCTCCATTTACCATTCTTTTTGGGTACTATAACCAAGGGAGAAACCCATTGGCTATCTGAAATGGGGTAAATGAAGTTTACCTTGAGTAATTTCTGGAGTTCTTCTTTCACGATTTCCCTAAGGTTTGGATTCATCCTTCTTTGTGGTTGCCTAATAGGTCTGTTGTTTTCTTCAATATAGATGTGATGAATACAAGTCTTAGGATCGATTCCTTTCATGTCAGTGTATTCCCATGCAAATGCAGTGGAATGTTTTTGCAAAAGTTTGGTTAATTCTTCTTGTTGTGGTCTTTCCAAGTTTATGTTAATGTTCAATGTTTTTCCTGGAAAGATTTCAACTGTAGAACTACCAAACTCTTCCATTGAGAAGAGAGACATCTGTCTAGAGGAGAGATATTCAATGTCCGCATCTAACTGAAACTGTGTAGAGTCATATTCTAAAGGTATTTCAAAATTTTCTAATGTATTTAGAATTTGACTGTCTTCACTGATCTCAGAGATGGTTAGAACATGTTGTATAGTATCCTCATCATCGACCCACTCATCTTCACCTATTTCTGTTATTGCCTTTGCTGGGGGATACAAGTTGAATTTCTTGGTGGAATTACCATCTAATATATACATGTCTCCAGACCTACAACTGATAAAAGCATCAGCTGTTGCTAGCCAAGGTCTTCCTAAGATAAGAGGATGTCCTCCTAGATTGTTCTTGGGAGTTAAAATCATAAAATCAACTGGATATTCCCAAGAGTCTAGGGAGACTGGAATGTCTTCCAATACACCATCAGGTTTAATGATTGATTGATCTGCAAGTTGCAGTAAAGTAGGTGTAAAGAGAAGGTGAGGAAGCTTTAACTGATCCATGGTCTGTCTACTCATGATGTTGATAGCGGATCCTAAGTCAATCAAAGTATTTGGGATTTCAACCCCATTAATATGAGTTTTGACAATAGGGCTACCGGGATCCACATACTTTTGCATGGTAATCTTACCCATCATAATGTCTGCAATTTTTCCAACCAGATGTATCCTTTTGGTATCTCTGGTTCTCTTTCCTGTTTTCTTCAAACTCAACTCCTTTATTGTCTTTGCTAGAATGGGAATTTCCTTAATGGCTTGTAACAAGGGGATATTGATACAAACATTCTTCAATTCATCTAGAAAATTATAGTCAGGCAACCAAATTTGCTTTTCCACTCCTTTGTCAATTTGTAATCTTTCAGGAAAAGGAGGTGTAGCTGAAGATGTCGGTTGCTCAACTATGGGAGTTGTGGGGATTGATTCTTTTTCTTTTTCTTTTTGGATATTTTGGTTTTGAAGTGATACTTCAGAACCCTTATTGACTTTGAGAGATTCTTCCTCAGAAATGCTTGGTTGTTGAACACTTGTAGAAGGTTGATCTAGGATTCTACCTGATCTGAGTTGTACTTCATTGAGAGGAACAACCATATAGGTAGGGAATGGTTGACCTTCCATCATGTAAGCATTTTGAGGGTTCCTATTATTTGGATTTGGTAATGGCTGAGAGGGAAGTTGATTTGACTTCTGTTGGGATTGAAGCAAGAGTTGAGAATTTTGATTTTGTGGAGGAGGTTGTTGTTGTTGAGGGTATGGCAATGATAATTGTTGACCTTGATTTGGAAGTTGTGGAGCTTGCTGATTCTGAAAAGATGGAGGATATTGATAGAATTGGGCAAATCTCCCATAAGGATTTTGCATGCTTTGCAACCATGCTTGAAAAGGATTTTGAGGTTGAGGCCAAGGTTGTTGCCAAGGATTCCAATTTGGTTGGGATTGAAAATTCATAGAGTTGTTAAACCCTTGATTCTGTTGCCCTTGCCAAGGTCTCCTTGCAACAAAACAGAGAGATTCAAGTGTATTTGGATCCTCTTGAAAGACTGCTTTGAGGCCAGGAATTAAAGGACAATCCTTGGTCTCATGAGTTTCTGAGAAAATTACGCATGTTTCTACAACGTGTGCATCCAAGGGACATTCCCTTAAAGCATGTTTCTTTCTACATTTCGGGCAAAAAATGGCCAAAGCCTCAGCTTCTGCTTTTTGTTTATTGTGAATCTTAAGGGTATATAATTGTTCACTAAGACTCCCTAAGATGTCAGTTTTGAATTCATCAAGCATATTGCCGATTTCAACCCTACTTACTGATCCTATTGCAGATTTATTTTCTCTAAGGAGAGAAGGATCTCTAGGCCCTTTTTGAGTTTTTGATTTGCCCCTTGAGAGATGGATACATAGTTCTGCTATATCATTGAGTGAAAGTTGAGATATATCCCCTTTCCCCATCATATTCAAGATATCTATCCATTCATCTCTAATGGATTTTAATAGGAGGGCTTTTAAGGTCTCTTCATCCAAGTTACTCATTTTTGCTCTTTTCAAGTTATATTGAAATCTTTCAAGTAAATCTTCTAAGCTCTCATCTTCTCTTTGTATCATTTTAAATACCTCGTCCTTGTGATTAGTAGGCATACAATAGTCCAGATACCTATCCAAAAATGTTTGTTTCATTTCATCCCAAGACCTAATGGATTGAGTGAGTAACCCCATGAACCATTTCAAAGCTTGATCTTTCAATGTCGAAGGGAACAATTTGAGTTTCTGAGAGTCATCCAGATAGTCATAAGTTCGACACACAACTTCAAACTCAAATAAAAATGTTTCAGGGTCCTCAGTCCTTAACCCATGGAAATTTGGGAGGACAGATGGCGATATGTTTTTCATAGTAGCTCGGGAATCCTCATTAACAATGGGAAACCCAAATCAGTTATCCCCATCTCTATTTCCTCCTCCAAGGGGGCCTCTACCTCCTCCATTATTGTTGTTGTTTCCTCCTCCTCCTCTACCTCTACCTCTACCACCTCCTTCTTCCTCTGCCATGATGGTTCTCCTAGGGATTTCAAAATCTTCTGGTTCTTCTACAAAGGGTGAATGAGAAGAGATTTCCCCTTCTTCTTCAGATGATTCTACTTCCTCAATTACAATTGGTCTTTCTGTAGGAGAAAGAGAAGAGTCCCTTCCTGGTTCAAATTCAATAGAAGGTGTGGGAGAGTCAACTCTTGGCTCTTGAATTCCAGGAATTCTAGGGCTAGGAGTGTCGGTTGGAGATGAGGGAGGTGTCTCCTGTCTATCCCTTGAAGCAGATGGACTTGTAAAAATTGAACTTCGAGCTCTAGCTAAAAACCTTCCCCTAGAATCTCTAGCTCTATGCATGTCATTTTTTATTATTTTTCTTCAAGTCAAGTTAATAGTTATTTTTCTGATCTTCCAGGTCACTCTAGGTGCAAGAAGAGAGCATACTCAAGAGACTACTAAATCAATAACTTTCTCTTTTCTGATCCTCCAGATCACTTTGAAGTGCAAGAGGAGAGCATACTTTGATAGGTTATCAACTTCTTTCCTTGAAATTTTATGTTTTTTTTCTCTAAGAATATGGCTACTTAATTTCACTTCCCCGGCAACGGCGCCAAAATGTTTAGTCAATTTAGTGTTGTCTAAATTGCTATCATAAAATGTCAACCCGGGGCTCGTAAGCTGATGAAGTGAAGGTGTACTATATGTACTTAAGCAACCTCTTAGATCTTTTTGTCGTTTGGGGGTGTTGTTTGTGGTCAATTTATCTTCCTAAGATGGAATGGAGGTTTTATAAACAGATGAGTGATAGTGTGTGTAAGGTGATTTCTAAATGAGTGAGTGTGTGTTACTGGTGGTTTCTAACTACCTTCTAAACTTGCAAAAAGAAAAGAGATTGAAAGAAATAACTTGAAATAAAACTGAAAGCAAAGAACCACTTTCTAATGGCACTAGTCACTACTCATGCTGCTGCAATAAAAAGGTAAGAAAAACCACTTTAAAGACCAATTATAATGTTCATCTCTTCCTAACACTCTGCTTCCAACATATAGTACTATGTGAAACACGATTAAGAAGTAGTTAGAGATAAGTCTAAAAAGTGATCAAGCTCTAAAATGACAAATTATAACACCACTGTGCCTTTCTCCAGCATTCTGCTTCCAACATACATTGTTATGTGTAACAAGTGAAGAAAGAGTTAGTGATATAAGTCAAAAACTACTCAAAGCAAGCTGTAATTTATTAGTATTCTGATCTCTTAAAGATGAACAACTTATGATAAGGAGACCATCAATATGTTAGCATACAGCTTGAGAAACTAAACTAGAAATTAAGCTAGAAAAACAGAATAAAGGCAGCAACTATGAATATGACAACTGAAAATACCATCAGAGATAAAGAAAATACAACAAAGACACACAATCCCGGGCTAACACCTGCAGAAAACAATCCTGATCAGTTTAAAGTAAATGCTGGAAATGAAAGTAAATCAAAACTGTACATGTGTTAAAGAAAAGGAAAATTGCTGAATTCGAAAGAAGGAAATGGCAAGAACATAAAGGTAAATTTACTGTACAAAGGCTGTTATGAATGGGGGCCCTCCATCCACAAAACCCAAGGAAAGATCAGCTACTTGAAGTCAAAACAGCACAGTCTTCTATTAACTCATATGCAGAAATTACAGTAAAAAGTGCTGAAACAACAGCTTTAAAACAGAGTTTCTGTATACACTAAAATTGCAGCAATTACATAAACACAGCAACTAAAAACTAATCCTTAAGCGTACGCAGATGCTGGATTTATAGGCGTATGAACAACTGCCTACTGCGTAAAACATGAAACGAGAAATTAACTAACAGTCATGCTAATTAAATGGTTCAGCAACACGTAAACAGGCCCGTGTGCTATCTAGAGGGTACGGTCGTCATGGAGGTTGAATCCAAGGTTGGATCCTGTCTCCCATAACCTGCGTAGCGTGGAGGAATCGCCATCTGGAGTGACGTGACCTTTCAGCTTACGCAGCACCGTTTGAGCTGGCTCTGTTGACCGAAGTTTGATCCACGTTGACCAGAGGTGTGCGTGGCGTTGTTGACCGAACCAATAGCATAGGAACCTTTAACACCTTCATTCCCACGTGCCCATGTAATTCGTTTTTCAAAATGACACGTGGAACATAGAGATCAATGAAAAGGCTGCGGAATGACTAGATAGCTGCGGAATTGCTGAATGGCTGCGGAATTGCCAGATAGCTGCGGAATCTCTGTGCATATGTCAAAAATCTAGACAAACAGTCAAACATTAGCAAAGTTAACCAATCATGCTTAAAGACATCAAATTTAATGATCTGGATAGGTTTATGAGGAAAATAGGGCAAAAGAGAGGGATAAGTGAGGAAAAGCTGTAGGTAATGATAGATAATTAGGTGCAAGTTAGAGGCTCTACAATACCTTGTATCGGGTCAGTGTGGACTCTATCCTTTGTAGATGTCTCACCCTTGAAGAAGATGAGTGGGGCCTAAATGATTTCCACTCTAGTGCCTGTGGTGGTCATATGTCTAGATATGCCATTGCTCAAAAGATCCTTCGCGCTAGTTATTTCTGGTCTTCTATCTTCGAAGATTGAATTCTAGCTGTCCAAAAATGCCATGAATGCCATATTTTCAACCGTAAATAGCATGCCCCACTCGCACCCCTACACCGAGTACTTACTGTTGGCCCATTTGCCAAATGGGGCATTGATTTCATGACATGTAACCCTCGCTCAGCCAAGGGGCATGGTTATATCATCATTGTCATTGACTATTTTACAAAATGGGCCGAGGCGATGGCTACATACAATGCTGACAGTATTACTACTGCGTAGTTCCTTTCTAACCACTTTATAACATGTTTCTCCCACTGATACCAAAAGAGAGGTATTCGCTCCAAGAAGAAGGTCACTAATATGGAACCAAACCTGAACTGCTTTAGGTGTCCGTGCTTACCCTTGGTGAGTTGGCGCTTCATGTTCACCAAAATACCTCCACACCAGTTGAAGATGGTGGGGGTTAAACAAGCAATAGTGTACCAAAACTGAGACTTGGAAGCCTCATGAAGAGCTTGCATGCTAGATACATGTGCCATGGTGAACAATATTTTTCTCAAAGCGAGGTTATTAGTGATTGTTGCAATCTTCACCTTACCTCCTTTGCTTATCTTGGCTCCAGGACAGTATCTATGGACTAGACTCCTAGTACTCTCACCTTAGCGAAATCCAAAGAATTGAAGGATTCTCCTCGATGGGATAATATCGTGATGAAATAGATCTCCATTTCCTCCAGTTCTAGTTCTTGCTGTTTGTTGATGAAGATCTCTCGATCTACATCCCAAAGGCTGATCAAATAAGGTAGCAACTACATCTGTGCCCTCAACCCTGTGGTCCGGAATAATTTCAGTAGTCCACAATCTCTCAAAGAATTTATGCATGCCGAATCTTGATATGCTTGGTCATCCTTGGCCTCATGGCCTCTTTCTTTCCACTCTAGGACCATATTTCTCTTGCAAACAACATTTAGAAACTTTTTAATGCTTTTTCCATGGATAAAAATCCACATTTTTTGCTTTAAAATGAGTTTTTAATCTCCAAAACTGCTCTCAGTGCCATCATGCCTGTTTTTCAAAACAATGCGATGGCATTGCACAAGCCTTTAGGCTCGAACGTGACCATTGCGGGTCTGATGACCATACCTGCGATGGTCACTGATGACCTAAATTTTAAAAATCCTCTTTTCTATCTTAAAATTCACTGTTTAAATTGCATATAATTGTAATGAAATCCAAGAGCAGGGATGAGGCTCTTACCTGTCGCAAATGGATCATGAAATGGTACCCCAAATATCCCACAACAACCACTAGAAAATCAAGGAAATTAGGGCACAAAAAACACTTTCAGAGCTCAGTTTGGTAAAACGGTAAATTACTTTTGCCTATTTATAAGTTTTGAAAGTCATTTTGTCAAATATTTTTCTAATATTTTAATATTTTCTTGATATCAGTGATGGGTGTGTTTCTTGTGCAGTTACAGGTGCCTTCAATGTGAACAGTGATCATTATTGACTGATTCTAGGAGTTTTATTTTATCTCTTTTTCAGACTCCTTAAATAAATGAAAAAGGAACCCCCTTGGAGTCATCTTTCAACTCTTTTCTGACTCTCGAAAACTGAAAATATTTCCGAGTACTTGTCATTTCGAACTCGTTAAAGTAAATGAATTGATGTCACCTCAATATATGTTTACCCCTTTTCTGGGCTGAGACTGACTATTTATGAAAAAGGTACACCTTGGTTGACATGGTCAAGAGGTTCCCTCGGATATTGTTTTATACCTTTTCGGGTTCGAGGGACAAATTACCAAAAGGGACATGATGGAGTTTTCTTTTTCGTTTATTTTTCAAACTATCTAAAAATGAAAAAGATACCGAGTTATTCTTATGCCAGGCTCGTTAAAATTTTACGACGAAATTCTCGTCACCATGACGGGACCGAGCTTCTCCTTCCAAGGGCTTGTAAAACTTACTAGGATGGATTCATTCGAAAAATGAACTTACATAACAAGCATATGATATCCCCTTCTATCTTGTGATAAAAATAATTGGGGTACTCACTAGAAATAGCGGGGGGAAATGAGGATGAGACATCCTTTGTATAGGTAGCATGTCACTCTTGAACATGACACTCTTATGCTCTCGTGTCAGGTTTGGGATATCCTCACTTAGTCCCTTACTTAGTCACTTGTCCTCTCGGGTTTGGGTGATCCATATTGCCTTCATTTGACTATTCCACACTGTCATCATGACCTTTAGTTCCGTGTTGATTCATATGCTTCCACACTTCGGATTTGTGTCACCAATATGTTCAAGAGAAGTCCAATCTGCAGTTATTTACCTATACATTGTTTGAGTCATTGCTATAGTCCTGAATATCATTCCAATTTATTCCTTGTTTCATGTCGATGATGGGGGATTCATCATTTCCCTCCTTCGACGGGTCACTTCCTGTTGACTTTAGCTCACTATCCAGGAAGATGACTTAGGAACTCCCTTTTAGTACCTTAGAGATGACATGCCTTAATGGTCAATTCTTCGCATTCGAGACCAGGTCTTCATTATTGGCATTCAATCGGGTGATTCCACGAGTGTTAGACATCAAATTCATTATCACATTCACAGATTGTACTATTGTACCTTGAGGGCCATTGCCATGATTGGTGGTTTCTCTCGTACTTATTAACGATCCACATCATTGACAGGTAATCAAAGGTTTTATAGCATGTTCGACTTCAACACATTTATTCGCATGCTGGGATTCATATATTAATCGGGTCAGGATGGAGCGCAAGACCCTGAGTCCTACCTGTTATGGCTCAGGCAACATGGAGTTTTATGTTATTCATGATTGTACACATGTTTCTACTATATGGATGGCTATGACCATACCGTGAGACTTAATATTTATACTGATCCTTGTTATCTGGATGGTTGCGTCCATACCATGGATATTTTTATATAGTCTTCATCATCCGAATGGTTTCATCCATGCTGTGGATTCATGTCTTAATCTCAAATATGTATATGTATATGCGTCCTTGATTTGCAGGTCTCTTGACAGTGTGTGTCCTCGTCCTTGCCAAAAGCTCGTAAAGCATTTTAGCCATCACTCCTCATTCTTCCTTCATGATTTAGGGGGAATCTGTTACACAGTATTTTGTCACGCCTCCTACATTTCCTTGTGACATTCCCTGAAGTGCCTGAACCAGTATCATTATACAATATACTTATTAATGTATATAACTCATATCTCTCCTTTAACTTTGCTTGGAAAATATCTAGAGCTTTCCCTGAAGAAATGGCTCATGAAACCCTAAAATGAAGATCATCACCCTTATGAAGCTCAAAACTATGATGATCACCTGTTGCAACTTGTTAAGCTAGCGATGGCATCTCTCTATTCTCTCTTATACTCGCGATGGTCTCAAAAAGGAAGTTTTCCCAAAGAGAACAAGAAGCTTTTTGATATAGAAGCTTCCAGAGTGGCGAGCTGGAGGTGGTTTTGCATAGATGAGGTCGAATCCTCCTAATTTGACCTCTTGGTATCATCCCTATGAGCTACCTCCTTAAGATCTGGGCCTAATCCTATCTTTGGAGGAGGTCCAAATCCCTCTCCCAGCCTATAAATTTCCCCTCTACCATTCCCAAATGGTTGATCTATGTCCATTTGCACCCCTATGCTGAGCTTGTGCTTAGAGGTTATTCATTAGACTTGGAGAAGGAGTGTTAGAGAGTTTCTTGGCTTGGAATTGGATTACCACTCAAGGAGAGCCTTTCAACATCAAGGCTATGGTTGTAAGCTTCCCCTTTATTCTTTAAATAATAATACAACAACTGGTTCATCTTCCCAAAATATATATGTTCATGTATGTATTTGTTTGGCATTCCTTGATCAACTAAATAGATTATTATTGGATTTTCTATTAGTTTTGGTATGCTTTGTTGTCTCTTGGTTAGTTGTGCATATATATAAGCGCTGAAAGATGCAGGAACAAGACCTTGACACAAGTAGCTTGAGGATCTCAATAAAGGAAACCGGATTAGCATCAGAGCAAGGTAGGCCTTATCTCTTATTCTATTTTTCAATCATAGTTTAGGAAGATGTCTAGTTGATCGTCCCTTCAGTTGCTAGACCCACTCATTGGGGTAGAGGTATCGTCTTTATCCGCAAAGAGGATTAACCTTGTCAATAGTTTCACAATGGAACAATATTTCACCCTGAATGATATCTATGATGATCAAACTAAACTATGCATGGGAGCCCTTTAATTGGACCAAGAGAGATGGAAATGGTGGCAGTGGCATCTGAAATGTTATCCTAGGAACATAACTTGGCACGTGTTCTCAAAAGCCCTTGGTGACTGCTTTGACATAGAATCTAATTTTTTAGGCCGTCTCACTAAGCTCCGACAGACAAGCACATTAAAAGACTACATTGTATCCTTTGAGATATTGGCCATCCGAAAAGAAGGTCTAGAAGATGAATTCTACTTGGAGTGTTTCATTAATGGTCTCAAAGAAGCCATCCAAGCACATGTCTAGATGCACCACCCACCTACATGGATGGATACTTGCAAAAAGGCTGTTGAGGTGGAACTTTCCTTAGCTGCCTAGTCTACTTGTCCAAATTTCATAGCCAAGGGGCGTCCCACCTAGGCTCAGGGCTCTACCCAAACACTTAAGGTTCAAAAGGTGTCTCCAGCAAAAATGGCTGAATGAAGAAAACAAGGATTGTGCTACTACTGTGATGAAAAATACTCCCTAGGGCATAAATGCAAGGAACCAAAATTCTTTCAAATTGATGTTACTGATCACAGCTCATTTGAGGAAACCCAACCCCTTGGGGGGCCAAAGGACGAAGTTGAGGAAACCAACATGACAATGATATCACAGCTATGGCAAATGAACCGGTTATCTTGCTACATGCTTTGGCGAGCATTTCTGCGCCCCAAACTCTCAAAATCATAGGCTTTCTTAAACATCGCCTAGTAGTGGTATTGATTGATAGTGGCAACACTCATAACTTTATCCATAAGCGAGTCGCCGACATTGTTCATTGTTTTGGATGAGTAATCGCTAATTTCCAAGTCTTTATTGCTGATGGGGGGACAATGAAATGTGAAGGCCACTGTGAAAATATTAAACTTCAGATGGGATACTACCACCTAAGGACCCACATGTTTACGATTAATATGGGTGGTTGTGACATTGTCTTGGGTGCTGAATGGATTCACACACAAGGCCCAATCATAATGGATTTCCAGGAGTTATCTATGAGCTTTAAGTGGAATGACCACATTCATACACTACGTGGACTCTAGGCAGGTGCTCCTACTATCATCAACTTGCATCGAATGGAAAAGTTGTTGAAAAAGGGCCATCATGGAGTCATTGCCTAGTTTAATGCCATATAGGCCATTGAAGCCACTACTCTTCATATTCATCCTAAGATGCAACAGGTCTTAGATCGCCACCAGTAGGTATTTTACAAACCTAAAGATCCTCCACCCTTTAGAGGTGAACATGATCATAGCATCCCTTTGGTCCTAGGGGCCCAACCGCCTAATGTGCACCCATATCGATATCCTTTCACCCAAAAGAATGAAATTAAAAAAATCATCAAGGAACTCCTTGAAGCAATTGTTATTCTTCCTTGCATCAATCCTTATTCATCACCAGTGGCCATGGCGCTAAAGAAAGATGGATAATGGCGCATGTGTTTGGACTTTCGAGCCCTCAACAAGCTCACTGTCAAAGACAAATTCCATATTCCAATTGTTAATGATCTTCTTGATGAACTACATGGTGCTTAATTCTTTACCAAGATAGATCTTCGCTCTGGCTATCACCAAATATGCATGAAAGAACTAGACGTTCCCAAGACTGCTTTCCAAACTCATGAAGGCCATTATGAATTCTTGGTCATGCCATTTGGTCTTCGTAATGCTCCATCTACTTTTTAAAGCCTCATGAATCACCTGCTGAAACCATATCTCCAAAAAATTGTCCTCGTCTTCTTTGATAACATTCTCATCTACAACCTAACCTAGGAAAAACATCTTCAACATGTAGACATGCTCTTGCAATTGCTCTAGAATCACAAATTATTTGTCAAATTGTCCAAGTGCTCTTTTGGTGTGGAAGAAGTCGAGTATTTTGGACACATTGTGGGTCATGAAGGTGTTAGGGTTGATCCCAAAAAGATACAGGCAATGCAAGATTGGCCCCAACCAAAAACCTTGAAGAGTTTGAGGGGATTCTTGGGTCTCATTGGCTACTATCACAAATTTGTCCACAATTATGGTCGCATTGCTAAACCCCTCACTAACCTTCTCAAGAAAAATTCATTCCTCTGGACTGATGCAACACAACAGGCATTTATGGCTTTCAAACAAGCCATGTGTTCCACTCCAGTATTGGCACTACTGGAATTCACCAAATCTTTTGTGATTGAATGTGATGTTTCCGGTACTGGTATTGTGTTGTCTTAATGCAGGAAGGTCGACCCTTGGCTTTCACCAGCCAACAACTGAGTGGGAAAAATATGGGTCAATCTACCTATGAGAAAGAGATGATGGCCATATTACATGCAATAGATACCTGGCAACCATACTTATTAGGGTGGCATTTCCAAATCGACACAGACCGTCAAAGTCTCAAATATTTTTTGAGCAACATCTATCCTCGCTACAGCAAAATAAATGGCTCACCAAAATGTTGGGATATGATTATGAGATAAGTTACAAGAAAGGGTGTGACAATGTAGTAGTTGATGCTTTATCAGACCAATTTGAGGATGAAAGCACCCTGCTATCAATCTCTCTTCCCATACTAGATTGGATTGAAGAAGCCCACAAGGAATGGTTTTCACACCCCTCTCTTTCCCAAATTATCAATAACTTGAGAGAAGATCTTAATTCCTCGGTCGGCTACTCTTAGAAGGATGATATTATTCTCTACAAGGATCAAGTAGTTATATCGCTGAAATCCACCCTCAAAACCCATATTTTGGAAGAGTTGCACTCATCTCCCACTTTAGGGCATGCAAGCTTTCAGAAGACTTATGCTCGTACTCATCGTTATTTCTTTTGGATGGGCATGAAAAATGAAATTCTTACTTTTGTAACTGAATGTGATGTGTGTCAACACCACAAAGGAGAAACAATCAGGTTACTAGGAACCGTACAACCATTTCCACTCCCCGCCTCCGTCTGGATAGATGTTTCCATGGATTTCATTACTCGTCTCCCAAAGTCGGCAACAAATTTGTGATCATGGTGGTTGTGGACAAACTTTCTAAATATACTCATTTTTGCGCTCTACCCCACCCATTTACCCCCACTTTGGTGACTCAAGCTTTCATGGACCAAATCTTCAAACTGCATAGCATGTCAACTTCCATTGTGTCTGATCGTGACCTGACTTTCACCAACAAATTTTGGCAAGAAATTTTCAAGCTACAAGGCACCCAAATCCAACTAATTACTTCCTATCATCCCCAAACCGATGGTCAAACTGAAGTAGTCAACAAATGTTTGGAGACATATCTAAGGTGCTTCACTTTAGAAAAACAACATCAATGGATACAGTGGCTACCTTTAGCTGAATGGTGGTATAATACTAACTATCATGAAGCTACCAAGATGACTCCATATGAAGCAGTATATGGAAAACTCCCACCTTCACCTATTTCTTATATCCCTAGATGCTCTAAGGTGCAAGCAGTTGATCAACTCCTACATAACCGTGCCGCCATGCTAGCTTGTCTCAAAGATAATCTCCACAAGCTCAAAATTGAATGAAGCAATAGGCAAAACAACATTGTTCAGAGTGCACATTTCAAGAAGGGGATCAGGGATTCCTGTGGCTATAACCATATAAGCAAACATTACTCAAAGAAAAGGGCAACTAGAAACTAGCTCCAAAATTCTATGGACCTTATCAAATACTTCAACGCATTGGAGAAGTAGACTACAAGCTGGCCTTGCCACCAACTTCAAAATCCATCTAGTCTTTCATGTCTCATGCCACAACAAATTGGTGGGGAACAATTGTAGAATTCAAACCAGTCTACCTGAATTGGATGAGGAAGGTGCACTCTGGCTCCAACCAAAACAGGTCCTCGATACTCGTGAAAGACATCTACATGACCACACGATCAAGGAATTCCTCGTCAAGTGGAAAGACACCTCTCCAAAAGATGCAACCTGGGAACCAACCACTATTCTTCAGCAGTTTGCGTAGCTTCATCCTTGAGGACAAGGCTACTTTTGATGGGAGAGGGCATGTTAGGGTCCAACCCTAACCCCTTTATTTATGTAATAGACCCAATGTGGTCGAGTCATAGTCATAGTTAATTAGAGAGTCAATAAAGCCCGTATTAATAATTTTAAGTGGTTGACCCACATTTAAGAAAGGGACCACAGTTAGTTTCAAATGGGCCATAATTAATAAATAAAGTGGTTAACCCATGTTATGCAAAGGACCACTAGTCGTTAGGTTGTTGGAGGTCATTTAGCTATAAATAGTCGCAGTTAGAAGGGAAAGGTCACCGAGTCTAATTTGTAATCAAGCTCTGCTCTGTTGGAGGTTTCCCCCTCGAAGAGGCAAGTGAACATTGCATCTATATATAAATAATAAAATACTTGCTATTTTTTCACATTTTATTCTGTGTTCTGAGTTGTATTTCTTCGCATATTTGGTATTCTGGAATTTCTTGTAGGTCAAGAGCATAACAAATGTTCATGTTAATAACCGACCACATTATAAAATACTATTTTGACCAACTCCCATGGACCATTAAATCACATTAACAAATTTTCTAATTTACATGGACCATTTGAATCAAATCATATTAACCAATCAACATTAACCAAATAGTAATTAATTGCAATGCCTCTTCCTGTGAGTGTTGTAGAGTTCTCGTGAAATCATCTAGGTTGACACAAGGAAAAACATATAGCCATAATGCCAACAATTTACCCCTTTGGACTTGATGTCAACCTCCTGCAAAATACCACCAAGTATTCTCCCCCCTTTGAAATCAAGAGCAAAGGGAAGAATTGGGTGGAGAGAAGTACTCCTCCTGCAATGCTTGACACTATAAATCTAATCTGCCGATGTGAAACAAGAAACTTTGCTGCAAGATTCACATAACGTCTCATATTGACCACACTCCCCTGATCATATATTGGTCCTTAAAGTACATCCTTCCCATAAAAATAAATTACCCAAAGCAACAAGTATATTGTAGCAACCCATGGTTGATTTCCTATGTAAATAAATAAAATAACAACCAAGGTCATGAGGCCCTTGGTTGATTTCCTGTGTATGAATTTTTTGAAGAGGAACTTATTTATGTGTATCGATTTCACTATTAGAAGTCTATAAAAACATAGATACTCTCCTTTATATTTGACTTTGTAATTGTAAAGTCATATATCAAATTAGTGTATAAGATTTTTGTTTGTGAAATAAAGGATTCATATGAATGCACACATTCTACTTTTTAGATTTAAATATGTAATTGTTATCTCTTAGATTTTTTTTAAAGAAGTACATGTTCTTAACTAATATACTTATAATGCATAATCATTTTATAACATGAAATGCCATAACCATAAATTCTGTGGGATTTTGAATATAAATTTCACTGAATTATCTAATGAGCCTGTTGTTTAAATTGGAATTTACATATATCCAAAAAACGTGAAATAAATTAAAATTTCACTTTTAAAACATTCAAAATATGAAAATTAAAATTTTAAACTGTCAAATTTAGAGGACATCCTGAATTAAAACAACAATAGAAATGAGAATTGTTGAGAAATGACAAGAAGGAATTTTTCCTTGAATTAAATTGTGAATTAAATTTGAATTCTATTCTCATAGCAACTTAAAATAGTTAAATTAAGTTTATTAAACTTACTTAACTTAGGAAATTCGAGTTGGAAGTCTTTTAGAAGTCATGTATATGTTCTTCCTACGTTATAGGAGTCCAGTGTGAGTTAACTATGAGTTGTAAAATAGAAGACTCAGTTCCATGAGTCTGTTCAGTTAAATTAGTTCTCAAACTGACTGAGAGAACTGATAGAGAGTTAACAGTTAGTGGTGACACTAATGAACTCCACTAGTGCTACTATAGTTAACTAAATATTTACTCATCAGAAACTCATGCATGTCGATTTTGAGAAAGACCCAGTTAGGACTAGAGTGCAAGACATTGTACTATTTGTTTTAGATTTTCTGAGTTGCACTGATAATGCATGCATTTAGGAACTGATCCTTAAGGGATTGCACAATTTTTAGAGGCTTTATTTCCCGTTAAATACAAGCTAACTTTCATAGGAATTACACATTAGAATAGAGACTTGGAGAGATTGTGAAGAGGCTAAGCTTTGGTCTTGATCTTGCTTATGAGTTAGATATTGAATTTGATGAGTGATGGGATTGTTTTAGAGAGAACAAGCATTGTAATTTCATCTTGATTTTCCAGATTAAGACAAAACAAATAGTGGGGTTTTGAGTTGTGGCTTTCCCCAGATATTTATTGTGTTATGTGCCTTTGATTCTCTTCCTTTATCGAATATTGTTTGATCGACGTTTATGGGCTTCTGCTATAAAGTGTAGAAGTATATTCTTGTCTCTTTCTTTAGCAAATTGCATTAGCTTGTGAATCTATAGGATTTTATACATGGTATCAGAGAAAGGTTATTTTTTGGGCCAAGAGTTTGCAGAGCATATCTGAAAATTTATGTGAAAATTTTTCAGAAACAAATAGCAGATCTGGATTCCTTGGGAAAATATACCCAATTTCAAAAAAAAATCGGTCGAATCAGAGCTCGGATGAGGGAGACATCACTAATTTAAAATCAACTCTCTAGAGGAGATTTCGAAGTTTTGAGTGTTTGGGTTACAAGTGAAAGTCGAATTTGCATACATACTTCAATATCAGCAGATCGCGTTCCATGGGTTGAGGCTTGAATATGCCTTGGAAGGCAACTTGAATTTCATAGCCTGGAGGGACATGATGGAGGCTGTGCTAGAGGACAATGGCTTGAAGGAATTTGTTGAATAAGCAATTCCTAAGCCAACAGATACCGATGCACAAAACTTAGCCGAGTGGAAGACGTGTGTGGCGAAGGCAAGGCAGATAATCCTTGAGGAAGTTCAAAATCATATTGTCTTGAGTCTCCATGGAAAGGAAACCCCACATTCTATGTGGAAAACA
Source organism: Pinus tabuliformis (assembly GCA_031772625.1). Taxonomy (NCBI): domain Eukaryota; kingdom Viridiplantae; phylum Streptophyta; class Pinopsida; order Pinales; family Pinaceae; genus Pinus; species Pinus tabuliformis. The sequence goes on from CM062805.1 coordinate 944,578,817, forward strand.
TTGACGGACTTGTATCAGAATAGCAATGATTAAAGGAAGTTGGCCCAAAAGGATAAACTTCATAAAATCAAGATGGAGAAAGGCAAGACGATTCCAAAGTACTTGACTAAGTTCAGTCAATGTCGGGATGAACTTGGAAGTATTGGAATCACGGTTTCCGAGGAGGATATGGTGAGCCTTGCTCTTCTTGGACTCCTGAAGAGTTGGCATAGTTATCAGGACTCTGTCAATGTTCAGGAGAAGTTGCCAGATTGGGAATGACTATGGTCGAATTTGATGCAGGATGAGATTAGGAGGAATACCAGGGATGGCTCTTCATCAAAGACTAATGATGAAGATAATTGTGCCCTAATGATTAAGGTGAGGAAGGGGAAAGGTAAAATTTCTCGTTCCAAATTAGATTCTTGTCTTGGAGGTAAGAAGAAGGACACGACGAAAGTTAAATGCTTTCATTGTCACAAGATGGGTCACTTTGCTACAAATTGTCCATTGAAGAAGTCCAAGGAGAAGTCCTCAGGAGGAGCAACGGGTGAGACTTTGGCCTCCCAATTCGAATTGGAATTTTCCCTCATTTTATGTTTGGTGTCTTCAATGATGGGAAGTGTCTGGTACTTAGACAATGGAGTTTATTTCCACATGACTGACGACAAAGAGTTATTCAGTGAAATTGAGGAGAAAGATCTCAAGATGCATATTGAGATGGGTGATGATGGTACGTATAGTGTTACTGGTGTGGGAACTATTACTTTTCAAAGGGATCATGGGGCTCCACTCACCTCGAATAATGTTATGCATGTACCTGGAATGATGAAGAACTTGGTATCCATTGGCATGCTTGAGGATAGAGGCTATGATGTGATCGTTTCGAAATGAAAGGCGTTGCTTTGACACATAGCCACAGGTCAAGTAAAAAATATAGGGATTCAAGTTCAGAATCTCTATAAGATAGAGGTAGAGGATTGTGATACTATGAGTTCAAAAGAGGAAAAGATTTTGAGCTAAGATGTCGATGAGGTGTGGCATAGGCGATTGGGCCACTTGCATCTTGGGGCTTTGAATATATTGCAGCAAATCTCTACCGGTCTTCCCAAAGGTACGCTTGAGAAAGTTGATACATGCAAGGGTTGTACTTTGGGAAAATACACCAATTCTTCCTTTGGAGATAGAGATAATAGAGCAGAGTCTATTCTGGAGAGAGTCCATTCAGATGTATGTGGACCATTCTCAACAACATCCACGGCCAAACACAGGTATTATGTTATATTTATTGATGACTATTCTCGTAAATCTCGGGTATTTTTTATGTAGAAAAAGGATCAAAATTTCACAAAGTTTTGTGATTTCAAAGAATTGGTAGAGAAAGAGTTTGGCAAGAAGGTTAAAGCTCTATGCAATGATAACCATGGTGAGTGTGTCTCCAATGAGTTTAAGAACTTATGTGCAGCGGAATGGATTAAACGAGAGTTGACGATACCCCATAGCCCTCAATAGAATTGGGTTGTTGAGAGGAAGAACAAGAGCATAGTAGGGGAAGCAATGACAATGTTGCATGATTAGGGCCTACCATTACACTTGTGGGTTGAGACATACATCACAATGGTTTATGTTCAGAACCGTAGCTCACATCGGATACTTGAGATGAAGACAGCAGAGGAGGCTTATTCCGGTAAGAGGCCAGATATTGGTCACTTCAAGATTTTTGGGTCATCATTTTATTTCCATGTGATCAAAGATGCAAGGAAGAAGCTTGAGCCAACAATAGAGTTGGGGATCTTTGTGGGGTATACTGATACACCCCAAAACTATCGGGTTTACATGCCGACTAGTTGGATGACAGTGGTTCATAGGGATATTAGGTTCGATGAGGAGAAGGCCATGTGAGTATCCCTTGAGAGGGAGCTTGAGCTACATGAAGATGAGGAGATTTTAGCTCCTAAGGTTGAGGGGCCTCAAATTCATGTGGAGCAGCCATATGCAAAGGTTCAGAGAGTGGAGACATCCACTCAGGAAGAGTCTTCTAGAGAGGTAAGAAAGCGCACTATAGAGGCTAACAAATTATTGGATGATGCACACGAGAATGTGGGAGCACCCTCTTCTTAGCACAGATAGAGGAGGTCACCTGAGAGGTACACTGGATACATGGCACTTATTGGTGCATGTGTTGTGACAAAGCCATTTTCCTTTCAAGAAGTAGTGCAACAGCCGGTTTGGGTTGATGCAATGGTAGAGGAGTATGAATCCATAGTTTGAAACAGTGTTTGGGATGTGGTTCCGAGGCCAGAGGACAAGTTAGTTGTGAGCTCCCATTGGCTTTACAAGGTAAAGAAAGTTGCAAATGGTAGTGTGGAAAAGGATAAGGGCATATTTGTGGCACATGGATTTTCACAGCTAGAGGGGATTGACTATGATGAGACCTTTTCTCCTGTTACAAGGTACTTGTCAATCATATCTATTTTGGAACTATCAACACAAATGGGTTGGAAGATCCATTAGATGGATGTGAAGACTTCCTTCCTCAATGGAACAATTGAGGAAGAGGTGTACATAGAGAATCCCAAAAGTTTTGAAACCTTGGACCATGAGTCACATGTGTGTCAACTCAAGAGAGCAGTGTATGGGTGAAGGAAGCACCCGTGCTTGGTACACTAGGATAGATATCTACTTCACTGGGTTGGGCTTCACGAAGAGTGAAGTGGATGCGAACTTGTATCACATAGTGGTGGAAGGTAAGTTGTTGATCATTGTACTTTATGTAGATGATATTATATTGACAGGTGATGAGAAGCTTATCAAATATTGCAAGGAGGACCTTGCAAGAGAGTTTGAGATGAAGGACATGGGGCTCATGCATTACTTTCTTGGCATGGAGGTATGACAGGGAGATGGGGAGTTGTTTGTATCTCAGGGAAAGTATGCCAATGAGATACTCAGGAGATTCCGCATGGAGAGAAGTAAACCCATGGAGACTCCTCTAGCTGGTAACTGGAGGAAGGAGGATGCTACTTTAGGGGAAGTAGTGGAAGCTATTGTTTATAGGCATCTTGTGGGTTCACTCATGTACTTGGTGAACACATGACCGGATATGTGCTATGCAGTTAACCAGCTTATTCAAGCGATGGTTAGGCCTACCAAGCTATATTAGAAGGAAGCAAAGCATGTATTGAGATACCTCAGAGGAACTACTCAGTTTGGATTATGGTACAAATGAATAGAGGGAGTGAAGCTTCAAGGCTTCACCAATGCAGATTGGGAAGGGATTCCATCCGACAAGAAGAGCACATCAGGAGGGATCTTTAGTATTGGGTCAGCGACAATTTCTTGGTATAATAGGAAACAAAGATCGGTTGCACTCAGTTTGACAGAGGCAGAGTACATGGTTGCAAGTCAGGCATCATGTGAGGCTATCTAGATGAGGAAGATCCTGGATGGTTTGTTTTGTTAGTAGATGGATCCGATAGTGGTTTTTTGTGATAATCAGAGTTGTATCAAACTCTCTGAAAACCCAGTATTTCATGACCAATCCAAGCATATTGATATTTGGTATCATCATCTCAGAGATTGTGTATTGAGGCGGATCATGTTGTTAGATTACATTCCCATGGAGGAGAAATAAGCTGACATCTTAACAAAGGCATTGTCAAGATGTAAATTTGAGTTTCACAAAGACAAGATCAAGGTAGTTGATAATCCCTTTCTTTTTGAGAGAGAGTGTTGAGAAATGGCAACAATAAGTTCCATTTTAATTTTTCCTTGAATTAAAATGTGAATTAAATACGAATTCTATTCTCATAACAACTTAAAATAGTTAAATTAAGTTTATTAAACTTACTTAACTTAGGGAATTCGAGTTGGAAGTATTTTGGAAGTCATGTAAATGTTCTCCCAACTTTGTAGGAGTCCAGTGTGAGTTAATTATGAGTTGTAAAATAGAAGACTCAGTTCCATAAGTCAGTTCAGTTAAATTAGTTCTCAAACTAATTGAGAGAACTAATAGTGAGATAACAGTGAGTGGTGACACTAATGAACTCCACTAGTGCTACTATATTTAACTGAATATTTACTCATCAGAAACTCATGCATGTCGATTATGAGAAAGACCCAATTGAGACTAGAGTGTAGGGATAGTGTACCATTTGTTTTATATTTTTCTGAGTTGCACTGATAGTGCATGTATTCAAGAACTAATCCTAAGGGATTGCACAATTTTTAGAGGCTTTATTTCCCTTTAAATACAAGCTATCCTTCATAGGAATTTGATGCAGGGGCATCCAATTAGGGAGGCGATAGATGGACGTGCTGTTTTAAGATTTATTTTAAAATTTACTTTTCTGTTTATTTTTATTGTTATTTCTTTTCAAGAAGGCTACCACAGCCAATGTCATTAATTTTTATTTTTAAAAGTAAACATATTAGGGAATAGTCTTAAATAGATTAATATTTGAATAACAGAAAAGGGAATGTAACTGCAAAATGCAACTGCAGGTAGTTCCTCAACTGAATGAGGCTACCGGCAGCTTAAATACCCAATCAAAAGATGAACCACAGGTTGTTGTCAAAAAAAGGAGAATAGATACTAGATAATGTAAACCTCTGACATAACATTTTTTTTAAATAGTAAAAGGAATCATTTTAGGTAACCAACATTTGTTAATATGAATGACTGGTATTGTGTACAAAATTAATTATTGAAAGACTCTAGTGAGACTGTGCATCATATCAGGGAACTAAAGACTATTGGCGAACTCATTCAGGTTCAGAGCATAAGGAATAGTGCCTTCCAAAAAAAAATATACGATCGCCAAAACAATCCTTAGACATTCCATTATAGACCAAGAAGAGTTTCTATGACCCAGGAAGAACTTTCAACAGACAGACAGGACGGAGGACCCAGAACTTTCGATGGAGAAACAAGATTGAGGACCAACAGAATGAGACTACGTCTCTGTAAAACCAACCTACAGGAACTATGTAAAATAAGTAGGAAAGACACTACCCGATTCAAGTGGCAACAGACATGGAAGAGTGAAGGAATAGAAGCCTTCAAGGACCAAACCCTCGCCACCACCGTCGAGTGAACCACCTGCACAACAAACAGACAATGATTAGAGAGGCATCATAACTAGTACACGGAGAGCAAACCAAAAGAAGGAACACATAGGAATACCTCGAAGGTTACCTGAAGCGGAGGGTAGGTTTCACAGTCGAACCCAGACCCGACAGCATTCGAGCCACGACCACAGAGCCACGAAACCCCAGCTTCTCACAAGGAGCGAAACTGTTAGTGGGTGTTATAGAAATTTTTGTGCCTTACAGCATGAAGCATGAAATGTCAATAATCTAAGGGATCCAAAGTCCCTAAACATGTTGTTCCTACCCCTAGAGGAACAAGGTCAGCAAACCACAACACTAAATATCAGTTCTCCACCTGGAAACACTCAAAAACAAGCTAATTCTGGATCATGTCAACTGCTCCACTGAGCATCTGCGCTGAATGTCAAGAGCTACTCTGTCTACCTGCGCTGAATGTCAACTGCAAAGAAGGCTACCTGCGCTGGGCGAGTTGGGACAAGTGGCACAGTCATTCTTCAAGGTGTCAATGCCCAGGAAGCTTCCAAAATGACACTTGGATCAGGGAATTCGACTGGTGATGAGTAAGAGGGTCTAGATCTCCAAGTGGAAGCAAGAACCTCCAAGTGGACTCAAGAACTGAAAAATAACTGAAGTGGGAGAGGACACTAGTCAGCTTCATGCCAGCTACAAGCTGACTCATCCTTTCTCCAAATCTCCTATATATAGAGCTCTCTCATGAGGTCTACGGAGGCTGGAATCTGGTGAATGTAAGGAAGTGTTGTTGGTTTGAGTATAGAACTATTGGGTGATTTGCTTTGAAGGAGGTGAAGAGGAGATTTCTTTCTGCTGGGAGGTGATGCTGGATTGGGCCTTTTATGGTTGTATCACTTCCTGAACTTTACTTCTTCCATTAATAAAGCATTTGAGGTTCTTCTATATGCATGTGTTTCAATGGTGTATTGTTATATTTGTGTATTTGATTTATCCTAATCCTTGAATCAATTATGGATGTATGCTTCTTGTAGTTTCCCTCTCTTGTTATTTTGCAGGATCTTGGTGTAGCTGGGCCAGTGAAAGAGCAAGGAGCTGGGAGCAAGCAGCAAAGAGAGAAGATTGGATCAATCATTAGCGGAAGACAACGGTTAGTGGATCCCTTTCTCCCCTCTCTTACATCTCATAAAGAAGTAATCTCAAATAGCTTTGCTTTGATTGTTGCTGAGGTACTATCACCCTTAGAGTGGGATAGGGTCATTCCGTATTGGATACTTTTCCCAACAACAAATTGGCGACTCCGCTGGGGATCGTATCTTGTTGGTTGTTTGTGTTTTTGCTATTCATTTCATAAACACAGGGAGTACCGAATCGAACTGCATTTGGATCTTTCAAATGCAAAGTAGAGGGCAGCTACTCTAGCTCAGTTTCTGGGCAATTTTATGATTTGAAGAGCTGATCCACAAGGACTCTAAATAGCTCTTAGTGATAGCTTTTCATCCTCCTTTTCATCCCTTAGTGTGTACTTGACTGATAGCTTCTGATTTGGCCAAAAACTGTGAATTTTTTAGCAATCTGTGACCCGGAAATTGAGAAAAACGAAAGTTTGTCTCTTCAGTGCAGGCACTGTGAAGGAAGTCTGCATTTCAGCGCAGTTCCCGAAGGGGCTACCTGCGCTGAATGTCAAACTGACAGTGTACTACCTGCGCTGAACCAGTTTTGCCTAGTGCTACTGGGGTTCCCTGCTGTTTATTGCCCTGTTTTCACCCTTGTTTTTGCAGCCTGTTGTCTGTCAATGTACCTATCTGAAACCAACTTTCCTTGCCACTATTCCGCCTCGGTTGTATAAAGAAACTGTGTTTGTTCTTTGTGTATTTCTTATATCATTTGCAGTTTCCCATAATGAAAAGTGAACTAGTCTTGCTGTGACCTCTTAGATCTAGACCTGTGATAAGTGTCGTTTTGATCTTAAGAGTTAGTTTGTTTGCTGTTCATAGCTGATTGAGCTTTTGCTTTCATCATATGGTTTGAATTCATATATTTCTAGTGTCGAAACAAGTAAATCTTAAGGTGTCTTTTGATTTTGGACAAACTTGTTTGCTTTCGCTTGAAATTGAATTCGAAGTTATACAACAGCTTTCTTTTTGTATTGCACCAACATTAAGAAAGAGAAAAGAAATACCTGCATTTTGCATTTGATAAGTTTGTATGTTGATTTAGGGAAAAAGTGCATTAGTGTATGCTCTTTGATCTGTGTGAAAATATGTTGTCTTTCTTTTCCCTCAGTAGTTAAGATTTTCATAAGTCGAAAAGATTGAAAAAGCTTGCTTCTCATCTTAGACTGCATTTAGGAATTTGTATCAAACATCTCGTGGTGAACCTTGAAAGGCAAACTTTAAAAAGATCAACTTAAAATATATTGAATGAACCTAAAAACGCTTTGAAACATAACGCAAACACATAGAGGTCTAAGCTAGAGACGTGTTCCGGCGTCGTTAAACGTAGTGACTGTCGATCTCGACGAAGGTGGGTGATTCCTCCTGAGAGTCGGTGGCACTAATACGGACTTGTGCTCCCACGTACCGTCGCGTATATATTAGGAGACCCTATAGGCATATATATTTTATCCATAGGAAGCCGTGTCGGCCGCCCTACTGATCACAATGCAGTGAACACAACATTCACGAAGATCGACCACCCGTACCGTAAAACGTATTCTGTGGTTTTGCGAAAGGTTTGGCACACCCTCTGCCTAGATCTCCAGAGTAGTTTCTTTTGGCCTTTTTCAAACTCTATAACTGAAAAAGTCCAACCGAGCATTTGTCACTTCGGGCTCGTTAATACATCGAAGGAGACTAGAGTCATCTTTAGCTTTTTCTCGACTCTTAAAAAGTGAAAAAGCAAGTTGTGTCTAAAAGCGTCTAATAAAATTCATTCAATTCAGAAACACAAATTTCCCCTTTTAATATTTTGGTTGATCGAGTAATCCGCAATCGTGGAAGAAAGTCAATTGAAACCCCGTCGTTCGCGGAGGCTTACGAGTCAACCGTCTTTGTCTCCGGAATCGAAAACAGTACGGACAAAGCGAACTCGTTTAACCGGTTCAAAATCTCCTATAAAAGTTAGAACAAGTGTTCCAACTGCATCTGAGGTTCCGGTTACTCCTAACATTTCTGGAAACCCTACCTCTATAGAAGAAGTTCAACAGCCACAGAAGGACAGTAATACTGATCCTAGTCTGGGGGCAAATACTTGTATAACTGAACCAGTTCCATCTGTAACCGGTCCAAAGAGTTTTGTTCCTCAAACAACTGTCGCTGTCGAAGCAACCACTTCTTCGGCACCAGAAATATTTTATGGACCTGACGGTCTTCCTCTTCCACCGGGTTTGATTGCGATAGAGGAAATTGCAGAGGATCTGCAAGCAAGTACTCCAACCCATTTTGGAGTCGGGGTCACTCTATTTCCTTCATCAGAAGTTAATCCACCACAAGTGGAAATTCCTGTAGAATCGCTAGGCAATCTATTGGATAGACTTAAAATGTCTGAACAACCGTCATCATCTAGGACTGTGTCAAATGACACAGCGACAGCAGAAGCCCCTGCCGTCACTCCGACAATGTTTGCCGGCATACCAGCTGTCCCAACTAGCTCACAACAACTAGAAGGAGTCCACCAAGGGACTATTTCGACAGTATGGTCTATTCCAGTTTGTTCATCCGGAGTAATACACGGCAACTCTTATGTTGAAACTCGCCAAATTGATCCATTTGGAGGTCAATCTGGGCAATCAATCCCCTTGAGTTCTGGATTGATACCGTATGGGGGGCAGTATGCCCTTTCATCACCCCCTCCGGGAGGGTACCCATACGTGAGTTCACAACAATGTTCAGGTTATACTGGAATTGCATCAAGTAGTTGGGTACCTATGCTACCTCAACAACCAAGGGTTGTATATTCTATGCAACAATGTGTACCTGTGACGAACATCCCAACCACACCAGCTATTGTAATTGTGTCACAAGTTCAAGCGATACCCATTGCATGCCAACCTCAGATTCCTCAGGTTGTAATGCAACAGCCTCTTGAACATAAGTCACAACCACAATCGCCAACTGGTGGGGCGACACAGGTCCAAACGGGTACAATTACCCCACACCTCGGTCCAACGGTTAGCGTAGCACAACAGAACATGGCTTCACAACCATGGCTTGTGCAATACCAACAACCGCAATTCCAACAAGTGTACCAAGGTTCTGAGCAACAGATGTTTGCGAACAACGGACAACCGTATATCCAAAACGGTCAAAACCAACCACTTTACAGTGGTCAAGTCCACCAACCATATCAGTCATACCAACATCAATTACATTATGCTGGTCTGCAAAGACCCATTGCTCAGGCGATACCATCTTATCCTGGATATGCTTCGCCTAACCTGAACCAACAGTTTCCCTTTGTAGCAACTCTAGAATTACCAGATCTAAACCGGCTGACAAATGATCCAATTGCTTATGCTCCTTGGTGGCCAGCGATTCCGCATAAACTTCCGTCAGATATTCCTAAATTTAATGGAAATCCTGGTGAAGATCCGTCGAATCATGTGATGACATTCCATCTATGGTGTTCATCGAACACCCTGAATGATGATTCGATAAGACTTCGCCTCTTTCAGAGGACGTTAACGGGTCCAGCGGCAAAATGGTACATTGAATTGCCTAGAGCTTCGTTCGACAACTTCAGTACCTTAGCCACAACCTTTTTAACCCATTTTCAATTACCGATAAGGTATGAAACGGGAACAGAACTCCTTACCAACTTCAAACAGACGACTGCCACCCACATATCTGATCATATACATGAGTGGCGTCGTCATCGTAGGATGGTGAAAACATATGTTCCCGATCAGCTGTTAGTTGAATGGTTTATAAAGTCGTTACTTCCTGCTATAACGGAAGATGTGGCCAAGGGGGGAGTCGTAACAGAGGAGCAAGTTATCGCTCGTGCACAGTATTTGGACTTAGTTTATACTCAGTCCGGCACGCTCTACGACAAAATACCCGACGCTCCTAGACCGTAATTTTCAATTCCTCCTCCTCCTAAATCAAACAATGACTCTCACGCCAGCGATGGCGTGATTGGCAAGCACAAAATTTATAGTCAAAATGCAAATGAAGAACTTCTTGCCTCAGGATTAAATTCCATGTCGACCGACAAGGGAAAACAACTGAAGCAACCAGGGGGAAAGAAGAAAAAGAAAGGGAGAAAAAGGAAACCCCCAGCAGGGTGTCATATATGCGATGAGGATCATTGGACGAAAGATTGTCCACATATAGCTGAAGTTAAGAAACTCTTTAAGAGTTCAAAAACCCCAGCAGTATTGACTGATCCGTTTCCTAATCCAGGTCAAAATCTGGTTGCTAATCAAAATGCTTCCCGATCCCAAGTGCTTATGTTGTCTGTCTCAAAGCAGCAAAATGATGCTTTTACAAGGAATAAAGATTACGGGAATCCACGGTTGTCGAATAACAAGGCTAATGAGAAACCTAGTAGTTCGACAACAACTTTAACCAAAGTTGTGCCGCCCATCGTTCCTGAGCCAATGATAAAGTCGCAAAAGGGAGCAGTACACAAATCGACATTTAATCCTTGTGCGAAAATAACACGGATAGAGGACTTGGCCCAATCGTCGTCCGCTATGTCGACACTTGAGGTACCGCAAAATTGCCCCTCCCAAGAGCAAGCTTTGTTATCAGCAATAGGTGGGATTGACCCAATGGATTCCAATCTTGTGGCCTTTGATCATAAAGGATATAACCCTCAGTTACTAGCTCAACTAGCTTTCCTTATTCAAGTGAAAGCCCTCAACAAAACTGTTCAACGAACAATTATTGATGAGGGGGCATCTACATGTCTTATGTCGATGAGTTGCTGGAAAAATTTAGGCTCACCACCCTTGTCGAAATCGTCAACGACGTTAAAAGCATTTGATGGACGATCATACACTCCATATGGGATTTTAAGTAACTTGCAAGTTGAACTGGGGGGCAAAACAGTAGAAGTTGATGTTGAAGTAATCGATGGAAACCTCGATTACAACATCCTACTGGGAAGGCCCTGGATATATGCCATGGCCGCAGTTGTGTCGACCTACTTCAGGAAGATTACATTTCCTTTCCAAGGAGGAATTACAATTGTCGACCAACAAACATTTCTCCCCAATAGTTCACAAGTTACGGGAAGCATTCCAATGATCCATGGAAGGAATCATTCGCTCCAAAATATCGGAGTATGTCTCCTAAAAGACCCTGCCTTAATGGGTACTTTTGCCCTACTGCCTTCGAGTAATCTGGCGGAAATGGCCACAGTGGAATATGAAAACTTCTATTTCTAATGGATCTAAAACTTCGAGGATAGTTCCTATCTCATGTCAACCTCGTTAAAAAATGAAGAGCCGAGGACGGTTCTTATCTTGTGTCAACCTCGTTAAAAAATGAAACAAGGAGTCATGAGGGTAGTTCTTTTACTGTGTCAACCTCATTAAAAAATGAAACAAATCTCCTTTCCGAATCTCAAAGGTAAACCTTCATTCCAACCACCGAGTTGAATCCAATGAAGCTTGGGGGGCATGCACCTCGATTTGCGTTATTATGCTGGGGGCATGCAAACAATCGAGCGGTTTTACCGCGGAATTTATGCTCGTTAAAAAATAGAAAAGCGAGATCCGAGCAGTTTTAGCACATAGTTCATGCTCGTTAAAAAATAAACATAAGGTTGAGCAGTCAAGCTCATTAAAAAATGAACATACCCCGGTAAATAATCTCAGTGATCGCAAATTTATTAGCCATAAAAAGCCTTGGTCGTGTTTGCACCTGCCACCTCCATTCCATTTGGCCAATCGTTCACCTCCATATGATTGTTTACCCATTTTGAGGAACAACTGCGAAGAGTGATTTCGCTTAGCCATCCTTGTGACACTGTCGTGATTGGAAAATTCCAACCTGTACCTGGAATCTGCTGCTATCCCTGCATATCACTCGTTCCTCAAAAGACGAGTCTTCTTTGAGCTCTTTTCATCTGACTCGTGAAATATGAAAAGTTTGCCGAGTTTTGGCCTTCCAGCTCGTTAAAGTGACTGGAAGAGCTATCCCTCCTCTAGATTTTAATCTTTTTGGACCTGAGGGATTATTACACAAAAAGGTCAAGCGCTTGTTTTATTCGGCTCGTTAAAGTTATCGAAAACTCATCCCTTCTGTATTGTTTTATACTTTTTCGGACTTAAGGGATTAGATGACGAAAAAGGAATTTTGGAGTTAACTTTCTGTACCTTTTTAGACTCTCTAAAAATGAAAAGGACCGAGTTTTCCTTGTCGTTAGACTCGTTAAAATGATTAAATAGTGACAAACTTGTCTTTAGACGAGAACGAGTTTCCCTATCGCTAGGCTCGTTAAAACATAGCGATGGGCTTGTCCGAAGGGCAGGTTATAGAACAAGCATATGTTATCCTCCTCAAGCTTGACAAAAATAAAGAAGTACTGGTCAGAAATGACTGGGGAAAAATTGGGAGAACCTCAAAGCTTTAATGGTAGCAAGTCACTCTTGGACATGACACTTTTCCTCCGTATCACATCGGGTTGGGTTGTTTCATTCACCGGTCTCATCACCATGGTCTTCGCCAAACCATCCACATTTGGGGTAATGCTACCGATCCATCGCATCAGTGTCGTTATATGTTCAAGAGATGTTGTTCAGAAAGAGTCAATCGTGTCCCATCCACTGCCATACATTATCCTTCATCCACCCATGATCGCCACCCTGAATCATATTTCACAGATTGCTTTCACCTCCACTAAAATCATTAGCTCCCTTCCGTGTCACTGATGAGGGATTCATTAAGGCCCTCCTTTGACGGATCGCTTCTTGTCGACTTCAGCTCATTATCCAAGAAGTAGATCTAGGAACACCTCCCTCAGTACTTTGAAGCTTGCATGCCTCAATGGCAAGTTTCTCACTCCCGGCGACAGGTATACATCAATGACCTTCGACCAGAAGATTTTGCGTGGTGTTCGACGCCAAGTCCTTTATTCACACCATGTGAATTGTACTGCAGTACCTTGAGGGTCATTATCATTATCGGTGATTCCTCTCGCGCTTGTTAACGGTTTACATTATTGACCGGTAATCGAGCGATGTCTTTCCATGTTCGACTTCAGCGCAATTCTCACATGGATCGACATGTACTTAGAGTGAAGATCGAATGAGTTTGAAGACCCCAGATCTAGTTTCATCCATCCGGGCTGCGATATATATTCAGGAAATATAAAGACATTTGATATGTACATTGTTACAGCAGATGATCATCCTACTCAAAGGATGATAATTTCAGCAGAGAATTATCAGTCTACCATCAGACGATCGTCTGTTATATGTACCAAAATGAATTTATAAAGCTGAGCATGGGAATGCCCGCCTCAGCTAGATCATGAAAGCAAAATGAAAAATAATGTATTGTATTGTATTTTATTACAGGTCATCTCTCAACGATTGAATGAACTTCGGATCCTCCTGATAAAGCATTTCACCCGATAAACGACCTCATACTTTAGGGGTCAACTGTTATAGACATTTTTGTGCCTTACAACATGAAGCATGAAATGTCAATAATCTAAGGGATCCAAAGTCCCTAAACATGTTGTTCCTACCCCTAGAGGAACAAGGTCAGCAAACCACAGCACTAAATATCAGTTCTCCACCTGGAAACACTCAAAAACAAGCTAATTCTGGATCATGTCAACTGCTCCACTGAGCATCTGCGCTGAATGTCAAGAGCTACTCTGTCTACCTGCGCTGAATGTCAACTGCAAAGAAGGCTACCTGCGCTGGGCGAGTTGGGACAAGTGGCACAGTCATTCTTCAAGGTGTCAATGCCCAGGAAGCTTCCAAAATGACACTTGGATCAGGGAATTCGACTGGTGATGAGTAAGAGGGTCTAGATCTCCAAGTTGAAGCAAGAACCTCCAAGTGGACTCAAGAACTGAAAAATAACTGAAGTGGGAGAGGACACTAGTCAGCTTCATGCCAGCTACAAGCTGACTCATCCTTTCTCCAAATCTCCTATATATAGAGCTCTCTCATGAGGTCTATGGAGGCTGGAATCTGGTGAATGTAAGGAAGTGCTGTTGGTTTGAGTATAGAACTATTGGGTGATTTGCTTTGAAGGAGGTGAAGAGGAGATTTCTTTCTGCTGGGAGGTGATGCTGGATTGGGCCTTTTATGGTTGTATCACTTCCTGAACTTTACTTCTTCCATTAATAAAGCATTTGAGGTTCTTCTATATGCATGTGTTTTAATGGTGTATTTTTATATTTGTGTATTTGATTTATCCTAATCCTTGAATCAATTATGGATGTATGCTTCTTGTAGTTTCCCTCTCTTGTTATTTTGCAGGATCTTGGTGTAGCTGGGTCAGTGAAAGAGCAAGGAGCTGGGAGCAAGCAGCAAAGAGAGAAGATTGGATCAATCATTAGCGCAAGACAACGGTTAGTGGATCCCTTTCTCCCCTCTCTTACATCTCATAAAGAAGTAATCTCAAATAGCTTTGCTTTGATTGTTGCTGAGGTACTATCACCCTTAGAGTGGGATAGGGTCATTCCGTATTGGATACTTTTCCCAACAACAAATTGGCGACTCCGCTGGGGATCGTGTCTTGTTGGTTGTTTGTGTTTTTGCTATTCATTTCATAAACACAGGGAGTACCGAATCGAACTGCATTTGGATCTTTCAAATGCAAAGTAGAGGGCAGCTACTCTAGCTCAGTTTCTGGGCAATTTTATGATTTGAAGAGCTGATCCACAAGGACTCTAAATAGCTCTTAGTGATAGCTTTTCATCCTCCTTTTCATCCCTTAGTGTGTACTTGACTGATAGCTTCTGATTTGGCCAAAAACTGTGAATTTTTTAGCAATCTGTGACCCGGAAATTGAGAAAAACGAAAGTTTGTCTCTTCAGTGCAGGCACTGTGAAGGAAATCTGCATTTCAGCGCAGTTCCCGAAGGGGCTACCTGTGCTGAATGTCAAACTGACAGTGTACTACCTGCGCTGAACCAGTTTTGCCTAGTGCTACTGGGGTTCCCTGCTGTTTATTGCCCTGTTTTCACCCTTGTTTTTGCAGCCTGTTGTCTGTCAATGTACCTATCTGAAACCAACTTTCCTTGCCACTATTCCGCCTCGGTTGTATAAAGAAACTGTGTTTGTTCTTTGTGTATTTCTTATATCATTTGTAGTTTCCCATAATGAAAAGTGAACTAGTCTTGCTGTGACCTCTTAGATCTAGACCTGTGATAAGTGTCGTTTTGATCTTAAGAGTTAGTTTGTTTGCTGTTCATAGCTGATTGAGCTTTTGCTTTCATCATATGGTTTGAATTCATATATTTCTAGTGTCGAAACAAGTAAATCTTAAGGTGTCTTTTGATTTTGGACAAACTTGTTTGCTTTCGCTTGAAATTGAATTCGAAGTTATACAACAGCTTTCTTTTTGTATTGCACCAACATTAAGAAAGAGAAAAGAAATACCTGCATTTTGCATTTTGCATTTGATAAGTTTGTATGTTGATTTAGGGAAAAAGTGCATTAGTGTATGCTCTTTGATCTGTGTGAAAATATGTTGTCTTTCTTTTCCCTCAGTAGTTAAGATTTTCATAAGTCGAAAAGATTGAAAAAGCTTGCTTCTCATCTTAGACTGCATTTAGGAATTTGTATCAAACATCTCGTGGTGAACCTTGAAAGGCAAACTTTAAAAAGATCAACTTAAAATATATTGAATGAACCTAACAACGCTTTGAAACATAACGCAAACACATAGAGGTCTAAGCTAGAGACGTGTTCCGGCGTCGTTAAACGTAGTGACTGTCGATCTCGACGAAGGTGGGTGATTCCTCCTGAGAGTCGGTGGCACTAATACGGACTTGTGCTCCCACGTACCGTCACGTATATATTAGGAGACCCTATAGGCATATATATTTTATCCATAGGAAGCCGTGTCGGCCGCCCTACTGATCACAATGCAGTGAACACAACATTCACGAAGATCGACCACCCGTACCGTAAAACGTATTCTGTGGTTTTGCGAAAGGTTTGGCACACCCTCTGCCTAGATCTCCAGAGTAGTTTCTTTTGGCCTTTTTCAAACTCTATAACTGAAAAAGTCCAACCGAGCATTTGTCACTTCGGGCTCGTTAATACATCGAAGGAGACTAGAGTCATCTTTAGCTTTTTCTCGACTCTTAAAAAGTGAAAAAGCAAGTTGTGTCTAAAAGCGTCTAATAAAATTCATTCAATTCAGAAACACAAATTTCCCCTTTTAATATTTTGGTTGATCGAGTAATCCGCAATCGTGGAAGAAAGTCAATTGAAACCCCGTCGTTCGCGGAGGCTTACGAGTCAACCGTCTTTGTCTCCGGAATCGAAAACAGTACGGACAAAGCGAACTCGTTTAACCGGTTCAAAATCTCCTATAAAAGTTAGAACAAGTGTTCCAACTGCATCTGAGGTTCCGGTTACTCCTAACATTTCTGGAAACCCTACCTCTATAGAAGAAGTTCAACAGCCACAGAAGGACAGTAATACTGATCCTAGTCTGGGGGCAAATACTTGTATAACTGAACCAGTTCCATCTGTAACCGGTCCAAAGAGTTTTGTTCCTCAAACAACTGTCGCTGTCGAAGCAACCACTTCTTCGGCACCAGAAATATTTTATGGACCTGACGGTCTTCCTCTTCCACCGGGTTTGATTGCGATAGAGGAAATTGCAGAGGATCTGCAAGCAAGTACTCCAACCCATTTTGGAGTCGGGGTCACTCTATTTCCTTCATCAGAAGTTAATCCACCACAAGTGGAAATTCCTGTAGAATCGCTAGGCAATCTATTGGATAGACTTAAAATGTCTGAACAACCGTCATCATCTAGGACTGTGTCAAATGACACAGCGACAGCAGAAGCCCCTGCCGTCACTCCGACAATGTTTGCCGGCATACCAGCTGTCCCAACTAGCTCACAACAACTAGAAGGAGTCCACCAAGGGACTATTTCGACAGTATGGTCTATTCCAGTTTGTTCATCCGGAGTAATACACGGCAACTCTTATGTTGAAACTCGCCAAATTGATCCATTTGGAGGTCAATCTGGGCAATCAATCCCCTTGAGTTCTGGATTGATACCGTATGGGGGGCAGTATGCCCTTTCATCACCCCCTCCGGGAGGGTACCCATACGTGAGTTCACAACAATGTTCAGGTTATACTGGAATTGCATCAAGTAGTTGGGTACCTATGCTACCTCAACAACCAAGGGTTGTATATTCTATGCAACAATGTGTACCTGTGACGAACATCCCAACCACACCAGCTATTGTAATTGTGTCACAAGTTCAAGCGATACCCATTGCATGCCAACCTCAGATTCCTCAGGTTGTAATGCAACAGCCTCTTGAACATAAGTCACAACCACAATCGCCAACTGGTGGGGCGACACAGGTCCAAACGGGTACAATTACCCCACACCTCGGTCCAACGGTTAGCGTAGCACAACAGAACATGGCTTCACAACCATGGCTTGTGCAATACCAACAACCGCAATTCCAACAAGTGTACCAAGGTTCTGAGCAACAGATGTTTGCGAACAACGGACAACCGTATATCCAAAACGGTCAAAACCAACCACTTTACAGTGGTCAAGTCCACCAACCATATCAGTCATACCAACATCAATTACATTATGCTGGTCTGCAAAGACCCATTGCTCAGGCGATACCATCTTATCCTGGATATGCTTCGCCTAACCTGAACCAACAGTTTCCCTTTGTAGCAACTCTAGAATTACCAGATCTAAACCGGCTGACAAATGATCCAATTGCTTATGCTCCTTGGTGGCCAGCGATTCCGCATAAACTTCCGTCAGATATTCCTAAATTTAATGGAAATCCTGGTGAAGATCCGTCGAATCATGTGATGACATTCCATCTATGGTGTTCATCGAACACCCTGAATGATGATTCGATAAGACTTCGCCTCTTTCAGAGGACGTTAACGGGTCCAGCGGCAAAATGGTACATTGAATTGCCTAGAGCTTCGTTCGACAACTTCAGTACCTTAGCCACAACCTTTTTAACCCATTTTCAATTACCGATAAGGTATGAAACGGGAACAGAACTCCTTACCAACTTCAAACAGACGACTGCCACCCACATATCTGATCATATACATGAGTGGCGTCGTCATCGTAGGATGGTGAAAACATATGTTCCCGATCAGCTGTTAGTTGAATGGTTTATAAAGTCGTTACTTCCTGCTATAACGGAAGATGTGGCCAAGGGGGGAGTCGTAACAGAGGAGCAAGTTATCGCTCGTGCACAGTATTTGGACTTAGTTTATACTCAGTCCGGCACGCTCTACGACAAAATACCCGACGCTCCTAGACCGTAATTTTCAATTCCTCCTCCTCCTAAATCAAACAATGACTCTCACGCCAGCGATGGCGTGATTGGCAAGCACAAAATTTATAGTCAAAATGCAAATGAAGAACTTCTTGCCTCAGGATTAAATTCCATGTCGACCGACAAGGGAAAACAACTGAAGCAACCAGGGGGAAAGAAGAAAAAGAAAGGGAGAAAAAGGAAACCCCCAGCAGGGTGTCATATATGCGATGAGGATCATTGGACGAAAGATTGTCCACATATAGCTGAAGTTAAGAAACTCTTTAAGAGTTCAAAAACCCCAGCAGTATTGACTGATCCGTTTCCTAATCCAGGTCAAAATCTGGTTGCTAATCAAAATGCTTCCCGATCCCAAGTGCTTATGTTGTCTGTCTCAAAGCAGCAAAATGATGCTTTTACAAGGAATAAAGATTACGGGAATCCACGGTTGTCGAATAACAAGGCTAATGAGAAACCTAGTAGTTCGACAACAACTTTAACCAAAGTTGTGCCGCCCATCGTTCCTGAGCCAATGATAAAGTCGCAAAAGGGAGCAGTACACAAATCGACATTTAATCCTTGTGCGAAAATAACACGGATAGAGGACTTGGCCCAATCGTCGTCCGCTATGTCGACACTTGAGGTACCGCAAAATTGCCCCTCCCAAGAGCAAGCTTTGTTATCAGCAATAGGTGGGATTGACCCAATGGATTCCAATCTTGTGGCCTTTGATCATAAAGGATATAACCCTCAGTTACTAGCTCAACTAGCTTTCCTTATTCAAGTGAAAGCCCTCAACAAAACTGTTCAACGAACAATTATTGATGAGGGGGCATCTACATGTCTTATGTCGATGAGTTGCTGGAAAAATTTAGGCTCACCACCCTTGTCGAAATCGTCAACGACGTTAAAAGCATTTGATGGACGATCATACACTCCATATGGGATTTTAAGTAACTTGCAAGTTGAACTGGGGGGCAAAACAGTAGAAGTTGATGTTGAAGTAATCGATGGAAACCTCGATTACAACATCCTACTGGGAAGGCCCTGGATATATGCCATGGCCGCAGTTGTGTCGACCTACTTCAGGAAGATTACATTTCCTTTCCAAGGAGGAATTACAATTGTCGACCAACAAACATTTCTCCCCAATAGTTCACAAGTTACGGGAAGCATTCCAATGATCCATGGAAGGAATCATTCGCTCCAAAATATCGGAGTATGTCTCCTAAAAGACCCTGCCTTAATGGGTACTTTTGCCCTACTGCCTTCGAGTAATCTGGCGGAAATGGCCACAGTGGAATATGAAAACTTCTATTTCTAATGGATCTAAAACTTCGAGGATAGTTCCTATCTCATGTCAACCTCGTTAAAAAATGAAGAGCCGAGGACGGTTCTTATCTTGTGTCAACCTCGTTAAAAAATGAAACAAGGAGTCATGAGGGTAGTTCTTTTACTGTGTCAACCTCATTAAAAAATGAAACAAATCTCCTTTCCGAATCTCAAAGGTAAACCTTCATTCCAACCACCGAGTTGAATCCAATGAAGCTTGGGGGGCATGCACCTCGATTTGCGTTATTATGCTGGGGGCATGCAAACAATCGAGCGGTTTTACCGCGGAATTTATGCTCGTTAAAAAATAGAAAAGCGAGATCCGAGCAGTTTTAGCACATAGTTCATGCTCGTTAAAAAATAAACATAAGGTTGAGCAGTCAAGCTCATTAAAAAATGAACATACCCCGGTAAATAATCTCAGTGATCGCAAATTTATTAGCCATAAAAAGCCTTGGTCGTGTTTGCACCTGCCACCTCCATTCCATTTGGCCAATCGTTCACCTCCATATGATTGTTTACCCATTTTGAGGAACAACTGCGAAGAGTGATTTCGCTTAGCCATCCTTGTGACACTGTCGTGATTGGAAAATTCCAACCTGTACCTGGAATCTGCTGCTATCCCTGCATATCACTCGTTCCTCAAAAGACGAGTCTTCTTTGAGCTCTTTTCATCTGACTCGTGAAATATGAAAAGTTTGCCGAGTTTTGGCCTTCCAGCTCGTTAAAGTGACTGGAAGAGCTATCCCTCCTCTAGATTTTAATCTTTTTGGACCTGAGGGATTATTACACAAAAAGGTCAAGCGCTTGTTTTATTCGGCTCGTTAAAGTTATCGAAAACTCATCCCTTCTGTATTGTTTTATACTTTTTCGGACTTAAGGGATTAGATGACGAAAAAGGAATTTTGGAGTTAACTTTCTGTACCTTTTTAGACTCTCTAAAAATGAAAAGGACCGAGTTTTCCTTGTCGTTAGACTCGTTAAAATGATTAAATAGTGACAAACTTGTCTTTAGACGAGAACGAGTTTCCCTATCGCTAGGCTCGTTAAAACATAGCGATGGGCTTGTCCGAAGGGCAGGTTATAGAACAAGCATATGTTATCCTCCTCAAGCTTGACAAAAATAAAGAAGTACTGGTCAGAAATGACTGGGGAAAAATTGGGAGAACCTCAAAGCTTTAATGGTAGCAAGTCACTCTTGGACATGACACTTTTCCTCCGTATCACATCGGGTTGGGTTGTTTCATTCACCGGTCTCATCACCATGGTCTTCGCCAAACCATCCACATTTGGGGTAATGCTACCGATCCATCGCATCAGTGTCGTTATATGTTCAAGAGATGTTGTTCAGAAAGAGTCAATCGTGTCCCATCCACTGCCATACATTATCCTTCATCCACCCATGATCGCCACCCTGAATCATATTTCACAGATTGCTTTCACCTCCACTAAAATCATTAGCTCCCTTCCGTGTCACTGATGAGGGATTCATTAAGGCCCTCCTTTGACGGATCGCTTCTTGTCGACTTCAGCTCATTATCCAAGAAGTAGATCTAGGAACACCTCCCTCAGTACTTTGAAGCTTGCATGCCTCAATGGCAAGTTTCTCACTCCCGGCGACAGGTATACATCAATGACCTTCGACCAGAAGATTTTGCGTGGTGTTCGACGCCAAGTCCTTTATTCACACCATGTGAATTGTACTGCAGTACCTTGAGGGTCATTATCATTATCGGTGATTCCTCTCGCGCTTGTTAACGGTTTACATTATTGACCGGTAATCGAGCGATGTCTTTCCATGTTCGACTTCAGCGCAATTCTCACATGGATCGACATGTACTTAGAGTGAAGATCGAATGAGTTTGAAGACCCCAGATCTAGTTTCATCCATCCGGGCTGCGATATATATTCAGGAAATATAAAGACATTTGATATGTACATTGTTACAGCAGATGATCATCCTACTCAAAGGATGATAATTTCAGCAGAGAATTATCAGTCTACCATCAGACGATCGTCTGTTATATGTACCAAAATGAATTTATAAAGCTGAGCATGGGAATGCCCGCCTCAGCTAGATCATGAAAGCAAAATGAAAAATAATGTATTGTATTGTATTTTATTACAGGTCATCTCTCAACGATTGAATGAACTTCGGATCCTCCTGATAAAGCATTTCACCCGATAAACGACCTCATACTTTAGGGGTCAACTGTTATAGACATTTTTGTGCCTTACAACATGAAGCATGAAATGTCAATAATCTAAGGGATCCAAAGTCCCTAAACATGTTGTTCCTACCCCTAGAGGAACAAGGTCAGCAAACCACAGCACTAAATATCAGTTCTCCACCTGGAAACACTCAAAAACAAGCTAATTCTGGATCATGTCAACTGCTCCACTGAGCATCTGCGCTGAATGTCAAGAGCTACTCTGTCTACCTGCGCTGAATGTCAACTGCAAAGAAGGCTACCTGCGCTGGGCGAGTTGGGACAAGTGGCACAGTCATTCTTCAAGGTGTCAATGCCCAGGAAGCTTCCAAAATGACACTTGGATCAGGGAATTCGACTGGTGATGAGTAAGAGGGTCTAGATCTCCAAGTTGAAGCAAGAACCTCCAAGTGGACTCAAGAACTGAAAAATAACTGAAGTGGGAGAGGACACTAGTCAGCTTCATGCCAGCTACAAGCTGACTCATCCTTTCTCCAAATCTCCTATATATAGAGCTCTCTCATGAGGTCTATGGAGGCTGGAATCTGGTGAATGTAAGGAAGTGCTGTTGGTTTGAGTATAGAACTATTGGGTGATTTGCTTTGAAGGAGGTGAAGAGGAGATTTCTTTCTGCTGGGAGGTGATGCTGGATTGGGCCTTTTATGGTTGTATCACTTCCTGAACTTTACTTCTTCCATTAATAAAGCATTTGAGGTTCTTCTATATGCATGTGTTTTAATGGTGTATTTTTATATTTGTGTATTTGATTTATCCTAATCCTTGAATCAATTATGGATGTATGCTTCTTGTAGTTTCCCTCTCTTGTTATTTTGCAGGATCTTGGTGTAGCTGGGTCAGTGAAAGAGCAAGGAGCTGGGAGCAAGCAGCAAAGAGAGAAGATTGGATCAATCATTAGCGCAAGACAACGGTTAGTGGATCCCTTTCTCCCCTCTCTTACATCTCATAAAGAAGTAATCTCAAATAGCTTTGCTTTGATTGTTGCTGAGGTACTATCACCCTTAGAGTGGGATAGGGTCATTCCGTATTGGATACTTTTCCCAACAACAAATTGGCGACTCCGCTGGGGATCGTGTCTTGTTGGTTGTTTGTGTTTTTGCTATTCATTTCATAAACACAGGGAGTACCGAATCGAACTGCATTTGGATCTTTCAAATGCAAAGTAGAGGGCAGCTACTCTAGCTCAGTTTCTGGGCAATTTTATGATTTGAAGAGCTGATCCACAAGGACTCTAAATAGCTCTTAGTGATAGCTTTTCATCCTCCTTTTCATCCCTTAGTGTGTACTTGACTGATAGCTTCTGATTTGGCCAAAAACTGTGAATTTTTTAGCAATCTGTGACCCGGAAATTGAGAAAAACGAAAGTTTGTCTCTTCAGTGCAGGCACTGTGAAGGAAATCTGCATTTCAGCGCAGTTCCCGAAGGGGCTACCTGTGCTGAATGTCAAACTGACAGTGTACTACCTGCGCTGAACCAGTTTTTCCTAGTGCTACTGGGGTTCCCTGCTGTTTATTGCCCTGTTTTCACCCTTGTTTTTGCAGCCTGTTGTCTGTCAATGTACCTATCTGAAACCAACTTTCCTTGCCACTATTCCGCCTCGGTTGTATAAAGAAACTGTGTTTGTTCTTTGTGTATTTCTTATATCATTTGTAGTTTCCCATAATGAAAAGTGAACTAGTCTTGCTGTGACCTCTTAGATCTAGACCTGTGATAAGTGTCGTTTTGATCTTAAGAGTTAGTTTGTTTGCTGTTCATAGCTGATTGAGCTTTTGCTTTCATCATATGGTTTGAATTCATATATTTCTAGTGTCGAAACAAGTAAATCTTAAGGTGTCTTTTGATTTTGGACAAACTTGTTTGCTTTCGCTTGAAATTGAATTCGAAGTTATACAACAGCTTTCTTTTTGTATTGCACCAACATTAAGAAAGAGAAAAGAAATACCTGCATTTTGCATTTTGCATTTGATAAGTTTGTATGTTGATTTAGGGAAAAAGTGCATTAGTGTATGCTCTTTGATCTGTGTGAAAATATGTTGTCTTTCTTTTCCCTCAGTAGTTAAGATTTTCATAAGTCGAAAAGATTGAAAAAGCTTGCTTCTCATCTTAGACTGCATTTAGGAATTTGTATCAAACATCTCGTGGTGAACCTTGAAAGGCAAACTTTAAAAAGATCAACTTAAAATATATTGAATGAACCTAACAACGCTTTGAAACATAACGCAAACACATAGAGGTCTAAGCTAGAGACGTGTTCCGGCGTCGTTAAACGTAGTGACTGTCGATCTCGACGAAGGTGGGTGATTCCTCCTGAGAGTCGGTGGCACTAATACGGACTTGTGCTCCCACGTACCGTCGCGTATATATTAGGAGACCCTATAGGCATATATATTTTATCCATAGGAAGCCGTGTCGGCCGCCCTACTGATCACAATGCAGTGAACACAACATTCACGAAGATCGACCACCCGTACCGTAAAACGTATTCTGTGGTTTTGCGAAAGGTTTGGCACACCCTCTGCCTAGATCTCCAGAGTAGTTTCTTTTGGCCTTTTTCAAACTCTATAACTGAAAAAGTCCAACCGAGCATTTGTCACTTCGGGCTCGTTAATACATCGAAGGAGACTAGAGTCATCTTTAGCTTTTTCTCGACTCTTAAAAAGTGAAAAAGCAAGTTGTGTCTAAAAGCGTCTAATAAAATTCATTCAATTCAGAAACACAAATTTCCCCTTTTAATATTTTGGTTGATCGAGTAATCCGCAATCGTGGAAGAAAGTCAATTGAAACCCCGTCGTTCGCGGAGGCTTACGAGTCAACCGTCTTTGTCTCCGGAATCGAAAACAGTACGGACAAAGCGAACTCGTTTAACCGGTTCAAAATCTCCTATAAAAGTTAGAACAAGTGTTCCAACTGCATCTGAGGTTCCGGTTACTCCTAACATTTCTGGAAACCCTACCTCTATAGAAGAAGTTCAACAGCCACAGAAGGACAGTAATACTGATCCTAGTCTGGGGGCAAATACTTGTATAACTGAACCAGTTCCATCTGTAACCGGTCCAAAGAGTTTTGTTCCTCAAACAACTGTCGCTGTCGAAGCAACCACTTCTTCGGCACCAGAAATATTTTATGGACCTGACGGTCTTCCTCTTCCACCGGGTTTGATTGCGATAGAGGAAATTGCAGAGGATCTGCAAGCAAGTACTCCAACCCATTTTGGAGTCGGGGTCACTCTATTTCCTTCATCAGAAGTTAATCCACCACAAGTGGAAATTCCTGTAGAATCGCTAGGCAATCTATTGGATAGACTTAAAATGTCTGAACAACCGTCATCATCTAGGACTGTGTCAAATGACACAGCGACAGCAGAAGCCCCTGCCGTCACTCCGACAATGTTTGCCGGCATACCAGCTGTCCCAACTAGCTCACAACAACTAGAAGGAGTCCACCAAGGGACTATTTCGACAGTATGGTCTATTCCAGTTTGTTCATCCGGAGTAATACACGGCAACTCTTATGTTGAAACTCGCCAAATTGATCCATTTGGAGGTCAATCTGGGCAATCAATCCCCTTGAGTTCTGGATTGATACCGTATGGGGGGCAGTATGCCCTTTCATCACCCCCTCCGGGAGGGTACCCATACGTGAGTTCACAACAATGTTCAGGTTATACTGGAATTGCATCAAGTAGTTGGGTACCTATGCTACCTCAACAACCAAGGGTTGTATATTCTATGCAACAATGTGTACCTGTGACGAACATCCCAACCACACCAGCTATTGTAATTGTGTCACAAGTTCAAGCGATACCCATTGCATGCCAACCTCAGATTCCTCAGGTTGTAATGCAACAGCCTCTTGAACATAAGTCACAACCACAATCGCCAACTGGTGGGGCGACACAGGTCCAAACGGGTACAATTACCCCACACCTCGGTCCAACGGTTAGCGTAGCACAACAGAACATGGCTTCACAACCATGGCTTGTGCAATACCAACAACCGCAATTCCAACAAGTGTACCAAGGTTCTGAGCAACAGATGTTTGCGAACAACGGACAACCGTATATCCAAAACGGTCAAAACCAACCACTTTACAGTGGTCAAGTCCACCAACCATATCAGTCATACCAACATCAATTACATTATGCTGGTCTGCAAAGACCCATTGCTCAGGCGATACCATCTTATCCTGGATATGCTTCGCCTAACCTGAACCAACAGTTTCCCTTTGTAGCAACTCTAGAATTACCAGATCTAAACCGGCTGACAAATGATCCAATTGCTTATGCTCCTTGGTGGCCAGCGATTCCGCATAAACTTCCGTCAGATATTCCTAAATTTAATGGAAATCCTGGTGAAGATCCGTCGAATCATGTGATGACATTCCATCTATGGTGTTCATCGAACACCCTGAATGATGATTCGATAAGACTTCGCCTCTTTCAGAGGACGTTAACGGGTCCAGCGGCAAAATGGTACATTGAATTGCCTAGAGCTTCGTTCGACAACTTCAGTACCTTAGCCACAACCTTTTTAACCCATTTTCAATTACCGATAAGGTATGAAACGGGAACAGAACTCCTTACCAACTTCAAACAGACGACTGCCACCCACATATCTGATCATATACATGAGTGGCGTCGTCATCGTAGGATGGTGAAAACATATGTTCCCGATCAGCTGTTAGTTGAATGGTTTATAAAGTCGTTACTTCCTGCTATAACGGAAGATGTGGCCAAGGGGGGAGTCGTAACAGAGGAGCAAGTTATCGCTCGTGCACAGTATTTGGACTTAGTTTATACTCAGTCCGGCACGCTCTACGACAAAATACCCGACGCTCCTAGACCGTAATTTTCAATTCCTCCTCCTCCTAAATCAAACAATGACTCTCACGCCAGCGATGGCGTGATTGGCAAGCACAAAATTTATAGTCAAAATGCAAATGAAGAACTTCTTGCCTCAGGATTAAATTCCATGTCGACCGACAAGGGAAAACAACTGAAGCAACCAGGGGGAAAGAAGAAAAAGAAAGGGAGAAAAAGGAAACCCCCAGCAGGGTGTCATATATGCGATGAGGATCATTGGACGAAAGATTGTCCACATATAGCTGAAGTTAAGAAACTCTTTAAGAGTTCAAAAACCCCAGCAGTATTGACTGATCCGTTTCCTAATCCAGGTCAAAATCTGGTTGCTAATCAAAATGCTTCCCGATCCCAAGTGCTTATG
The DNA here is from genome assembly GCA_031772625.1 of Pinus tabuliformis. Lineage (NCBI taxonomy): Eukaryota > Viridiplantae > Streptophyta > Pinopsida > Pinales > Pinaceae > Pinus > Pinus tabuliformis. The sequence goes on from CM062805.1 coordinate 944,606,127, forward strand.
TTGTCTGTCTCAAAGCAGCAAAATGATGCTTTTACAAGGAATAAAGATTACGGGAATCCACGGTTGTCGAATAACAAGGCTAATGAGAAACCTAGTAGTTCGACAACAACTTTAACCAAAGTTGTGCCGCCCATCGTTCCTGAGCCAATGATAAAGTCGCAAAAGGGAGCAGTACACAAATCGACATTTAATCCTTGTGCGAAAATAACACGGATAGAGGACTTGGCCCAATCGTCGTCCGCTATGTCGACACTTGAGGTACCGCAAAATTGCCCCTCCCAAGAGCAAGCTTTGTTATCAGCAATAGGTGGGATTGACCCAATGGATTCCAATCTTGTGGCCTTTGATCATAAAGGATATAACCCTCAGTTACTAGCTCAACTAGCTTTCCTTATTCAAGTGAAAGCCCTCAACAAAACTGTTCAACGAACAATTATTGATGAGGGGGCATCTACATGTCTTATGTCGATGAGTTGCTGGAAAAATTTAGGCTCACCACCCTTGTCGAAATCGTCAACGACGTTAAAAGCATTTGATGGACGATCATACACTCCATATGGGATTTTAAGTAACTTGCAAGTTGAACTGGGGGGCAAAACAGTAGAAGTTGATGTTGAAGTAATCGATGGAAACCTCGATTACAACATCCTACTGGGAAGGCCCTGGATATATGCCATGGCCGCAGTTGTGTCGACCTACTTCAGGAAGATTACATTTCCTTTCCAAGGAGGAATTACAATTGTCGACCAACAAACATTTCTCCCCAATAGTTCACAAGTTACGGGAAGCATTCCAATGATCCATGGAAGGAATCATTCGCTCCAAAATATCGGAGTATGTCTCCTAAAAGACCCTGCCTTAATGGGTACTTTTGCCCTACTGCCTTCGAGTAATCTGGCGGAAATGGCCACAGTGGAATATGAAAACTTCTATTTCTAATGGATCTAAAACTTCGAGGATAGTTCCTATCTCATGTCAACCTCGTTAAAAAATGAAGAGCCGAGGACGGTTCTTATCTTGTGTCAACCTCGTTAAAAAATGAAACAAGGAGTCATGAGGGTAGTTCTTTTACTGTGTCAACCTCATTAAAAAATGAAACAAATCTCCTTTCCGAATCTCAAAGGTAAACCTTCATTCCAACCACCGAGTTGAATCCAATGAAGCTTGGGGGGCATGCACCTCGATTTGCGTTATTATGCTGGGGGCATGCAAACAATCGAGCGGTTTTACCGCGGAATTTATGCTCGTTAAAAAATAGAAAAGCGAGATCCGAGCAGTTTTAGCACATAGTTCATGCTCGTTAAAAAATAAACATAAGGTTGAGCAGTCAAGCTCATTAAAAAATGAACATACCCCGGTAAATAATCTCAGTGATCGCAAATTTATTAGCCATAAAAAGCCTTGGTCGTGTTTGCACCTGCCACCTCCATTCCATTTGGCCAATCGTTCACCTCCATATGATTGTTTACCCATTTTGAGGAACAACTGCGAAGAGTGATTTCGCTTAGCCATCCTTGTGACACTGTCGTGATTGGAAAATTCCAACCTGTACCTGGAATCTGCTGCTATCCCTGCATATCACTCGTTCCTCAAAAGACGAGTCTTCTTTGAGCTCTTTTCATCTGACTCGTGAAATATGAAAAGTTTGCCGAGTTTTGGCCTTCCAGCTCGTTAAAGTGACTGGAAGAGCTATCCCTCCTCTAGATTTTAATCTTTTTGGACCTGAGGGATTATTACACAAAAAGGTCAAGCGCTTGTTTTATTCGGCTCGTTAAAGTTATCGAAAACTCATCCCTTCTGTATTGTTTTATACTTTTTCGGACTTAAGGGATTAGATGACGAAAAAGGAATTTTGGAGTTAACTTTCTGTACCTTTTTAGACTCTCTAAAAATGAAAAGGACCGAGTTTTCCTTGTCGTTAGACTCGTTAAAATGATTAAATAGTGACAAACTTGTCTTTAGACGAGAACGAGTTTCCCTATTGCTAGGCTCGTTAAAACATAGCGATGGGCTTGTCCGAAGGGCAGGTTATAGAACAAGCATATGTTATCCTCCTCAAGCTTGACAAAAATAAAGAAGTACTGGTCAGAAATGACTGGGGAAAAATTGGGAGAACCTCAAAGCTTTAATGGTAGCAAGTCACTCTTGGACATGACACTTTTCCTCCGTATCACATCGGGTTGGGTTGTTTCATTCACCGGTCTCATCACCATGGTCTTCGCCAAACCATCCACATTTGGGGTAATGCTACCGATCCATCGCATCAGTGTCGTTATATGTTCAAGAGATGTTGTTCAGAAAGAGTCAATCGTGTCCCATCCACTGCCATACATTATCCTTCATCCACCCATGATCGCCACCCTGAATCATATTTCACAGATTGCTTTCACCTCCACTAAAATCATTAGCTCCCTTCCGTGTCACTGATGAGGGATTCATTAAGGCCCTCCTTTGACGGATCGCTTCTTGTCGACTTCAGCTCATTATCCAAGAAGTAGATCTAGGAACACCTCCCTCAGTACTTTGAAGCTTGCATGCCTCAATGGCAAGTTTCTCACTCCCGGCGACAGGTATACATCAATGACCTTCGACCAGAAGATTTTGCGTGGTGTTCGACGCCAAGTCCTTTATTCACACCATGTGAATTGTACTGCAGTACCTTGAGGGTCATTATCATTATCGGTGATTCCTCTCGCGCTTGTTAACGGTTTACATTATTGACCGGTAATCGAGCGATGTCTTTCCATGTTCGACTTCAGCGCAATTCTCACATGGATCGACATGTACTTAGAGTGAAGATCGAATGAGTTTGAAGACCCCAGATCTAGTTTCATCCATCCGGGCTGCGATATATATTCAGGAAATATAAAGACATTTGATATGTACATTGTTACAGCAGATGATCATCCTACTCAAAGGATGATAATTTCAGCAGAGAATTATCAGTCTACCATCAGACGATCGTCTGTTATATGTACCAAAATGAATTTATAAAGCTGAGCATGGGAATGCCCGCCTCAGCTAGATCATGAAAGCAAAATGAAAAATAATGTATTGTATTGTATTTTATTACAGGTCATCTCTCAACGATTGAATGAACTTCGGATCCTCCTGATAAAGCATTTCACCCGATAAACGACCTCATACTTTAGGGGTCAACTGTTATAGACATTTTTGTGCCTTACAACATGAAGCATGAAATGTCAATAATCTAAGGGATCCAAAGTCCCTAAACATGTTGTTCCTACCCCTAGAGGAACAAGGTCAGCAAACCACAGCACTAAATATCAGTTCTCCACCTGGAAACACTCAAAAACAAGCTAATTCTGGATCATGTCAACTGCTCCACTGAGCATCTGCGCTGAATGTCAAGAGCTACTCTGTCTACCTGCGCTGAATGTCAACTGCAAAGAAGGCTACCTGCGCTGGGCGAGTTGGGACAAGTGGCACAGTCATTCTTCAAGGTGTCAATGCCCAGGAAGCTTCCAAAATGACACTTGGATCAGGGAATTCGACTGGTGATGAGTAAGAGGGTCTAGATCTCCAAGTTGAAGCAAGAACCTCCAAGTGGACTCAAGAACTGAAAAATAACTGAAGTGGGAGAGGACACTAGTCAGCTTCATGCCAGCTACAAGCTGACTCATCCTTTCTCCAAATCTCCTATATATAGAGCTCTCTCATGAGGTCTATGGAGGCTGGAATCTGGTGAATGTAAGGAAGTGCTGTTGGTTTGAGTATAGAACTATTGGGTGATTTGCTTTGAAGGAGGTGAAGAGGAGATTTCTTTCTGCTGGGAGGTGATGCTGGATTGGGCCTTTTATGGTTGTATCACTTCCTGAACTTTACTTCTTCCATTAATAAAGCATTTGAGGTTCTTCTATATGCATGTGTTTTAATGGTGTATTTTTATATTTGTGTATTTGATTTATCCTAATCCTTGAATCAATTATGGATGTATGCTTCTTGTAGTTTCCCTCTCTTGTTATTTTGCAGGATCTTGGTGTAGCTGGGTCAGTGAAAGAGCAAGGAGCTGGGAGCAAGCAGCAAAGAGAGAAGATTGGATCAATCATTAGCGCAAGACAACGGTTAGTGGATCCCTTTCTCCCCTCTCTTACATCTCATAAAGAAGTAATCTCAAATAGCTTTGCTTTGATTGTTGCTGAGGTACTATCACCCTTAGAGTGGGATAGGGTCATTCCGTATTGGATACTTTTCCCAACAACAAATTGGCGACTCCGCTGGGGATCGTGTCTTGTTGGTTGTTTGTGTTTTTGCTATTCATTTCATAAACACAGGGAGTACCGAATCGAACTGCATTTGGATCTTTCAAATGCAAAGTAGAGGGCAGCTACTCTAGCTCAGTTTCTGGGCAATTTTATGATTTGAAGAGCTGATCCACAAGGACTCTAAATAGCTCTTAGTGATAGCTTTTCATCCTCCTTTTCATCCCTTAGTGTGTACTTGACTGATAGCTTCTGATTTGGCCAAAAACTGTGAATTTTTTAGCAATCTGTGACCCGGAAATTGAGAAAAACGAAAGTTTGTCTCTTCAGTGCAGGCACTGTGAAGGAAATCTGCATTTCAGCGCAGTTCCCGAAGGGGCTACCTGTGCTGAATGTCAAACTGACAGTGTACTACCTGCGCTGAACCAGTTTTGCCTAGTGCTACTGGGGTTCCCTGCTGTTTATTGCCCTGTTTTCACCCTTGTTTTTGCAGCCTGTTGTCTGTCAATGTACCTATCTGAAACCAACTTTCCTTGCCACTATTCCGCCTCGGTTGTATAAAGAAACTGTGTTTGTTCTTTGTGTATTTCTTATATCATTTGTAGTTTCCCATAATGAAAAGTGAACTAGTCTTGCTGTGACCTCTTAGATCTAGACCTGTGATAAGTGTCGTTTTGATCTTAAGAGTTAGTTTGTTTGCTGTTCATAGCTGATTGAGCTTTTGCTTTCATCATATGGTTTGAATTCATATATTTCTAGTGTCGAAACAAGTAAATCTTAAGGTGTCTTTTGATTTTGGACAAACTTGTTTGCTTTCGCTTGAAATTGAATTCGAAGTTATACAACAGCTTTCTTTTTGTATTGCACCAACATTAAGAAAGAGAAAAGAAATACCTGCATTTTGCATTTTGCATTTGATAAGTTTGTATGTTGATTTAGGGAAAAAGTGCATTAGTGTATGCTCTTTGATCTGTGTGAAAATATGTTGTCTTTCTTTTCCCTCAGTAGTTAAGATTTTCATAAGTCGAAAAGATTGAAAAAGCTTGCTTCTCATCTTAGACTGCATTTAGGAATTTGTATCAAACATCTCGTGGTGAACCTTGAAAGGCAAACTTTAAAAAGATCAACTTAAAATATATTGAATGAACCTAACAACGCTTTGAAACATAACGCAAACACATAGAGGTCTAAGCTAGAGACGTGTTCCGGCGTCGTTAAACGTAGTGACTGTCGATCTCGACGAAGGTGGGTGATTCCTCCTGAGAGTCGGTGGCACTAATACGGACTTGTGCTCCCACGTACCGTCGCGTATATATTAGGAGACCCTATAGGCATATATATTTTATCCATAGGAAGCCGTGTCGGCCGCCCTACTGATCACAATGCAGTGAACACAACATTCACGAAGATCGACCACCCGTACCGTAAAACGTATTCTGTGGTTTTGCGAAAGGTTTGGCACACCCTCTGCCTAGATCTCCAGAGTAGTTTCTTTTGGCCTTTTTCAAACTCTATAACTGAAAAAGTCCAACCGAGCATTTGTCACTTCGGGCTCGTTAATACATCGAAGGAGACTAGAGTCATCTTTAGCTTTTTCTCGACTCTTAAAAAGTGAAAAAGCAAGTTGTGTCTAAAAGCGTCTAATAAAATTCATTCAATTCAGAAACACAAATTTCCCCTTTTAATATTTTGGTTGATCGAGTAATCCGCAATCGTGGAAGAAAGTCAATTGAAACCCCGTCGTTCGCGGAGGCTTACGAGTCAACCGTCTTTGTCTCCGGAATCGAAAACAGTACGGACAAAGCGAACTCGTTTAACCGGTTCAAAATCTCCTATAAAAGTTAGAACAAGTGTTCCAACTGCATCTGAGGTTCCGGTTACTCCTAACATTTCTGGAAACCCTACCTCTATAGAAGAAGTTCAACAGCCACAGAAGGACAGTAATACTGATCCTAGTCTGGGGGCAAATACTTGTATAACTGAACCAGTTCCATCTGTAACCGGTCCAAAGAGTTTTGTTCCTCAAACAACTGTCGCTGTCGAAGCAACCACTTCTTCGGCACCAGAAATATTTTATGGACCTGACGGTCTTCCTCTTCCACCGGGTTTGATTGCGATAGAGGAAATTGCAGAGGATCTGCAAGCAAGTACTCCAACCCATTTTGGAGTCGGGGTCACTCTATTTCCTTCATCAGAAGTTAATCCACCACAAGTGGAAATTCCTGTAGAATCGCTAGGCAATCTATTGGATAGACTTAAAATGTCTGAACAACCGTCATCATCTAGGACTGTGTCAAATGACACAGCGACAGCAGAAGCCCCTGCCGTCACTCCGACAATGTTTGCCGGCATACCAGCTGTCCCAACTAGCTCACAACAACTAGAAGGAGTCCACCAAGGGACTATTTCGACAGTATGGTCTATTCCAGTTTGTTCATCCGGAGTAATACACGGCAACTCTTATGTTGAAACTCGCCAAATTGATCCATTTGGAGGTCAATCTGGGCAATCAATCCCCTTGAGTTCTGGATTGATACCGTATGGGGGGCAGTATGCCCTTTCATCACCCCCTCCGGGAGGGTACCCATACGTGAGTTCACAACAATGTTCAGGTTATACTGGAATTGCATCAAGTAGTTGGGTACCTATGCTACCTCAACAACCAAGGGTTGTATATTCTATGCAACAATGTGTACCTGTGACGAACATCCCAACCACACCAGCTATTGTAATTGTGTCACAAGTTCAAGCGATACCCATTGCATGCCAACCTCAGATTCCTCAGGTTGTAATGCAACAGCCTCTTGAACATAAGTCACAACCACAATCGCCAACTGGTGGGGCGACACAGGTCCAAACGGGTACAATTACCCCACACCTCGGTCCAACGGTTAGCGTAGCACAACAGAACATGGCTTCACAACCATGGCTTGTGCAATACCAACAACCGCAATTCCAACAAGTGTACCAAGGTTCTGAGCAACAGATGTTTGCGAACAACGGACAACCGTATATCCAAAACGGTCAAAACCAACCACTTTACAGTGGTCAAGTCCACCAACCATATCAGTCATACCAACATCAATTACATTATGCTGGTCTGCAAAGACCCATTGCTCAGGCGATACCATCTTATCCTGGATATGCTTCGCCTAACCTGAACCAACAGTTTCCCTTTGTAGCAACTCTAGAATTACCAGATCTAAACCGGCTGACAAATGATCCAATTGCTTATGCTCCTTGGTGGCCAGCGATTCCGCATAAACTTCCGTCAGATATTCCTAAATTTAATGGAAATCCTGGTGAAGATCCGTCGAATCATGTGATGACATTCCATCTATGGTGTTCATCGAACACCCTGAATGATGATTCGATAAGACTTCGCCTCTTTCAGAGGACGTTAACGGGTCCAGCGGCAAAATGGTACATTGAATTGCCTAGAGCTTCGTTCGACAACTTCAGTACCTTAGCCACAACCTTTTTAACCCATTTTCAATTACCGATAAGGTATGAAACGGGAACAGAACTCCTTACCAACTTCAAACAGACGACTGCCACCCACATATCTGATCATATACATGAGTGGCGTCGTCATCGTAGGATGGTGAAAACATATGTTCCCGATCAGCTGTTAGTTGAATGGTTTATAAAGTCGTTACTTCCTGCTATAACGGAAGATGTGGCCAAGGGGGGAGTCGTAACAGAGGAGCAAGTTATCGCTCGTGCACAGTATTTGGACTTAGTTTATACTCAGTCCGGCACGCTCTACGACAAAATACCCGACGCTCCTAGACCGTAATTTTCAATTCCTCCTCCTCCTAAATCAAACAATGACTCTCACGCCAGCGATGGCGTGATTGGCAAGCACAAAATTTATAGTCAAAATGCAAATGAAGAACTTCTTGCCTCAGGATTAAATTCCATGTCGACCGACAAGGGAAAACAACTGAAGCAACCAGGGGGAAAGAAGAAAAAGAAAGGGAGAAAAAGGAAACCCCCAGCAGGGTGTCATATATGCGATGAGGATCATTGGACGAAAGATTGTCCACATATAGCTGAAGTTAAGAAACTCTTTAAGAGTTCAAAAACCCCAGCAGTATTGACTGATCCGTTTCCTAATCCAGGTCAAAATCTGGTTGCTAATCAAAATGCTTCCCGATCCCAAGTGCTTATGTTGTCTGTCTCAAAGCAGCAAAATGATGCTTTTACAAGGAATAAAGATTACGGGAATCCACGGTTGTCGAATAACAAGGCTAATGAGAAACCTAGTAGTTCGACAACAACTTTAACCAAAGTTGTGCCGCCCATCGTTCCTGAGCCAATGATAAAGTCGCAAAAGGGAGCAGTACACAAATCGACATTTAATCCTTGTGCGAAAATAACACGGATAGAGGACTTGGCCCAATCGTCGTCCGCTATGTCGACACTTGAGGTACCGCAAAATTGCCCCTCCCAAGAGCAAGCTTTGTTATCAGCAATAGGTGGGATTGACCCAATGGATTCCAATCTTGTGGCCTTTGATCATAAAGGATATAACCCTCAGTTACTAGCTCAACTAGCTTTCCTTATTCAAGTGAAAGCCCTCAACAAAACTGTTCAACGAACAATTATTGATGAGGGGGCATCTACATGTCTTATGTCGATGAGTTGCTGGAAAAATTTAGGCTCACCACCCTTGTCGAAATCGTCAACGACGTTAAAAGCATTTGATGGACGATCATACACTCCATATGGGATTTTAAGTAACTTGCAAGTTGAACTGGGGGGCAAAACAGTAGAAGTTGATGTTGAAGTAATCGATGGAAACCTCGATTACAACATCCTACTGGGAAGGCCCTGGATATATGCCATGGCCGCAGTTGTGTCGACCTACTTCAGGAAGATTACATTTCCTTTCCAAGGAGGAATTACAATTGTCGACCAACAAACATTTCTCCCCAATAGTTCACAAGTTACGGGAAGCATTCCAATGATCCATGGAAGGAATCATTCGCTCCAAAATATCGGAGTATGTCTCCTAAAAGACCCTGCCTTAATGGGTACTTTTGCCCTACTGCCTTCGAGTAATCTGGCGGAAATGGCCACAGTGGAATATGAAAACTTCTATTTCTAATGGATCTAAAACTTCGAGGATAGTTCCTATCTCATGTCAACCTCGTTAAAAAATGAAGAGCCGAGGACGGTTCTTATCTTGTGTCAACCTCGTTAAAAAATGAAACAAGGAGTCATGAGGGTAGTTCTTTTACTGTGTCAACCTCATTAAAAAATGAAACAAATCTCCTTTCCGAATCTCAAAGGTAAACCTTCATTCCAACCACCGAGTTGAATCCAATGAAGCTTGGGGGGCATGCACCTCGATTTGCGTTATTATGCTGGGGGCATGCAAACAATCGAGCGGTTTTACCGCGGAATTTATGCTCGTTAAAAAATAGAAAAGCGAGATCCGAGCAGTTTTAGCACATAGTTCATGCTCGTTAAAAAATAAACATAAGGTTGAGCAGTCAAGCTCATTAAAAAATGAACATACCCCGGTAAATAATCTCAGTGATCGCAAATTTATTAGCCATAAAAAGCCTTGGTCGTGTTTGCACCTGCCACCTCCATTCCATTTGGCCAATCGTTCACCTCCATATGATTGTTTACCCATTTTGAGGAACAACTGCGAAGAGTGATTTCGCTTAGCCATCCTTGTGACACTGTCGTGATTGGAAAATTCCAACCTGTACCTGGAATCTGCTGCTATCCCTGCATATCACTCGTTCCTCAAAAGACGAGTCTTCTTTGAGCTCTTTTCATCTGACTCGTGAAATATGAAAAGTTTGCCGAGTTTTGGCCTTCCAGCTCGTTAAAGTGACTGGAAGAGCTATCCCTCCTCTAGATTTTAATCTTTTTGGACCTGAGGGATTATTACACAAAAAGGTCAAGCGCTTGTTTTATTCGGCTCGTTAAAGTTATCGAAAACTCATCCCTTCTGTATTGTTTTATACTTTTTCGGACTTAAGGGATTAGATGACGAAAAAGGAATTTTGGAGTTAACTTTCTGTACCTTTTTAGACTCTCTAAAAATGAAAAGGACCGAGTTTTCCTTGTCGTTAGACTCGTTAAAATGATTAAATAGTGACAAACTTGTCTTTAGACGAGAACGAGTTTCCCTATCGCTAGGCTCGTTAAAACATAGCGATGGGCTTGTCCGAAGGGCAGGTTATAGAACAAGCATATGTTATCCTCCTCAAGCTTGACAAAAATAAAGAAGTACTGGTCAGAAATGACTGGGGAAAAATTGGGAGAACCTCAAAGCTTTAATGGTAGCAAGTCACTCTTGGACATGACACTTTTCCTCCGTATCACATCGGGTTGGGTTGTTTCATTCACCGGTCTCATCACCATGGTCTTCGCCAAACCATCCACATTTGGGGTAATGCTACCGATCCATCGCATCAGTGTCGTTATATGTTCAAGAGATGTTGTTCAGAAAGAGTCAATCGTGTCCCATCCACTGCCATACATTATCCTTCATCCACCCATGATCGCCACCCTGAATCATATTTCACAGATTGCTTTCACCTCCACTAAAATCATTAGCTCCCTTCCGTGTCACTGATGAGGGATTCATTAAGGCCCTCCTTTGACGGATCGCTTCTTGTCGACTTCAGCTCATTATCCAAGAAGTAGATCTAGGAACACCTCCCTCAGTACTTTGAAGCTTGCATGCCTCAATGGCAAGTTTCTCACTCCCGGCGACAGGTATACATCAATGACCTTCGACCAGAAGATTTTGCGTGGTGTTCGACGCCAAGTCCTTTATTCACACCATGTGAATTGTACTGCAGTACCTTGAGGGTCATTATCATTATCGGTGATTCCTCTCGCGCTTGTTAACGGTTTACATTATTGACCGGTAATCGAGCGATGTCTTTCCATGTTCGACTTCAGCGCAATTCTCACATGGATCGACATGTACTTAGAGTGAAGATCGAATGAGTTTGAAGACCCCAGATCTAGTTTCATCCATCCGGGCTGCGATATATATTCAGGAAATATAAAGACATTTGATATGTACATTGTTACAGCAGATGATCATCCTACTCAAAGGATGATAATTTCAGCAGAGAATTATCAGTCTACCATCAGACGATCGTCTGTTATATGTACCAAAATGAATTTATAAAGCTGAGCATGGGAATGCCCGCCTCAGCTAGATCATGAAAGCAAAATGAAAAATAATGTATTGTATTGTATTTTATTACAGGTCATCTCTCAACGATTGAATGAACTTCGGATCCTCCTGATAAAGCATTTCACCCGATAAACGACCTCATACTTTAGGGGTCAACTGTTATAGACATTTTTGTGCCTTACAACATGAAGCATGAAATGTCAATAATCTAAGGGATCCAAAGTCCCTAAACATGTTGTTCCTACCCCTAGAGGAACAAGGTCAGCAAACCACAGCACTAAATATCAGTTCTCCACCTGGAAACACTCAAAAACAAGCTAATTCTGGATCATGTCAACTGCTCCACTGAGCATCTGCGCTGAATGTCAAGAGCTACTCTGTCTACCTGCGCTGAATGTCAACTGCAAAGAAGGCTACCTGCGCTGGGCGAGTTGGGACAAGTGGCACAGTCATTCTTCAAGGTGTCAATGCCCAGGAAGCTTCCAAAATGACACTTGGATCAGGGAATTCGACTGGTGATGAGTAAGAGGGTCTAGATCTCCAAGTTGAAGCAAGAACCTCCAAGTGGACTCAAGAACTGAAAAATAACTGAAGTGGGAGAGGACACTAGTCAGCTTCATGCCAGCTACAAGCTGACTCATCCTTTCTCCAAATCTCCTATATATAGAGCTCTCTCATGAGGTCTATGGAGGCTGGAATCTGGTGAATGTAAGGAAGTGCTGTTGGTTTGAGTATAGAACTATTGGGTGATTTGCTTTGAAGGAGGTGAAGAGGAGATTTCTTTCTGCTGGGAGGTGATGCTGGATTGGGCCTTTTATGGTTGTATCACTTCCTGAACTTTACTTCTTCCATTAATAAAGCATTTGAGGTTCTTCTATATGCATGTGTTTTAATGGTGTATTTTTATATTTGTGTATTTGATTTATCCTAATCCTTGAATCAATTATGGATGTATGCTTCTTGTAGTTTCCCTCTCTTGTTATTTTGCAGGATCTTGGTGTAGCTGGGTCAGTGAAAGAGCAAGGAGCTGGGAGCAAGCAGCAAAGAGAGAAGATTGGATCAATCATTAGCGCAAGACAACGGTTAGTGGATCCCTTTCTCCCCTCTCTTACATCTCATAAAGAAGTAATCTCAAATAGCTTTGCTTTGATTGTTGCTGAGGTACTATCACCCTTAGAGTGGGATAGGGTCATTCCTTATTGGATACTTTTCGCAACAACAGTGGGAGAAGAGCAAATAGTGACCCTGAAACCGGAACACAGAGGTTACCTTATGTGAGAACCGAACCATCGCCGGGGAAGTCAGGCTGAGGAACTGACAAGAACACCAACAGTAGTCACAAACAAATGCAGCAGAAATGAACCAGTAAATACAACAAACCATTTAAAGTCACAGAAAACCCTGCATACCCAGGACAGTCACAAAGCTCAGCATCGTTTCATGAAACCACACAAGAAGCAGCCACCAAATTCGTCGAAATATCATCCTTACATTGCCCAGAGACATAGAACCAGAGCCGAGACCGGAACCAACAAACGGTGGAAGGTAGAAGGACATTACCATCGGCGTAAGGAACCAGGTAAGGAGCATAACAAAACCAGTGGTAACAATGACCAAGCAACCCACGAAGACCACATGATAGAACCATAGCATAGTGATCGATATCACCTCGAGAAGGAGGCAGAGTTATTGCACCATTAAAACCTCACCAAAACCATAGCTGCATATGAGTGCAGGAAACGGTCATGTGGGCTAGTTGCCACCTCAGGTTTTGGGGGTGTGTCATCAAATTTTGGTATCAGAGCAGTTCTTTCCTTAGGGAAGAAAAATTATGGAGGTAGGAAGAAGGGGTCGAGGTAGAGCTATTCGGAGGGTAGCTGATGAAGGACTGCGTGAGGAAATCAGGATCCTAAGTGCCAGATTGGCAGTAGTGGAAGTAGGGAGGCACAAGGATCCAGAGGGTGGTGACGATAGTGAAGAAGAAGCTGCAACTATGACAGATGGGTCTGATGAGGAAGGGCTAGAGATAAGGTTGTTGAAATCTATTTTGTTAGCAAGCAGCAAACCGAAGCCTGAACTGTCAACCTATGATGGCAGTTTATCCACTGAAGTATTATTGGACTGGATTAGTGAGTTGGATAAGTACTTTGAATGTGAAGAAATCAATGAGGATAGGAGGGTCAGATTTGCAGCTACAAAACTGAAGGGGCATGCAACACTGTGGTGGGACAATGTGCAGGCAGAGCGAAGGAGATTAAATAAGCCACCAATCAAAACATGGGCCAGAATGATCGCCAAGATGAAAGGTAAGTTTTTACCTAAAGACTATCAGATTGCTCTATATAGATAGGTACAGAACCTGAAACAAAGAGAAATGACTATGAAGGAATATACGGAAGAATTTTATAGAGTGAATTTGCGAGTGGGTTATGTCGAAGATACCCCAGAAAAGACAACAAGGTTCGTGAATGGATTATGGGTGGAGATATTGGATGAGATCAATATTCTCTCTCCCAAATCTATAGAAGAAGCATATCAAAGTGCTTTAAAAGCAGAGGAGAAGATCACCAAGAGACAGAATGCCAGGAGAGGACGTGGATTCGGCCGAGGAAGGGGACAATCCTTTGGCAGAGGCAGAACTGCTAGCAGCATTGAGGAAGGCAGCAGTTCAAAAACCGCAAGTTCAAATGATAAAGAAGGTAACACTAGAGGGGGAAGGCCTTACCAGCGAGGGAGAGGTAATGGTTGTCAGTGTTACAAGTGTCAAAAATGGGGACACCGATCTTTTAAATGTCCTGAAAGTGATCAAGAAGGACAAAGAGGAGCATATGATGCTCAACCAGAGGAAGGTGAGGTCCCACATCAAGAAGTGGAGAACATGCCTGAAATAGGAGAGGCCTTGGTGTTGAACAAAGTCTTGCTGAAGCCAGCTAAAGAGTTAGCTGATCAAACACAGCAGAAAGCCCTGTTCCGGACTGTGTGTAAATCACATGGGAAGTGTTGTAAACTGATCATTTATAGCGGAAGCACTGATAACCTGGTAGCCACCGAGATGGTAGAGAAATTGGGTTTGAAAAGACTGAAACACCCAACACCATACCGAGTGTCTTGGTTACAAAAAGGGCATCAACTGCTTGTTGATGAGTAGTGTGAAGTGGAATTTCATAATGGCAGGTATAAGGATAAGGTGACATGTGACATTATGCTGATGGATGTGTGCCATATACTGCTAGGTAGACCATGGAAGTAAGACAGGAAATTAGTGCACGATGGGAAGACAAACTATTATAAGTTTGCGAAAGATGGGATCAAGCATATGTTGGTACCCATGAAGGTAGAGGAAACAACAGAGAGTAGTGGGACAAAGGCATTATTATTAGGGGGAAAAGAGTTCCTACAACAGATTGGAGATGATGAAATAAAGTTTTCAATTATGCGGAGGCCAAGGACAGTGTTAATTCATACTGAAATTAAGGATTTTCCGGAGGAAATTCAAGATATGTTAGAGGAATTCAGCGATATAGTAGTAGATGATTTACCAGATAAGTTACCCCCAAAATGGAGTATCAACCACCATATCGATTTCATCCCAGGAGCTAGTTTACCCAACAAAGCTGCTTATCGAATGAGTCCAAAGGACAATGAGGAAATTAGGAAACAGGTATAGGAATTGTTGGACAAAGGGCTGATTCGGGAAAGTTTAAGCCCGTGTGTAGTTCCAACAATCTTAGCTCCCAAGAAAGGAGGAGAGTGGTGGATGTGTACCAACTCCTGAGCAATCAACAAGATTACCATTAGATACAGGTTCCCTCTACCATGAATGGATGATATGATGGACTGCTTGAGTGGAGAAGCGTATTTTTCAAAAAATTGATTTAAAAAGCGATTATCATTATATATGGATTCGTGAAGGAGACGAGTGGAAGACTACTTTCAAGACTAATGAGGGCCTATATGAATGGCTGGTCATGCCATTTGGATTGAGCAATGCACCCAACACATTTATGCGCTTGATGAATGAGATGATGAAAGAGAATATCGAGAAGTTCGTTATTGTGTATTTGGATGATATCCTTATTTTCAGTAGGACTAGGGAAGAGCATTTTCGACATGTCAGGTGTGTCTTGGAAAAATTACAGTAGAATAAATTGCTGTTGAATTTGAAGAAATGTACGTTTTGTAAGAAGGAGTTGATTTATTTGGGATTCGTGATTGCAGAGAATGAGTTAAAGATGGATCCAGAAAAGGTTGCAGCCATAGTTAGCTGGCCGTCCCCAAAAAGTTTATTTGAAGTACGGAGCTTTCATGGGCTAGCAAGTTTTTACCAGAAGTTTATAAAAGATTTTAGTGGGATTTGTGCACCCATGGTGGACACCGTCAAGAAAGAAAATCAACCTTTTCATTGGACCGAGTCGGCTGAAAGGAGCTTTCAGCTGCTAAAAAAGAAGATCACCGAAAGACCCAGTTGATTTATTTGGGATTCGTGATTGCAGAGAATGAGTTAAAGATGGATCCAGAAAAGGTTGCAGCCATAGTTAGCTGGCCGTCCCCAGAAAGTTTATTTGAAGTACGGAGCTTTCATGGGCTAGAAAGTTTTTACCAGAAGTTTATAAAATATTTTAGTGGGATTTGTGCACCCATGGTGGACATCGTAAAGAAAGAAAATCAACCTTTTCATTGGACCGAGTCGGCTGAAAAGAGCTTTCAGTTGCTAAAAAAGAAGATCACCGAAAGACCCATTCTAAGGTTACCAGATTTCAAAAAACTTTTTCAAGTTCGTTGTGATGCCAGTGGGATAGCCATTGGAGCGGTACTGAGTCAATAGGATAAACCGGTAGCCAATTTCAATGAGAAATTAAATGAGAGTAGACAGAAGTATATGTCCTATGACAAGGAATTCTATGCAGTGGTGCAAGTGCTAAAACATTGGAGACACTACTTGTTGGGTGATGAATTTGTTCTGTTTTTAGACAATTCTACTTTGCAATATGTCATGCAACAACATAAGCTGAATCATAAACATGCAAAGTGGGTGGAATATCTCTAGAGTTTCACATTTGTGTTAAAACACATCAGTGGACAAGCCAATAAAGTGGCAGATGCATTAAGCAGAAGAAGTTTGATTTTACAAGAAAGCAGAGTGCAGGTGTTGGGCTTTGAACATCTCAAAGATTTGTATGAGACATATGCAGATTTTCGGGAAGCATATGAAGCTTGCCAGAATTCACCGTTGAGAGACAACAGTTTGTGGTTGGATTATAACATTCAGGAAGGACTGTTGTTCAAGGGAGGACAATTGTGTATTCCAGAATGTTCAATGAGGGAGAACTTAATTCAAGAGAAACATAGTGGTGGTCTAGCTGGACATTTTGGCATAGACAAGACTTTGGACCAGGTAAGTCATTTCTATTATTGGCCAAAGATGTGGCGAGACGTATAACGGTATGTGGCTAGATGTAAGATGTGTCAGCTGGCAAAGGGACATAGTCAAAATATGGGACTGTATATGCCCCTACCTGTTCCGGACAGGCCATGGGACTTAGTCAGTTTGGACTTTATCTTAGGTTTGACGAGGACACAGAAAGGATACGATTCAATCATGGTAGTAGTGGATGGCTTCACTAAGATGGCACATTTTATTCCTTGTAAAAAGACCAGCGATGCCATGCATGCAGCCCATTTATTCTTCGCAGAAATTTTCAGATTGCATAGCTTACCAAAGTCAATTATTTCGGATAGGGACATGAAGTTTACAGGCCATTTTTGGAAAACTTTCTGGAAAAAATTAGATACTAAACTGAACTTCAACTCAGCTTATCATCCACAAACCGACGGACAAACAAAGGTATTAAACCGAAGTCTGGGAAATTTGCTACGTATTCTAGTTGGAGAAAATTCACGACAGTGGGATCGTGTACTCACACAATCGGAGTTCTCTTATAATGATTCACCCAATAGGAGTACATGTAGAAGTCCTTTCCAAATCCTATACGGCATGCACCCCCATGGAGTGCACCAGTTATGGGATTTGGGTCTGTTGGAATGGAGGAGTGCTGACGGAGAAGATTTCGCCAAAATGATTAACGATCTTCACGAACAGGTGAAAGCAAAATTGCAGAACAACAACCAAAGATATAAGCAGAAGGCAGATTTAAAACGACGGGAAGTGCAATTTAATGTAGGAGACCTGGTACTGACACACCTACGAAAGGAGAGGTTTCCTAAAGGAGAATACAACAAGCTTAAGTTAAAAAGGATAGAGTCTTTCCAGATACTACAGAAATTCTCTGCCAACGCATATGAACTACAATTACCCCCGGGTATTGGGATCTTGCCCATTTTCAACGTAGCAGACCTATACCCTTATATTTCTGCTAACATGGAGGACAGCTCGACAGGACACACACGGGACACCCAGGGAGACGAAAAGACAGAGACATGGATCAGACAGATGCCACCAGCCAAGCCTTTGGAGATTGACCAAATACTGGGCAGGTGCACACACCGAAAGGAGTACTTGCAGTACTTGGTTAAGTGGAAGGATCGTCCAATTGAGGACAGTTCCTAGTTGGATGCCGGACAGATTCAATGCGTCGGGTACTCGATTGAAGAGCTCATGGACAGGAGCCATGAATTTCATTCACCCCGGAAGCCTGATGTAGGAGCATCCAATTAGGGAGGGGACAACTGGACATGTTGTTTTAATATTTCTTTTAAAATTTACTTTTCTGTTTATTTTTATTATTATTTCTTTTCAAGAAGGCTATCACAGCCAATGTCATTACTTTTTATTTTTAAAAGTAAATAGATTAGGGAATAGTCTTAAATAGATTAATATTTCAATAACAGAAAAGGGAATGTAACTGCAAACTACAATTGCAGGTAGTTCATCAACTAAATGAGGCTACCAGTAGCTTAAATACCTAATCAAAAGATGAACCACGGGTTGCTACCAAAAAAGGAGAATAGATACTAGATAACGTAAACCTCTGACAAAACATTTTTTTTAAATAGTAAAAGGAATCATTTCAGGTAACCAACATTTGTTAATATGAATGACTGGCACTGTGTACGAAATTAATTATTGAAAGACTATAGCGAGACTTTGCATCATATCAGGCAACTAAAAACTGCTGGCAAATTCATTCAGGTTCAGAGTATAAGGCATAGTGCCTTCCAAAAAAAAGATATACAATCACCAAAACAGTCCTCAGACATTCCATTGCAGACCAAGAAGGGTTTCTGTGACCCAGGAAGAACTTTCAACAGACGAATAGGACTGAGGACCCAGAACTTTCGACAGAGAAACAGGATTGAGGACCAATAGAATGAGACTACGTCTCTGTAAAACCGACCTAAAAGAACTATGTAAAATAAGCAAGAAAGACACTACCCGATTCAAGTGGCAACAGACATGGAGGAGTGAAGGAACAATGTCGAGGACCAAACCCTTGCCACCACCGCCGAGGAGCGAACCACCTGCATAGCAAACAAACAACAATTAGAGAGGAAACATAACTAGTACACGGAGAGCAAACCGAAAGAAGGAATACAGAGGAATACCCGAAGGTTACCTGAAGTGGAGGGTAGGTTCCACAGTCGAACCCAGAATCGACAGCGTTCGAGCCATGACCATAGAGCCACAAAACCCCAGCTACTCGCAAGGAGCGAAACTGTTAGCGGGAGAAGAGCAAACGAGGAGCTTGAAACTGGCACAAAGAGGTTACCTTGCGTGAGAATCGAATCATCGCTAGGGAATTTGGGCTGAGGACCTGACAAGAACACCAATAGTAGTCACAAACAAACATAGCAGAAACGAACCAGTAAATACAACAAACCATTTAAAGTCATAGAAAACCCCACATACCCAGGATAGTCACAAAGCTCAGCATCGTTTCATGAAACCACACAAGAAGTAGCCGCCAAATTCATCGGAATAACATCCTTACATTGCCCAGAGACATAGAACCAGAGCCGAGACTAGAACCAGCAAACGACGGAAGGCAGAAGGACATTACCATCGGCGAAAGGAACCAGGTAAGGAGCAGAGCAAAACGAGTGGTAACAATGACCAAGCAACCCACGAAGACCGCACAATAGAACCCTAGCACAGTGACCGAGATCACCTCAAGAAGGAGGCGGAGTTATTGCGCCATTAAAACCTCACCAAAACCCCAACTGCATACGAGCGCGGGAAACGGTCACGTGGGCCAGTTGCCACGTAGGTGCCACCTCAGGTTTTGGGGGTGTGTCATCAGAATTACACATTGGAATAGAGACTTGGAGAGATTGTGAAGAGGCTAAGCTTTGGCCTTGAGTTTTCTTATGAGTTGGAGTCTGTTGAGTGTTGGGATTGTTCTAGAGAGAACAAGCATTGTAATTTCATCTTGATTTTCTGGATTAATACAAAACAGATAGTGGGGTTTTGAGTTATGGCTTTCCTTGGATATTTATTGTGTTATGTGCCTTTGATTCTCTTCATCTATTGATTATTGTTTGCTCAATGTTTATGGGCTTCCACTGTAAAGAGTAGAAGTATATTCTTGTCTCTTGCTTTAGCAAATTGCATTAGCTTGTGAATCTACAGGATTTTCTATAAGAGTTATCTAGTGGGAGATTAATCTATGCCTTCTCTTGCGATGGATTGTGATAAGAAGGTAAATGCAACCATATAATTAGATTGTGAAAAGATTTGTTTTCTATGTTGGACCTTAAAAAACATCATTGTTTGTTTATCTTCTTCTTCTTCTTCTTTTTTTTTTTTTTTTTTTAACAAAATTGATTGATAATTGTTTATATATATATATATATATTATAGAATTTAAAATAATAATAAAAATTTACACCCGTACCATCAAGATGGTTGACTTTGGACAATGCAGGATTCTTACAAATTTTGTCAAATCAATCAAATTTTCAAAGAAAAATTCCAAAACTGAGAAATGCCCTAAATTATTGAACTAAGTGTGTTGCCCAACAAATTCCAAAACAATGCAGTTCCTTAAATAAAACCTTTTCATGAGAATAATTATGAAATATTTGGCTCTTAACCAAGGTACAACAAACCAAATTTCTAATAGTTGCAGTGATGTTACAGGCTTTTAGATTTTTTTTTTTCTAAATTTGTTTGATGTTCAGTTAAAGGTTTACCATAATCATAGTTTAAAAGCAAAAAAATTGGCAGAAAACATTTAATAACTATTTGTTCATGGCGGACCAAAAAAATTGGATCAAAATGCTCTCACTTCAAAATTTATGAATGAAAAATGCTATAAACAATATCATGTTTATTAAGGGAAAACCCAAAAAAAAAAATTCACTGTTACACTTTTACATAGAATACTTGCGTTATGAGGTTTCAAACTCACTCTCTTTAGATCCAAACCATCACAAAAACAAAAAATATGCAAACAAAGTTGCAATGACTTTAAAAATCTAGAACTACAAGTAAAATGTTATGAGATACTGGCCATGAAAATATAAAAGCTAAAATGAAGTTTAATAATCACGAAAAAGTATCAAAATACCATTCAACCCCACGCCTCTTTTGAGGATTGTGTCTATGAAGCTACTAGTGTTTTTGGAAAATTTGTCATTCTCTAAATAGAGCATCATTGTTTGGAGGGAAGGAACACTTCTTAGAAGGCAACCTTGGAGTGCGATTTGTCCCCATTATATATACACGGAAAATATCTTTCTCCTAGGAAGATAAAGTTGATACTTAACATTTAAGAAAAATATCAATAACAACAAAAATTGATATTGATTACAACTAAAACATTTTTTATGATTAAAATATCAATAACAACAAAAATTGATATTGATTACAACTAAAACATTTTTTATGATTAAAATATCAATATGAGGGAAGATGTGTAATTATACTCAATATAGAATTGAGAGATGACATTAACAAATATATTAAAAAACCAAAATTATTTCAATATAACTTTTCAAGAAAATATTTTAATATCAATTATAAATATAATATTTCATTGTCCCTTTTAAATAATATATATATATATATATATATATATGACAATTGAAAGTAAAAAATTATTATTGTTAAGATATTTCAATGATGTGTATATGAAGAAGATGTTAATTTTTTCCATATTCTATATGGAATAGATGATCTACATATAAAAAAAGATGTAAATAAAATTTAATTTTGAAGAATTAAGAAGGATAAAATGTTTAGAAGTACAACCCCTTTTAAAAATCTAGATTTAAGTAGTAATCATAATAATAATAACAACAACAACTTAGTACTGATCACTGAAAAGAAAATCAATGATATACCTACTAATAATAATAACAACAGTAGTGGTGACTTATTTCTTTGTGATGATAATAATAATACCAATATTCATAATTTTGATCCAGATTTAAACAGGAACACAACAAATTACAAAGATAACCATAAACAAAGAGATGCAGCAGAAATAATACTTCATTTCATTAATGTAAAATACTGAAATTGCTTACAAACAGAATTGGAAATAAACCAGCTAGGGCGATGATAGCTTATCTATGAGAAGAGATGTGGCGGCTACATGCCTCTGAACTGTGTTACAATGAGGCTCGAAGGCCTATTTATTGTTGAGAAACAATGGAAAACCCTTAACATCACAAAACCTAACCCTAGAAGATGAAACGCCAAATTGTAGGCCCTGTTTGAGTAAATTGGTACATTAATTTCTTGAGGTTGTAACTTTGGCATACGATATCTGTTTGACGCGTACAATAACTCGTTAGAAAAATCTATCCGAGCACTACCACTTTGGGAAGGACCCAAGTTGCCTTTAGATTTCCCAAAAAATGTTGTTTAGGGCCTCAAAACGGCTCCAGAAGTTCAGGACCCGAAAAACTGCTAAAAATAGTAAATTGTGCTACAACTTAGGAAACTGAAAAACTGAAAGAGACAGTTGTGGGGGTCCAAGTGGAATAGGTGGGTGGCCACCAACATCCACATGGATCATTCCTCCCCCCTAGGAAGCAATGGTCCCCATTGCATTGAGTTAGTCCATCTGCTAAACTTGGTCCCTGGTGAGCTGTTCTGCAATCTCGGATGTGTCCAGTAATGGTGGGAAGCATGGTCGAGGGCCGTACACATTGAACAATTGGTGAAGGCGAAGGAATGGTGGAATGCTGTGCTCTAAAGCATTATTTCACACAACCTTAGTAATGGTATAAGGACCATGTTGGTGTGGTCAGAGCTTTTGATGGGCTCTTGTAAGGCATTCTTTCTGCAGATGCAACCAGACTTTGTTGCCCACCTGAAGCTTGTGTGGTACCCCTGTGGGTGAGGAGAAGTTGTTCCTGTGTTCTGTCATGACCGTATTCCTTTGTTGCTGCTGCTGCGTGGAGGAACCCTTCACGTGGGTCATGGATGTGGTGACAATCTTCCCCTTACTTTGGGAGCGAATGAGACAAAAAATAAATTTCCTAGTCTGGGAGATGAGCTTGCTGCCTTTCTTAGTGGAGATCAAAAAGGTGGTTGTAGGTGGGGCTACCTCCAGTATCCTATATAATGAATTATCCAAAGAAATAATGACAGCGCGAGGCCTTGACTCATACACAACATGTCACCTCCACAAGTATGGCAGGCCTAATAATATATCACAAACATCCAGAGGTGTAACATCACACAATACCTCGTCTGTGAAGGGCTTGATGTTGTAAGGAAGGCGACATTGTTGGTGAACTTTGAGATCTCGTCCTTCATGAAGCCACCCGATACTGTACGGCTGCGGGTGTGGTGTAGTCGGTAGGCCCAACCGCTTTATGAACTCTGCTGAAATGAGGTTCTTTTGGCTGCCACTGTCGACAATGAATTGCAACGGCGAACCCTTCACCCATGTCTATGAGTGGAAAAGACATTCCCCCTCCTTTGGATCTTCGGGCTCATTTTTCTGGATCTTGGCGGTGGCAACAGTGCCACTGGGATCCTCATCATGATCTGCTTCCCTTTGCCATTCCCCTTGTCGGGTTCTGGCTCAGGGTCGGAACACGCATCTGATTTGGAAGCCTTCAACTCGGCCACCAGCGACTGCGTGGTTCGACACTCACTTGTGTTATGAGTGGGACTCTTGTGGAACTCACACCACTTTCCTGTGTCCTTCTTCGGCTTCGTGATGTTGTTCTTTTCTTGCGGTTTCGACAAGTTGTCTTGCGTCACCCCGCCTTGGCTTTGTCCTTTGGGCTTCGGATTTGCAGATCTAAAGTCTCGCTTCTTCTGTTTGAACTTTTTCTCAATTTTGACAGCGTATCGGTATGTCGTGCCGAGCGAGGAGATGTTCAGGATCTCCATCTCTTCTTGTATGTATCTGTGTAGGCAGCCGTGGTATTTGAGTACCAGATGCAGATCAGAATCTTTGATACCCAACTGTGTGTGAAGGGTATGAAAAATTTTGGTGAACTCTGGCACATCTTGTTCCCTTCCTTGTCGCAGCGTGGTCCACTTTATGTATTTGTCCTTCTATCTTTTGATAGGGTAGTACTGCTCCTTAATGGCATCCCAGAATGAATCCCAAGTGGGTGCGGCTGAAAATAGTGAGCCTGTACTTTCATCCTTCTGCTCGTATTAGGTTTCCCACCAGTCCTTGACATGGGGGGCTACTTTGAGAAGAGCGAAAACAATCTTTTCCTGACTCAAAAATTCATGAACAGAAAAATACCCATCTAGCAGATTTAACCATTTATCTACGACATCTACGTCTATTTGACCCTCGAAGATGGGGATTTAAAAATTAATTTGTACCTTAAACAATGTGGCATTTAGGGTAGCTGTTGGAAGCCGATGCGTTGCCTCTGGGTAGCCATTGAAGGATTTGCGCAAAGCTATCCATCATCGCGTTCCTTTGTCGCTCGAGGGCTTCTTCGAGCAAGATTTTGATAGGATATCCTGCCCCCTCGTCTTTCTTTTCATCTGCCATGGGAGGCCGTCAGGATTTACGAGGTTGGTCTTGCAAAGGTTCGACTAGTTCAAGCCCTAACTCCTTATATCCCGACCTCGTGGGGACATGCAAAGAAAAAAAAAGAAAAATCAGATTGCTCTGATACCACTGATCCAGATTTAAACAGGAATGAAACAAATTATAGAGATAACCATAAACACAGAGATGCAACAGAAATAATACTACATTTCATTAATGTAAAATACTGAAATTTGCTTACAAACATAATTGGAAATAAACCAGCTAGGGCGATGGTAGCTTATTTCCGAGAAGAGATGTGGTGGCTACATGCCTCTGAACTATGTTACAATGAGGCTCAAAGGCCTATTTATTGTTGAGAAACAATGGAAAACCCTTAACATCCCAAAACCTAACCTTAGAAGATGAAACGCCAAATTGTGGGCCCCGTTTGGGTAATTGGTACATCAATTTCCAGGGGTCGTAACTTTGGCATACGATCTCTGTTTGATGCATACAATTGCTCGTTAGAAAGATCTATCCGAGCACTACCACTTTGGAAAGGGCAACATCGGTCCATGGACCCATGTTGCCCCCAGATTTCCCAAAAAACGTCGTTCAGGGCCTCAAAACAACTCTGGAAGTTCAGGACCTGAAAAACTGCTAAAAATAGTAAATTTTGCTACAATTTAGGAAGCTAAAAAACTGAAGGAGATGGTTGTTGGATTCCAAGTGGGATAGGTGGGTGGCCACCAAAATCCACCTGGATCAAATTTATCCCTTAATAAGATTAATAATAATAATAAGTTATCGATTCTTAACAGCCATAATAATTTAAAATATTTAAACAAATTTGATAGAAACAATAATTTTATATTTAATAAGAATTGTGATAATAATAATATTAATCCTCCCTCTCGTAATAATAAAGTTATTAATTTATCTAGTTTCTCCTTTCCCCCTTCTGTTTTTAAGCTTCTGGGTAAAGGTTTAAATTTTTCCCTAGCCCCTAAGAAGATCCCGATAGATGACATTATTTGTGACATAGAATTCGGGATTAGAGGTTTACCTGATAATATCAAGGACACTATTAGACAAGATTGCGTCGTGGTCCTTAGGAAGGCAAAGCCTCCTCAGAGCAACCTTAGCAAGGATGAATTTATGGCCCTCAGATCCTTAAACCAGAACAAAGATATCATTGTTCTGAAAGCTGACAAAGGAGGGGCTGCTGTCATCCTTGACAAAGAGGATTACCGCAAAAAGATGTTAGATCATCTTTATAATAGTGGAAGCTATAAAAATCTTCCCAAAAACCCGCTTAAAAATATTTCTAAGACTGTAGCTCTTGCCATCAAGTCCAGTAGCTCAGTGAGTTTCCTCTGCCATAAACTCATTGAGAGCAGTCCCATTACTCCAAGGATCTATGGGCTCCCTAAGATTCACAAGGAGGGGGCTCCCCTAAGACCCATTGTTAATACCATTGGTGGTCCTACCTACCTTTTAGCTAAATTCCTTACCTTAAATCTTAAACCCTTAGTTGGCCATACAGAGTCCTTCGTCAAAGACTCTGCTTCCTTTGTTGAAGAGCTCAAGGACATAAAGCTTGACCCTGGGGACATTCTTGTTAGTTTTGATGTAGTCTCCCTTTACACTTGCATCCCTATAAATGAGGCCATAGAAGTGATCAACCGCCTAACGGATCCCGATACAACTCGGTTAGTTGAGATCTGTCTCACTTCCACCTTTTTCAGTTTTGAGGGTGAGTTCTTTGAGCAAACCTGTGGTGTTGCCATGGGCTCACCCCTATCCCCTGTCGTTGCTAATATTTTTATGGAAGATTTTGAATCCAAGGCTCTGTCCTCGACCCGCCTCCTACCTAAACTTTGGAAAAGATTTGTAGATGACACTAATATCATCTGGTCGCATGGCCAAGAGGAGTTGGATCTCTTCTTCCATCATCTCAATAGTCAATCCACAGCCATTAAGTTCACCATGGAACAGGAAGTTGATGGTTGCCTCCCTTTCCTTGATATTCTTATTTCTAAAAATATTGATGGTTCCCTCTCCCACCAAGTGTTTCAGAAGAAAACACATACAGAGCAATATCTTCATGCCAGTTCCCATCATTTCTCGGCTCAAAAGTTGGGTGTTCTCAACACTCTCGCTACTTGTGCCCTAAGGATCTCTAACGAAAAAATCTTCGAGAAAGAGAAATCCCATCTCCTTAATGTCTTTGTTGAGAATGGTTATAGCAGATACCTAGGTCAGAAGGCTTTTCTCAAAGCTTCTAAAAATTCGGTAGTTAAAAAAGAACCTAAAGAACGAGTCCCAGGGGTCCATCTACCTTTTGTTCAAGGGACCATTGATAAGATTGCAAGGATTCTTAGGAAGCATAATGTTCCCTCGACCTTTAGACCCCTTAACACCATTTGTAAATCCCTTTGATCTGTAAAGGATCCTATCGACCCTAAGGACATGAAGGGGGTCTATATTATTCCTTGTTCCTGTGGGACCCCCTATATTGGTGAGACTAAGTGCTCCATTAATCATAGAATTAGTGAACACGCAACTGATCTTAAACATAGGAGAACCAAGTCTTCCACACTATCAAAGCACGCGGAAAAGACCAAACATCATGTCTGTATTGAGGAGGCCAATGTTATTGCTAGAGTTTCACAATTCCATCACTGAAAATTTAGGGAAGCCATTGAGATTGAAAGAAGATCAAACAATCTCAATAGAGAGGATGGTTGGAAGATCAGTAGTTGCTCGGTCCCGACCATCACCTCATAGTCATTTCCTCCCCTTCCTCTTTTAATGGCTTGATCTAGATTTTTCCCCTTGATATCCTTTAACCTTCTTTCTTTAGCTATAGTTCTTTGATCCTCTTTGGACATCATCCTTTATTTCTTATAATCCTTTTTATTCCTCTCCTATAGGGTTAGCTTTTATAGTATTAGTTATTTAAATATCAAATTTATGTTCTAAGTACATGGCTTTACATTAATTTGTTACCCATCCCTTAATTAAATACTATTATTGTAACACTATAACAATACAATAAATACTTACAAGTACTACTTTCCCTAGAAATAATAATACTGGCTCCCATTTGATTACTATATATTGATACCCTAACAATTGGATAATACCATTATCATATCGAATTCTACTTTTAATTTAGGTTAATTATTAGTGGAGATATTCCCTTCTCATGACTAATTTGAAGTGATCCAGTATACATAATATAACAATAATTAAGATTATTTTAATCCTTATATTTAATAATATCCATTGATCTATTAAATTTATATTAATTAATAAAAATTTAACATATTTTAATATATGTTAAATATTAATAAGATATTCCCCCTTTTCATGGCTAATCTGAAGGGATCTAGATTATTTTAGTCCTTACATTTAATAATATACATAGATCTATTAAATTTATATTAATTAGTTACACAAGACATTAATAATAAGATTAATACTATAACATTATTATAATAATACTATAACATTATTATAATAATAATATAATATTAGTTACTTTAAACCCTTTCAATTATCAACTATTATTTCTAGCAATTTTAATATAAATATCAACTCAAACACAGTTAATTTCTCACTTATATAACTTATAATAAATATTAAAATAATATTTTGGCATAATAATATTATATAATTAAAATTGAATAGTCAAATCTAGTCGTTCTTGGTCAATCTTAGCCGTTTATCTAGTCTGACCTAATATAGCTTTTTTTTCAATATAGTCGTTTTTTAGTCAAACCTAGCCTTTGGATTATCTGCTCTCCCTATTTATTATGCAGCCATGATCTCGTTCTTCAACTTGTCCTGACGATGAACCACACTAGTTGGTTCAGAACGTGTCAACAAATATTCTATCATGTGATTTACGCCGAAAAACTTTTCTCATAAACTTGATATGGCTCACAAAAGCCTCAGTTCAACAATTTAATACCTTTCAAAATCTATGATAAATTTAAAGTTAACATTAATACTAATTAAAACAATTTAAAAGTGACAACATAAAAGATAAATGCTCTTAGCTTTATATATAAGATAAAATTGAAAAATAATATATATGTATCGATTTTAATTCTAAATTTATTTTTCAAGTTACTATATATATATTTCAACCATTTATCATTGTAGACATACCTATATCACAATCTTGCTTATATTTTTATTTATTTAATTAAATTTCTAATTTAATATTTTTTTCTAATATATTATATTAATTATTTTTGTTTTTTTATTAAACTTCTTATAAAAAGAATAAGATGATAACAATGTACAAAAACAATAACATTACCTATTATTGTTATCATATATTATAAAAAATACTAATAAAAAACACTTTCATTATTATCACTACAATAAAACTATATTAATATAATTAAAAATTTTATATTAAAAAAAATAATAAATTTTATTATTATTTTTAAATCATTTTAAAATTTTAATTGCAAAACTTGTTTTCAATTACCCAACTGGTATCCACCATAATAAATTAAATTACCCAACCCATAAGTCTACCCAACCGTGTAGTCTCAAGGATGGAAGATTGTTCATCAAATTGTCCATGAGACCAGGGGGTTTAGATTGGAAATTCTTACCGTGCATGTGAGCAGTCGAAACACTATATCCCAAGACAAATTTAAGATCTCATTTCAAATTGTCCATCATATTCTCCATAACATTTAACATATGTATTTTACTTCCATTTAAAAAGGTCGAGATTTGTAGGAGAGAAGATGTTCTCCAAGCGTTACAAAGAGCAATAAAATCATCAATAACATCGCCTGAACGATATCCATGTTGGCTAAGAAATCCGTGGCCCAACGTCCAACATTTTGGATTTTGAGAAGTTCTGATTTAGAATATACATTTTTTTACTTGGAGCATATTTTAAACATTTGAAATTTTTTTATGAATATTATTTTAAAAATGTTAATGATTTTCATGTTGATTTTGAAAAGTGTTGATGAGGCATCAATTCCTAAATTTTTCTTATAAACATTTTTTTAAGAATGTCAATGATTTTGATGTTGATTTTGAAAAGTGTTAATGATGCATCATCCCCTTTTTTAAAACACTTATTTTATACATTTTATTTTTTCTAATGTATTAGGTGTGATTTTTTTTTTTGTAATTGAAAAACATCAACATTGTTTCTTAAGACATATTTTTGACACTTTAAAATCAGTTATCAAATTGACAAATAATGAAATTGGTTTTAAAAAAAAACAACCTAAAAAAATAAAAATTAAGAAATGAAAACTAAATCATACAAAAAAAAATAACAAAGAAAAATTTGTATTAAAATATAATCAAATTAAAAACATGGCAAACAAAATGAAAAAAAAAATAAAAAATGAAAAAGAAAAAGAAAAAATACATTAAAAAACAAAATTAATTTAAAATTTTTAAAAATTATATATAAAAAAACAAACAAATAAAAAAATATACAAGAAATTATTTCTTAAAACAATTAAAATAAATGATATTAGACCATTAAAACAAAAAAAAATCATAAAAACATTAAAACAAAAAATAACATGAAAAAGAACCTTGAAAATTAAATATTGAAACCTATTTAAAAATAATCATAAATAATTGATAAAACATAACCCTTTAAAAAAAAAATTAAAAATGCCTCGCTAAGGCTGCACCCTCACGGCCCAACGACCCCTAGGGGTGCAGGTTATATTCTCAGAATCGGATCTCCACTCCCTGGGGCCCGTTGGGCCACAGGGGTGGAGGCTTGATTCTCAAGAATCGGACCTTCACCCCCTAGGGACCGTTGGGCTGTGGGGTGGGGCCATGGCGGGCTTTTTTTTTAAATATTTATTTTTTAAGTTTTTATGATTTTTATTTTTTTTAACAATGTTTTATTTCATTTTTTTGTATTATCTTGTATCATTTTTTTTTATAGTTTATTTTAGTAATAATTTCTTGTATTTTTTTATTAGTTTTTTTTAATATCATTTTTAAGTTAATTTTGTTTTTTTCCTAAATATATATATATTATGTTTTTGCCATATTTTTAATTTGATTATATTTTAATATATACTTTTCTTTGTTATTATTTTTAATTTTTTTGTTTGTTTTAGTTTTTAATTTTTGATTTTTGTTATTTTTTTTTTATTTTTTTTTAAGTCATGTTTTTTTTTTAAATATATCTTTTTATTTACTTTTTATTATTTTTTAAACTTGTTGCATTTTTTTCGATGTTTTAATTTTTATTTTCTTTTGTATTTTTAGTTTTTATTTATTTATTATTTTGTTTGATTTGATTTTTCCCTGTAGGGTTTGTGTTGATCAGCGACTAGCGACCCGTTCCCATTATGTGTCAATTTGATAGTTTATTTTAAAGTTTTTGTTATAATGTCTCAAGTCCGACCCTAAAATGTGTCAATTTAATGGTTGGTCTTTAAACTTCCATTAGAATGGATCACTTCGCCTACATTGCTTGTCAATTTAATAGCTTATTTTTAAATTTTTGTTGCAATGTGTCAAGTTGTTTTAAGGTAAGATTTTGAAGTTGTTATACTTTTAGCATTTGAAAAAAAAATTACTCTTCGTATAATGTCTCTTCCATTCAGATATTCATTTAAAAAAAATAGTCATAGAAATTTTTCGTAATGCCATGATTGAAATATGTTAATAACTTAATTTTTTTGTAGTTATGATCTTTGGTTATTATTCCATGGTTGAAAAATTGTAAAAATTTAAAGGGTTTTCTGACTCATGACATTTTATCCTTAATGCCATTGCAAAAACATGTTGAAAATGTGCCCCGAAAAAAATTAGTTTTTGTTGGTTTTAGTACCATGTTTAAAAATTTTTGAAAAAAATACTTTATTCTAGCATCAAAATTTTTCGTTTTCGGGTTGTTTTTCATGTTTTTTGGGTTTTTTTGACTAGAGATCTCATTTTGAGTTTATAATTCCCATTTCAAAGTTTACGTTGTTGTTCTAGAAAAAATATATGATACAAATATACATACAAAGTAGAAAAGTATTGACTACAACTGTGCAAAATATACAAAAATGAAGCCTCCTCTGTAACAAATATTCAACAAACTGATAAAGATAATAAGAAAGAGCTTACCTTCGTAAGGATCCTCGTGTTTGCTCGACAGGTCCAATAGAGACTTCGCCCCACCTGCATTCAAAACAAATCCAGACATTGCATTCAAAATATGTAGAGGGGATGCCCACGTGATACCCACTAGACATGCCCATAGAGCTCTGGGTATCACGTGGGCATCCCCTGTACATATTTTGAATATTTTTTTTTTCTCGTTAAAAACTAATCTATTATTTACAGGAACAAGAAAGACATTACAATCATAGAGTTTTTTCACCAGAGGCCAAACCGTGGCACTCTGGATTGTGAGGGATCAAAAGGGCAGCCCTCGCAGGGGCTCCATGACTGAACAAAACATCCCACGCAGGGGTCTTAGACTTCCAAAAAAGCGACCAGTTCAAACTAGATAACCCGCGCAGGGGCTTTGGACCATAAGTGTTCATCCCACGCAGGGGCAGCAAACAACCATCAGCATTTACCCACGCAGGGGCCACAAAAAACATAACAAGAACAGGCATTAAGACCACATGACAGAAACCGAAAGCCGAAACAAAACCTGAGTGTCGCTGGAGTATGTGATGCTGGGCGGATGGACAGCTATTCGTCCGGCTCCTCCTCGACCACTTGGCACCAACCAAATTTTTCCATTTCCTCTGCAGAAGGGTAGGGATCCAAGTTGACATTGTCCCCCTTGGATGTCGACACTTCCTGAGGCTGAGGAAGGTTGGGAGCTTGCTCTGCAACCTCCGCTGGCATCGCCTTGACGAATTCTGAACTTTCTCCCGGGTGCTTCCCCTTGCTGCGCTGTCCATCGCGATCGACCTGAGATTCCTCAAGGAAAAGTACCGAGACGTGGGCATTAATACGGGGTCTGTCTAGAGAGCTACCAAAGGTAAAAATGGCTGACCCAAAGGCAGGCGAAGGTGCTGGATCAGAGTCTGGGCTGCCAGCGTCCATGAATTGGCTTGCTTGGATGGGATTGGCTTTAGTAACACGATGGCAATGACAACGACAGCAATGGGAGTGGGGTTCTTCAACTGGAGGACGAGAGGACCCTCCCCTGGCCGAGCCTCGACGGCTGAGAAGGCGTTGTCGGGGCCTAACCATTGTTGCAGAAGCACTGGGGGTGAGGAACAGTGCGTGATGGGGAGGCGGAATTGACACAGAGGCGAGCGAACGACACCCAACAGACTTAAGTTTGCATCCACCCCGCCTTTCAGGCTTGAAATTACATCCAACAGACAGAGGGACGACAGGAGCTGTTTCCCGTAGAGCCAAAGACCAGGCGGGAGCCTGAACACCAAATACCAAGTGCTGAGCATGAACCAGCTTATGCCGAGCCATCTCGCCACCTATAAAGTCAATAAAATTAGAAAGAAGTCCAACATTTGAAATGCCAAAGTCTCCCATTGAATGTCTTGCATGGCTTCTCCGTAAATCACTCCAAGACTAATGCTCTACAAGATTTGATGCGATGTGAGGAAGAGAAATGATGAAAGATAATATATAGCAAAGCTGTAGTCTAACTAGCTAGAGGAATTTCCCGGAAAGTTATGGAAATTCCGGTCATATTTAGAGAAAATCCGGCAAGGATTTTTGTAAATCTAAGTTATAGTTGTTAAACTTCAAAATTTTAGGTGTTCTAGACCTTTTTGATGGTGCCGAATCCATTTCTACCATCAAAAACACGATTCAAACATTGTCTCTACAAGATTTTTTGAAATTTTTTGCCCAAATTCCAACCACTTTGGCCATCCGGGCAATTTCTCTGTCTCGTTAGACGACTCCTATAGTAAAGATTGTGGGACTATTTTAAATTTTGTTGAATGTGAGATTAAAATTAAAATTAAGAAAAATTAATATATAACTAAAATTATGGGTTTAGATTAACTTTTTATAAATGGGGGATAAAAAATCAAACACAAATTGTAAAAATTAATTTAATTACCTAGTTAATGTTAAATAATCAAAATACAAATTTTGTTTCATTTTAAAGGAAAATATTAAATGGAAATTTGAATAGTAGGGTCAAATGTTTAAGAAAATTTTTTGGTAGAATGTTTTGGAATAAATTTTGGAGGGGAAATTTTTTTGGGAAATTTTCATTTCTTTGAGTTGTAAATTGTCATTGGGAGAGAGAGCATTTGTATCATTCAAAATATTTTGTGAAAGGTCATGGATTCATATGATAATGAAGTTTCTATTTTAGTAGCATCAACATCTTGTTCACACAACAACTCTGTTCGTATTGATGAGTATAACAAGAATGCTTTCACAATGAATAGAGAGTCAAAATTTTCACTTTGTGAGGAGATTAATGAAAGTACAAGTAATGATATTGATCATATTAATAAAGAAAGTACTAATCCTAAGGATTATGAAGGCACCACCAATGAAGGGGAGGATGAAGAATTTCCTCCAAACAAGAATTTTAGAGGCATAAATGAGGAAAATGTATTTTCTTTGAGTTAGGATTTCAAAGGTGCTCATGATGATGATGATGATTTCTTGTGATAAAAGATTTCAAAAGGACAAATGATGATGATGATTTTCCTCTTAGAAAGGATTTCAAAAGCACAAATGGCAATTATGGATTTCCTCCAAGTGAGAATTTTAAATGAATAGGTGAGGATGGTGAAGGATTTCCTCTGAACGAGGATTTCAATGGAACATATGAGGATACTGAAGAATTTCCTCCAAATGAGGATTTAAAAAGCACCAATGATGATGATAGATTTCCTCTTAGCGAGGATTTTGAAAGCATTGATGATAATGATGAATTTCTTCCAAGTAAGGATTTAAAAAGCACCAATGTTGATGATGGATTTCCTCCAAATTAGGATTTCAAAATCACATATGACTATGATGGATTTCCTCCAAGAAAAGATTTCAAAAGCAAAGACAATCATGATGAATTTCCTCCAAGAAAGGATTTCAAAAGCACAAATGATGATGGTGAAGGATTTCCTCCGAGCGAGGATTTCAATGGAAGAAGTGAGGATGGTGTGCTAGATCCTATGAGTGAAATTAAGTAATTGTCAAAGAAATTTTATGTAAATGATGTTTGCATGGTAACTTGAAATAAATATTTTAATTTTAGCGAATAGAATCCCCTTGGTCTATGGAAGAGAAGCATGCCTGAGTTGCATATGATCTTATATGAAGTTATGAGTCATTTCTATGTTTGTTGGATTATATATTTTAATTATGAAGAACTCAATTGTTTCAAATATCCACCATGAAACAATAACATTGAAAAAGAATTTATGTTTTGTTCAATCTACTTAATATTGATATTTTGATTAATAATAAAAAAATAGTAGGAAATAGCGTTGAATTTTTAAATTATATAGTGATATTATCATTATATTATTTATTGTTATGATTTGATAAACCATAGTTTAAAAAATTTGCAATTTTAGTGCCCCATTAAAAAGGGGATACTTCAATTTGATGGTTGATTTTTAAATTTTTGTTGCAATGATACAATTTGTCTTAGGCTAAGATTTCAAAAGAGCTATACATTTAATCTTTAAAATAAAAATTACTCTTGGTATAATGACTCTTTGATTTAGGCATTCATTTTAAAAGTTTTTATAGTTATAATATTTGGTCCATAATGCTGTGGTTGAAATACGTTGAAAAATCATGATATTTGATTTTAATTCCATCTTTGAAAATTGTCAAAATTTTAAGGTTTCTCAGAGTCATGATATTCTATCTTTAATGTCATGGTTGAAAATATTTTTGGTTTTAGGTTTTATCAGAGTCATGATATTTTATCTTTAATGCTATGGCTAAAAATTGTTGGAATTTTAAGGTTTTTCAGAGTTGTGATATTTTATCTTTAATGTTATGGCTAGAAACTATTGGAATTTTAATATTTTTCTGAGTCATGATATTTTATCATTAACGCCACTTCTAAACACCATTGGAATAATTTTGACTTGAAAAAAAAGTGTTGATGAAAAATCAACATTTTTTCGTTTTTAGGATGCTTTTTCAATTTT
The DNA here is from genome assembly GCA_031772625.1 of Pinus tabuliformis. NCBI lineage: Eukaryota > Viridiplantae > Streptophyta > Pinopsida > Pinales > Pinaceae > Pinus > Pinus tabuliformis. Next base: position 944,641,570 of record CM062805.1, read on the forward strand.
TTGCACAACAAATTTGGTTTTTACTTCCATTGCTAACAAAATGTTGAAATTTTACCCTGAACAAAAAAGTGTTGATGCAACATTAACATTTTCATTTTTAGGGTGTTCTCTCATTTTTTTTGGCACAAAAGAGGGGTTTTTGGCCTAGAGTTCTCGTTTTGAGGTTACAATTCTCATTAAGTTGGTAACTTTGTTATTGCTCTTGCATATGATTATGGTGCCCGACCACATGGGCCTATTACAACTCGATAGTCGGGCCCTTAGTGACTTAAATCACAGTCCCCACTCATTCCCATGCGAACATATATATATATATATATATATATATATATATATATATATATATATATATGGAATTCTGGTAAGGATTCCTTTTCCATTTTTCCATTGTTAATTTTGTACTTGTTTGATCCCTGTCTCTATGGTCGAAAAGTTGCATGTGATACTGCCATAGAACCTCACTGTAACTGCAAGCATTTAATAAGTGTTCCATCAATTCCATTTGTATTTCACATATGCAACAGACAATTGGTCCTTGCATCCCCCTTATCTGTAATTGGTCCCAAGTTAGTGCTCTGCTGTGCAGGAAAATCCAAAGGAAAAATTCTATTTTGGGTCACAGTTTGTCCTTCCAGAGTCGTTCCCATATGGGTGGCCCTTGTTGTTGATGATATTCTACTTGCAAGTGGTATCCTTCTTGGATGGTAAAGATCCCTTTTATTATATATCCCCACCTTATTATATCCGGTCCTTCCGATATCACTATTCTTCGAGACTCCATCTCCTTCTCGTAGGTTGCCCATTGAATCAAATCTGGAGCACCGAACCAATCTTGTTTCTGCTTCCATTTTCTCCAGTGTTCCCCTGTATCCATTCCCCAATAATTTTTCACTGGATGATTTGTAGGGTTCTTTGTATATTGGCATATTTCCACAAGGTCTGGCCTACTATATAATTTCTCTCTCTGCTGCCACATTTCTTGCCATAATCTTGCTTTGTCTGCTCCCCTTATTTCCTAGAAACTATGATTTCTTATTAGTTCTCTGTTTTCAGATGCTAAATTCCATATGACCAACCCCTTCATGTTTTCCTGGACTCTTAGCCTTCCTTCTGTCGATCTTGGCATTCCATATTTTCTCCCCCATATTTCTTTCCATATGCCTATTCCTCCTTGAATCCATTTCCACCATAGCTTAGCCCCCATGACCTAGTTTACAATCTCGAAGTCCCAACCCTCCTGCTTTGTTAGGCTTGCTTAGCCAATTCCAAGATAACAGTGCCTATTTTTTAACTGTGTTTGGCCCTTGCCATAGGAATTTCTTGAATATGTCAATCATTCCATGGAAAAAAGTTTTAGGGATAGCTTGGTTTGATAATTGGTATATCAGGATTGAATGAAGCACTCCCTTTAACAATATTACTCTACTCGCCATATTCAGAGTCCTGAAAGTCCAATTCTGTCGCCTTCCTTGTATTTTTTCCAGAAGAACTTTCTAGTTTGCCACTCTGATCGGGTGTAGACTTAACGGGATCCCCAAATATTTCAAGGGGAGATTTCCTATATGGAAGCCCATTATTCTCACTAGGAAAGCTTGGGATTGAGCTGTTGTATTGAATAAGAAGATATCTGACTTCTATTTATTGATCTCCATCCCTGAAGCACTCATGAAATCGGTTAAGATTTCTATCAGGGTTCTAGCTTCCTTGAGGTTTGCTTGCCCAAACATCATTATGTCATCGACAAACTGTTGATATGTTAAAGGCAGGTCATTGCCCCACATTCGCAGGCCTGTAAATTGACCTCCTTGCACCTTTGATTTTACATATCTTCCTAGTTCTTCAGCAACCAATATGAACAAAAAAGGGGACATCGAATTGCCTTGTCTTAGCTCCCTTGTTGCATTAAATGCCTCAGTTGGAGCCCCATTTAGAAGGATTGAGAGCAAAAGGGTAGATATCATAGAATATATCTAGTTTATCCATCTGGGATCGAAGATGAACACTTTCAGGATTCCTTGGAGGTAAGTCCATCTTAGACGGTCATAAGCTTTTGATAGATCTAGTTTTATCATCATCCCTTTAGCTTTTTGGGTCTTCAGGGAGTGAATCGCCTCTTGAGCCATGACTATCCCATCCACAATTTTCCTTCCTTTGACAAAACCAATCTACTCTTGAGAGATTAAGCCAGGAAGGATAGGTTTGAGGCAATTTACCATTATTGTAGCCATAATTTTATATGTTACATTGCAGAGAGCTATAGGTCTAAACCCCTGAGGCTCTTCTGAATGGTATATTTTGGGGATAAGAGATAGGAAGGTGGAATTTAGGGTTGGGTGCATCCTTTTAGTGTGTCTTGACTCCTCCACTACTGCCACAATATTTTCTCCTAGAATCGTCCAAGTTGCCTGGAAAAATTCTGCTGTAAAGCCATTCGGGCCCATAGCTTTATTCTTCACTAGCCTCATTACTTATTCCACCTTAGACATAGTTATTTCCCTCATTAGAGCTAAGTTATGATCCCAAATCACAATCTAAGGGATATGTCGAGTAATCTTGTTTATATATTTTGTCCCATCTAAATTAGGTTCAGTCAATAAATTTTGAAAGTGTTGGACTAGCAGGTTCTCCATATCTTCCTTTTGAGTAAGGCGATTTCCATCCTGGTCTCCTAAGGAGAAGATCCTGTTATGCTAGCGATGTTGAATCATCTCTTCGTGAAAGAATCTAGTGTTCCTTTCCCCCTCTGTCAGCCATTGAATTCTTGATTTTTGTTTCCACAAAATCTCTTCCTGTTGCCTCCTTTCCTCCAACCTATTTAAAAACTATCCTTCTTCCTCCACTAGGGTTTCAATTCAACCATTTGTTATTATTTTTTGTTGCACCTTTTTCATCTTTGCTTGTAGTAGTTCATGTTCCTATTGGATGTTACCAAACTCTTCTTTGTTCCATTTTTTTATTTTTTCTTTGATTTCTTTAAGAAAGATTTGGAATGAATGCATTTGGTTTCTTTCTTGTTTCTTACTTGCTTTCCACCATTCCTTGAGCTTTCTTAGGAAGGCTGGGTATCTCACACAGAATGCTTCAAACCTGAAGGGTCTCTTGGTTTGTCCTTAAAACAAAAAAAATCATAAAAACATAAAAACAAAAAAAAAACATGCAAAAGAACATTGAAAACTAAAGATTGCAACCTATTTAAAAAGAATGATAAATAATTGGTAAAACATAACCCTTTAAAAAAAAAAATTAAAAATACCTCGCTAAGGCTGCACCCCCACGGCCCAACGACCCTAGGGGTGCAAGCTCTATTCTCAGAATCGGACCTCCACTCCCTGGGGCCCATTGGGCCACAGGGGTGGAGGCTTGATTCTCAAAATTAGACCTCCAACCCCGCGGCCCAAAGGGCCCGTGGGTGTGGGGGCTTGATTCTTCCACACCAGTGGCCCAATGGGCCCTAGGGGGTGGAGGCTCGATTCTCAAAAATCAGGCCTTCATCCCTAGGGACCGTTGGACTGTGGGGTGGAGCCATGGCGGGCTTTTTTTTTAAATATTTATTTTTTAAGTTTTTATGATTTTTATTTTTTTAATGATGTTTTATTTCATTTTTTTTTATTATCTTGTATCATTTTTATTTTTTTTATAGTTTATTTTAGTAATAATTTCTTGTATTTTTTTATTAGTTTTTTTTAATATCATTTTTAAGTTAATTTTGTTTTTTTCGTAAATTTATATATATATTTTTATGTTTTTGCCATGTTTTTAATTTGATTATATTTTAATATATACTTTTCTTTGTTATTATTTTTAATTTTTTTGTTTGTTTGTTTTAGTTTTTAGTTTTTGATTTTTGTTTTTTGTTTTGTTTTCTTTTTTTAAGTCATGTTTTTTTTTTTTTTTAAATATATATTTTTATTAATTTTTAAACTTGTTGCATTTTTTTCGATGTTTTAATTTTTATTTTCTTTTGTATTTTTATTTTTTATTTTGTTTGATTTTATTTTTCCCTATAGGGTTTGTGTTGATCATCGACTAGTGACCTGATCCCATTATGTGTCAATTTGATAGTTTGTTTTAAAGTTTTTGTTATAATGTATCAAGTCCGACCCCAAAATGTGCCAATTTAATGGCTGGTCTTTAAACTTCCATTAGAATGGATCAATTCGCCTACATCGCTTGTCAATTTGATAGTTTATTTTTAAATTTTTGTTGCAATGTGTCAAGTTGTCTTAAGGTAAGATTTTGAAGTTGTTATACTTTTAGCATTTGAAAAAAAATTACTCTTCGTATAATGTCTCTTCCATTCAGATATTCATTTAAAAAAAAATAGTCATAGAAATTTTTCGTTAATGTCATGGTTGAAATATGTTAAAAACTTAATGTTTTTTGTAGTTATGATCTTTGGTTATTATTCCATGGTTGGAAAATTGTAAAAATTTAAAGGGTTTTCTGACTCATGACATTTTATCCTTAATGCCATTGCAAAAAAATGTTGAAAATGTGCCCCGAAAAAAAATTGGTTTTTATTGGTTACCATGTTTAAAAAATGTTGAAAAAAAATACTTTATTCTAGCATCAAAATTTTTCGTTTTCGGATTGTTTTTCATGTTTTTTTTGGGTTTTTTGACTAGAGGTCTCATTTTGAGTTTATAATTCTCATTTCAAAATTTACGTTGTTGTTCTAGAAAAAAATATATGATACAAATATACATACAAAGTAAAAAAGTATTGGCTACAACTGTGCAACATATACATAAATGAAGTCTCCTCTGTAACAAATATTCAACAAACTGATAAAGATGATAAGAAAGAGCATACCTTCGTAAGAATCCTCATGTTTGTTCGACAGGTCCAATAGAGACTTCGCCCCACCTACATTCAAAACAAATCCAGACATTGCCTATATAGGGCTTTCCAGAGCTCTCTGGGCATGTCTGGTGCGTATCACGTGGGCATCCCCTGTACATATTTTGAATATTGTTAGGGCTACCATGAAAAAATTGAACCAGTAAAGCCTGGAAAATAAGTAAAGTGCGAAGTTGGTTTATGAAATTTAAAAGAAATTAAAAATGGAGAAGTAGGAGGAAAAAACGTAAAGTGGGTGTTCGAAATTTAAAAACAATAAAAAAGGTATATGTTTGAGGAATATATGTACTATTCCATTTCTGTGTCGGCACGCACCACAGATTATGAGGCATAAAGTGCAGCTCGACGGATGGGAAAGTTAAGATGGAAACAAAGACGAGTATAATAGTGGAAAAACTATCAGCTAAACGAATCCTAAAAATTCCCATAGCAATGTCAATTCAAAAAGTATCATTAGTGATGTCCATGGGTATGTATGATATACATGGCTATGTCACATTATTTCGAAAAATCCGCGTTAAAGACCACTCCATTTTTGTATCGTTAAACTAATTAATACATAAAGACTTGTTCTTTCTATTGCCTTCAGCTCACACAGTCTGTAATGGGCCAGCGTCTGGAAAATGCATGGTATCGTAGAAGGACAATACATCTATATGATTACACAATAAGAGGGAGACGAATTAAACCAATCATAATTGAAATAAATAAAATTAAAATATTAAAAAAATAGGTTTTTTTTTTGCTAATATTAATCTTATATATTATGATTTCATTTTTTGTCAAAGCTACGATTAATGGGTAGTCAAAGCTAAATCAAACATGTTATATCTTGCCTTGCAAAAGGAATAATAATGTATCTATATGATATAAATAAAATAAATAATTTTTTTAAAAGATAATTAGAGTAACAAATTATTTATTTAATTTTAAATTTATACTCATCCTAATTTAACGACAAATAAATAATCTATGGTAGAATTTCTATGTTGGAAAAATCGAATTGATATGAAGTATCATGTGTCGTCTTAATCACGTAGCAAATAATTCATATGTAATAAAATATCTAATATAAAAAATACAATGTCTAGTATATTAAAATAAAAAAATTAGCTACACAAAGGCTTAAGTGTGAGTGCAAAATATTCCTAAATTTTTTAATTTTAATTTTATATTTTAAAGTTATGATTAAAATTGTGAAAACAAAAGAGAAAATTTTATGTTGATTTTTTTTTTTAATTGCATCATGATTTAAAATTGAATTGTGAAAATATACAATATAGGTAAGGTCTATTAAGGAAAATAATTGTACCAAGTCCATTCAATAATAAAAATTAGCAAAGGAAAAATATGAAGAAAATCAACAAGGGAAAAATCTGATTTTGTTTTTTAAATAGGCCATTTTGCCAGAAACGTAATGGCAACACTTTTTTTTGGAAAAGAAAATATTAATTATGAAAAATCTATAAATTAATTCATTTATGAAAATACTTGGTGATAAAACGTTTTTTTTTTTTTTTAACAAGTTTTAATTATGAAAATTTGATTTTAAACCACATAAAATTAATCATCCACCAATAAAAGGTTAGAAATTCAATTTTTAAAAATTCAAAAAATAATTTTCAATTTCTAAAAAAACAAGTTTAGTATTTAATTTTACCAAAACTTTAATAAACTTTAGAAATAGTTTCTAAAAATTTGGAAACTAATTGAGAGTCAAAGAATTTTGACCCAAAATTACAATATACTCTCAAGGTATAAAAATCACCAAAAATGAATTTAACAAAAATAAATTAAAAAATGTTTTTTTCATTTCAAAGTTTAAAAAAATATGTTTTGTTTTTTCCTAAAAATCTTTTAAAGATGGGTATTTTTTTGTTTAATCTTATAAATGTGATATTTTTTTTTGTGGTTTCCCCCCTAAAATATGATATTTAAAAAAAAAAAATCTTGGGAAAAAACGAAAATATTAAAATAAAAGATTTATTTTCAACAAAGATACAATGAAACACTATGTTTTACACAAATTCATTTTTAAAGTCAATAAAATTAGAAAGAAGTCCAACATTTGAAATGCCAAAGTCTCCCATTGAATGTATTGCATGGCTTCTCCATAAATCACTCCAAGACTAATGCTCTACAAGATTTGATGTGATGTGAGGAAGAGAAATGATGAAAGATAATATATAGCAAAGTTGTAGTCTAACTAGTTGGAGGAATTGCCCGGAAAGTTATGGAAATTCTGGTCATATTTAGAGACAATCCGGCAAGGATTTTTGTAAATCTAAGTTATAGTTGTTAAACTTCAAAATTTTAGGTGTTCTAGACCTTTTTGATGGTGCCGAATCCATTTCTACCATCCAAAACACAATTCAAATATTGTCTCTACAAGATTTTTTGAAATTTTTTGCCCAGATCCCAGCTACTTTGGCCGTCCAGGCAATTCCTCTACCTCGTTAGACGACTCCTATAGCAAAGATTGTGGGATTATTTTAAATTTTGTTGAATGCGAGATTAAAATTCAAATTAAGAAAAATTAATATATAACTAAAATTATGGGTTTAGATTAACTTTTTATAAATGGGGGATAAAAAATCAAACACAAACTGTAAAAATTAATTTAATTACCTAGTTAATGTTAAATAATCAAAATACAAATTTTGTTTCAATTTAAAGGTAAATATTAAATGGAAATTTGAATAGTAGGGTCAAATGTTTAAGAATTTTTTTTGGTAGAATGTTTTGGAATAAATTTGGGAGAGAAATTTTGGAGGGGAAATTTTTTTGGGAAATTTTCATTTCTTTGAGTTCTAAATTATCATTGGGAGAGAGAGCATTTGTATCATTCAAAATATTTTGTGAAAGGTCATGGATTCATATGATAATGAAGTTTCTATTTTAGTAGCGTCAACATCTTGTTCACACAACAACTCTGGGCGTATTGATGAATATAACAAGAATGCTTTCACAATGAATAGAGAGTCAAAATTTTCACTTTGTGAGGAGATTAATTAAAGTACAAGTAATGATATTAATCATATTAATAAAGAAAGTACTAATCCTAAGGATTATGAAGGCACCACCAATGAAGGGGAGGATGAAGGATTTCCTTCAAACAAGAATTTTAGAGGCATAGATAAGGAAAATGTATTTTCTTTGAGTTAGGATTTCAAAGGTGCTCATGATGATGATGATGATTTCTTGTGAGAAAAGATTTCAAAAGCACAAATGATGATGATGATTTTCCTCTTACAAAGGATTTCAAAAGCACAAATGGCAATTATGGATTTCCTCCAAGTGAGAATTTTAAATGAATAGGTGAGGATGGTGAAGGATTTCCTCTGAACGAGGATTTCAATGGAACATATGAGGATACTGAAGAATTTCCTCCAAATGAGGATTTAAAAAGCATCAATGATGATGATAGATTTCCTCTTAGTGAGGATTTCGAAAGCATTGATGATAATGATGAATTTCTTCCAATTAAGGATTTAAAAAGCACTAATGTTGATGATGGATTTCCTCCAAATTAGTATTTCAAAATCACATATTACTATGATGGATTCCTCCAAGAAAAGATTTCAAAAGCAAAGACAATCATGATGAATTTCCTCCAAGAAAGGATTTCAAAAGTACAAATGATGATAGTGAAGGATTTCCTCCGAGCGAGGATTTCATTGGAAGAAGTGAGGATGGTGTGCTAGATCCTATGAGTGAATTTGAGTAATTGTCAAAGAAATTTTATGTAAATGATGCTTGCATGGTAACTTGAAATAAATATTTTAATTTTAGCGAATAGAATCCCCTTGGTCTATGGAAGAGAAGCATCCTTGAGTTGCATATGATCTTATATGAAGTTATGAGTCATTTCTATGTTTGTTGGATTATATATTTTAATTATGAAGAACTCAATTGTTTTAAATATCCACCATGAAACAATAGCATTGACAAATAATTTGTTTTGTTCAATCTACTTAGTATTGATATTTTGATTAATAATAAAAAATAGTAGGAAATAACGTTGAATTTTTAAATTATATAGTGATATTATCATGATATTATTTATTGTTATGATTTGATAAATCATAGTTAAAAAAAATTGCAATTTTAATGCCCCATTAAAAAGGGGATACTTCAATTTGATGGTTTATTTTTAAGTTTTTGTTGCGATGATACAATTTGTCTTAGGCTAAGATTTCAAAAGAGCTATACATTTAATCTTTAAAATAAAAATTACTCTTGGTATAATGACTCTTTGATTTAGGCATTCATTTTAAAAGTTTTTATAGTTATAATATTTGGTCCATAATGCTGTGGTTGAAATACGTTGAAAAATCATGATATTTGATTTTAATTCCATCTTTGAAAATTGTCAAAATTTTAAGGTTTCTCAAAGTCATGATATTCTATCTTTAATGTCATGGTTCAAAATATTTTTAGTTTTAGGTTTTATCAGAGTCATGATATTTTATCTTTAACGCTATGGCTAAAAATTGTTGGAATTTTAAGGTTTTTCAAAGTTGTGATATTTTATCTTTAATGTTATGGCTAGAAATTATTGGAATTTTAATATTTTTCTGAGTCATGATATTTTATCATTAACGCCACTTCTAAACACCATTGGAATAATTTTGACTTGAAAAAAAAAGTGTTGATGAAAAATCAACATTTTTTCTTTTTTAGGATGTTTTTTCAATTTTTTGCACAAAAAATTTGGTTTTTACTTCCATTGCTAACAAAATGTTGAAATTTTACCTGAACAAAAAAGTGTTGATGCAACATTAACATTTTCATTTTTAGGGTGTTCTCTCATTTTTTTTTGGCACAAAAGAGGGGTTCTTGGCCTAGAGTTCTCGTTTTGAGGTTACAATTCTCGTTAAGTTGGTAACTTTGTTACTGCTCTTGCATATGATTATGGTGCCCGACCACATGGGCCTATTACAACTCAACAGTTGGGCCCTTAGTGACTTAAATCCCAGTCCCTACTCGTTCCCATGCAAACACACACACACACATATATGTAGTTATAAATCTCTCACAACAATCCATCTTGAGCTTTATGTAAGTACTCAGCCCAACTCAACCTGTTTCCTGCACACAGACACACACACATAAACGAATACTATCCCTCCTGAGCTTTGTAATTCATAAACTAAGGCCTACTAACCACATCATTTTCATACAATCATCTAATTAAATTAACATAGGTTGTTTATCTCTTCTTCCACAGGTAATTTAGAACAAATTGCATGCTTTGGATGGATACATGAATAAACACATTCCTAAGAAAATATGCAGGGAGCACTTCTATACATGAAATCATATTCCTTGAGGTTAACATGAGCTGTTTGTCAACATAGTGGCAAGATATTCAAACATTTCAATGCAAGTAATTAATCATTAACAACGATTTCCTGCTCATGTGACTTAGGTTAATTTCGAGCTAAAAAATAACCGCAAGAATTGAGCCATTCCTTAAAATATTTACACAAAATATTGATATATCTCATTCATACAGGAAACAACACTCCTTAACATTATCATGATATTGTTTCAACACAATAAATAGGGACATGATAATCACATGCACTAAGACACGAGAAACTTATTTTAAAAAGGGATTTGGCGATTGAGATTGGGACTACAACACTCCACCCAATCGTAGACACATTATAGCCATGCCTTTTTTGCAGGATTCACCCTTGAGCCAGACTCCAGAGCTTGAGGAGGAGTGCTTAACATTGTAAAATTAGTGCTTCTAGCTAAAACAAGGCCTCTAAAGGTAACCCACTTTTTCCCACTAGTTAATCAGATAACCAAGTGCATAGGTATTCACTTCCCTTAACTATTGTCAACAATTTCCCAGTATCATGTCACAGATCCTAATCTCATTCAACCTCATCATAGGGGGTATTTATAAACATCGAGATTGACATATCTAGATTGGGGCATAATTTTAATTATATGGGAAGGTGACTTAGTGGAAATATACTTATGAATCAATAGGTTCTTCAGACCATAAGATTACGAATGGTATTCACAAACCTCAAGCAAACCACTATTCAATCTCAGTAACTTTAACTTAGTCAAATTTCATCACAAGGGTCCCTAGTTTCATAGAGAATCACATCTCTAAATCATGAGAGTAATCTTATTATGACATGGGAAGGTTCTTCAATGGAAAATTACTGAAAAATCCGTAGGTTCATTAGACCAAAATCTTTCGAGTGGTTTCTTTAGTCCTAAGGCAAGCCACACATAATGGTTTCTTCAACCCTTAGGCAAGCCACTGCTTAATTTCAAGAGGAGAAGAGCTCAATATGGGAAGGTTCCTCAGTTGAATAAACTACCATCGAAGCACAAAGATCACCCTTGTTAGTTATTTCTTCAGAGAGTGCAAGCACCAATGTTCCCAACCTAGGGCCACACCTAGTGTTTCCTCAACACCCCAAGTACCTGAGTATCTCTATCTCCTGGATAATAGCTTCATCAATCCACAAACTTCCTAGTGGTTTTATCAGTCCTAAGTCAAGCCACACATGGTGGTTTCTTTAGCCTTGAGCAAGCCACTACTCCCATTCTTGAGAAAATCTCTCTCTCTCTCTCTCTCCTTTCCTTGTCTCTTCTTCCTTAGCTGACTCTCGGCATTCTTGAATGGAAGAATCCCCTCTTACCATGAACCTTTGAACCTCCACTTCTTTCCTTCTTTGCGCATATTTTCTCTAACATGTTGCAACCATCTTTTTGCTAACGTGCTGCAATAATCTTCTTGGTTGCATGTGGGGATGCACGTCCTATTGCTGCATCCTTCAGAGCAACAATGATGGTTCTTCTTCCTTGTGTGGTCTATGCAGACCAACCCCCCTTGGACAACACAACCCATAATATATTTTTTTAATTTTTGTCCTTTCTTTGCTTACATTGTTCTCCAAAAGAAACATTTGCCTATCCTATATTTTTACAGTTGAATATAATACATAGTCAACCCATTAAAACCACTCAATCAACCCATGAATGATATCCAAAATAACCAATTCCTCAAGAAATATCCCTCCTCAAACAATGGAATCCGTGTTCTTTTCTCTTAGCCATTTGTTAGAAACCAAGACAATATTGAGAAGGGGGGTGAATCAATATTGTAGGAAATTTAAAAATTTTCTTTTACTAATGTAGAATTCTAAGACACCAATAAGTAATTCATCAACAAATAATATTAGCATCAATACAATAAGCAAAAATGGAACATACAAATTCTTGAAACTTTTCTTCAATTTACTTTACAAAGGCAAGCTTTTACTTGCTGTTGTAAAGTTCTCTTGCTGCAATGAGAAGGAAGCTACTACTCCCTAATTTATCAGCTACAACTATAAGGAGCTACAATCTAAATTTTTACCAGCAACTACTGGAAGGATCTACAAGCCCTGATCTGCAAGCTACAACTTGCTTGATCTCAATGATTAGTATTTCATACCATTTTCAAACTCAAATCATGGAGGCCACTTCCTTTCACAAAAAAATATTTTTCTCACTTCAATCTATTGCCATAATCACCTTCAACAATCTATAATTACTGATCAATCCACCATCCACACCAAAAACGTCAATCCATGAATCTCTCCAACATCTTAGAACATAAACAATTGATTATGTTTATAAAGAAATTTGAACTGATAATTTTAGTTATTGAACTTGTAGTTAAGTTCAACTAAATATCATGCATAAATATTTATTTTTGCCTTTGTCTTGTTCAAACATGTATTCTGAATGTGTTCTTTAAGTCTTCTAACTCTTCTTCCCTGTCTCTGCAAGAAAACTTGAGTTAAAATGCTCAATTTGGCAATTGTAGATTTTTAACAGAATTTAGCAGAGGTTTTCTAAATTTGGCCAACCTCCAAATTTATCAATTCTACCAAATAAGCCTCCAATTATGTCCATACTTCCAATAAGGCTTTTATTCCTCCACTGGTTTAACTCCAAAACATCAGATTTTGGTATAAGCACAAAATTAACCAAGTTGTCGACTTGTGCATGCTAAGCCTCAACTTAGCCCATAGGCGCTTAATCAACATTGTAGATATGCTTGAGCACTTAACCAAAAAATAGCCACATATAATCGCCAAATGGGCCCATTGTTCTTAATCCCCAAGGACTTATATAACACTACAAAATTCCATGCATGTTGTCATAATGCTCGCACAAAACCTGGTGCTAAACTAGATTTAAGCTCCCAACACCCCTATATTATCATTGAGATTGTTTCCTTCGAGGTCATGTTCCTGCGGGTCCACATGGTTGATGCTGCAACTAATGAAATTTCAATCGATATTACCTGTCCACCACATCATTCTCGCAATTGGAATTTCACTGCCATTTGGCGTCAAACTACACATCTTCTTGGCTTTTGTCTTCTCAGAGTTTTCCGCTAGTGCACCTTTTAGTTCTTTCACGGAAGTTTCTTTTAGGATTTGTTTCTTTCAGGGTGATTTTCCTTTGGGATTATGTGTTCAGATGTCATCATGCTTGCATCATCATTTCCACATGGTTTCTTTTGAGTGGTGAAAGGGGTCACTCGAATTTGGCCCACTTGGCCATCTAAAAGTGTCGAAAACACATGCCACATGTCACCCTTGTGCTAACGTCATCAGTCCCGTGGTTGCCACGCTGTCTGTGCGAGGCAATAAAATCATGCCAAGTGTCATCAAGATTACGTAGGTAGATGGTTCCCATACCTTTGTTTTGATCTGAATTTCTTTGTAAAAACCACTAGATTCATGCCTGCTTCGTTTTCCTACTACAAATCTCAAAGAGAACTCAAAGGTGTCTTTCGAAGAAAACTCCAAGGAATCTCTTTCGAGATATCCCTTTTGGGTTCTGTGCTCTGAGAAAAATAATCATGTGAATTCACCATTTATTTTGAGTTGGCTTTCATCCAAGATTCTAAGTTCCATGGTGAGTTGTCCCATGGTTCCTCCCACAATAGGCTTCCAACAATCATAGCACCTATTTCGCCTTTGCCACGTTGCCCAACTGTGCATCATCCAGACTCTTTCAAACTTCGCCTACCCTCGAATCTTCCAGGGATGGACATCTAGGATGAGTTGTCCCATGGGGACCTCTCGCTACAACGTGTACCAATTGCCACTTCCTTTTCCTATTTCATTTTCTATCCATATCTTCTTGGTGCCATGTCATCTAGGGAGTTCACCTTAGCGCGCATTTTCAACTGTGCAAGGAAACTCTGCCAAGATTGGGTTTACAAGGGATCCACTACCATCCAATCACCTCTTTCTCTACTACTATGATATCCAACCACATCCTCCTGACTCTGCGTTAGCTTCTACGTCAATGACTCCACTGTGTTTGGAAAAAGCACCTAACCTGCAACAATTTGACCCTTCACCAATTTTAGGGCTGCAACTTTGAATTTTGGGGTACTAATATTTGACTGGCAATAAATTTTGATCTAGGAGGCCATTTTTAATCTTCTATATACCACTAGAAATATATTTCAAAGCTATATCAATTTGAGAAATTTCCAACAACACTTGAGATGATATGCTATACTAGAAATGGCTCCAAATAATTTGTGCCTTTAGCATTTTTCTGGCAACCACCTATGCCTTCGCAACCATATTATTTACTTTTACCATTAATTACAACATATTTCTAACATTCTCCCTTTTTCGTATTGATGGAAACACCATAACCAAACAAATAAAAAACACCACAAAACATGAGTATGAAAGCACAAGGAAAGTCTACTTTTGACTCTTCTTTGTTTTCATCTCATGTTGTGGATGATGCTCCCCATATGATGCAATTCTCCTTTATGTAGTGCTGCTCTAGTGTACTTATCATTTTTTGGTGTTTCCTCTCCCCCTTTCTTTTGTTTGAGGTATTGCTCCCCCTTTGACATCAATGGAAAATAAACAATTTTTCTCCCCTTGTCAACAATCTCCCCCTATCTTCTTGATCCTGTGGACCTAACAACTTTCATCTGATATGGTAAGTTCTTGTTGACTGCCTTTCTTCCTCTTAAAGAAGATCTAGTGAAGGGATTCAAGAGGAACAACTCCTAATATTTTCCTCAAATATTCAAATTGATCTCTTGGGAGAGGTTTGGTGAATATATCAGCTACCTGCTATTTTGTGTATACATACTCCACCTTAACAATTTTATTTGCAACTTGCTCTTGGAGGAAGTGGTATTTGATTAGAAAATGCTTTGTCTTTGAATGAAAAACATTATTCTTGGACATGTTGATGACACTTGTATTATCACAAATGATAGGAATATGTTGATCATAAAATACTTGTACATCTTGGAGAGTTTGCTTCATCCATAAGAGTTGAGTGCAACAAGAAGTTGTTGCTATGTATTTTTCTTTAGCGGTAGAGAGAGAAATTGAAGCTTGATTCTTGCTTAACTATGAAACAAGACATTCACCAAGAAAGAAAACAACACCATTAGTTCTCTTTCGATTATCTACATCACCTGCCCAATCAACATCAGTAAATAAGTTAGTGAAAAATATTTACTTCGGGGATACCAAAGTCCATAGTCCATCGTGGCTCTCAGATATCTGAGAATCCTCTTGGAAGCAAGTAGATGACTTTGTCTAGGGGTTTCTTGAAATATTATGACAATACCAATTTCCTACATGATATCTGGTTTTGAGGCTATCAAATATAAGAGGCTACCAATGATAGATTTCTATAAAGTCTGATCTACCTCTGGTGATTCATCAATCTTGCTGAGCTTGAAATCTAGAACCATTGGTTTTCTCACCAAAGAACATTATTCCATGCCAAATTTCTTCAAAACTTCCTTGAGATACTTGTTTTGTGAGATAAAAATTCCTTTGGAAGACTATGCAATTTGCAAACTAAGGAAATAAGAAATTTCTCCAAGCATATACATCTCAAATTCGACTTTCATATCGAATGAAAACTGGAATGTTAGTTGATCTGAACCACTAACAAAAATAATATCATCAACATAGACAACCACCACTAAAAATTTGGCATCATTAGATTTAACATACAAATTACTATCGATTGTGCCTCTTTTAAAACCACCATTGAGCAAACAACTATCCAACTTGGAATACCAAATCGGTGGGGCTTGTTTAAGACCATACACCTCCTTTTACAACTTTCAAGCATAACCAAGCTTATATAACAACTGAATACCATTTGGATGCTCAATGTAAACTTCTTCTTGCAATTATCCATTTAGAAAGGTAGATTTGACATCTATATGATATATCTTAAATTTCTTGAAACAGGAAAATGCCAAAAACATTCTAATCATCTCTAATCGAGCAACATGAGAAAAGGTTTCATCAAAGTCCAAACCTTTGATTTGTGTGTAGCCTTTACAAACTAATCTTGCCTCATTTATTACCACTTCACCATGCTCATTCAATTTTTTCCTCAATACCCGCTTCATGCTTATCACTTTCTTGTTTACTAGTCTTGGAATGAGTTCCCATGTCTTAATTTTCTTGATATGGTGAAGTTATTCAAGCATAAATTTTAACCAATTATCATCCTGACTAGATTGTGCAACGTATTTTGTTTCCATCATCAATAAAAAGGCTACATGCACTTGAGTAGGGGGATTTAGCAATCTTCTTCTTGTCTACACACCTAAATTTAAATCACGAACAGTTTGGTCAACTAGGTAGTTTTTTTGCACATAATTTGCAGGATATTTAAATTAAGGACTAAGGGGATATTCATTGTCTTCATTTGAAACTTGCTCATCATCCTTCTCATCATTGTTGACTAGATAATTGAAGTTGTTATTTATTGGCTAATAGACTTCATATTCAATGTGCTAATCTAATTTGACATCAATGCAGTGAACTACCCTCTTTGTAATCTTGTTGTAGCATCTATAGCCCTTGATATTCTATGAGTATCCAAGAAAAACACCTTCACCGGCCCTTTCATTGAACTTACCAAGATTTTCATCATTCCTTTTGATGTAGCACTTGCTTCCAAATACTTTGAAATGCTTGATTGTTCCAAGTCTTCCATACCAAAGCTCATAGGGAGTCGTTGTTTGGTATGGAGCGTGCTTTGTTGAGAATCACCACTACTGTGTGAATGGATTCAAACAAAAATATTTGCTTAATGTTTCTTTCTCCCATCATGGCTATGGATAAATATTGAATTGATCTATTGGCTCTCTTTGCTACACCATTCTGTTGTTGAGTTTCTGCTATAGTAATATGCCTTTTGATACCATATTCTTGCAAAAATCATCAAATTATTTTGAAGTAAACTCACCTATATTATCAAACCTTGTACACTTGATTTTACAATAAATATCATTTTCAACCATGGATTTAAAGTCTTTAAACTTCTCAAAATCTTCTGGGTTTTCTCTTAAAAATGTAACCTATATCATCATGCTAAAATCATCAATGCCTAGCATGAAATACAATTTCCCTGTGGGTGATTGAGTTCTTAAAGGACCACATAAGTCCATATGTTTCAATTGCAATGGCCTAGTTGATGAGTTCTCCTTGGACTTGAGTGATACTCACACCTTTTTACCCAATTGAAAAGACTTGCAGATAGTATTCTTAGGCTTTGAAAGCTATGGAAAATATTTAACAACATTCTTCTTGCCCATCTTGAAAATCTGATCAAAATTTAGATTTCCAAGTCTTTTATGTCACAACCAACTCTCATCAATATTTGACAAACAACACATCTCCATCTTCCCTTTTAGGACATAAAAATTACTATCTGTTCTTAAGGATTCAACTACAATTTATCCAGTGCCTACAAACTTGATTTGACAATTTATAGGTTTGAAAAGAACATCATAACATTTGTCACACGTCTGAGACAAACTGAGTAAATTATGCTTGAGCCCATCAAAATAAAACACATTATTGGATTTACCTCTACCAGTAGATAAACTTACAACTCTTTTACCAAAAATATTACCAAGTGCATTATTTCCAAAGGTCACATTCCCTTTCGCAACTAGTTTCCATGACAAAAACTTATTTTTTTTCTCTTGACACGTGCCTGGAACAATCACCGTCAACATAACAATGGTTGCCTTCATTCTAAGCATATAGTAAAATATTACATTGCTTTTTATTTTCCTTTTTCTTCCATATTTTGGGTTCTTGGCTTATTTTCTTAATAGATGAGTCGAGACTTTTTTTTTTTTTCCAAAGAAAAAACGAACTTTTTTTATAAGAAGTAAAAAAAGTTACATGCAGATGAGTTAACATTCTGAAATGTCTGCCTAATAAAAGGCCAGCCTCCTCCAGAGAGGATCCTCAGCACACCTACCTCGTGCTGCCCAGAAGTAAAAACACAAGCCCTCGGCCTAGACAGCCGAAACCAAAGGATGAAAACATAGTCCAGATGACCCAGATCCAGCTGGGCCTCCTTTCAAAAGGAAAACAACCCAGCTGATCCATACCCAAGTATCATAAACACAACAGCTCAACAAAAACGGAGCATCAATGTATCTGAAAGTAGTAAAATAAACAGGAGTTTTTTAGACTAGTGCTACTAGATTTCCATGAAAAAACAACAGAAAGAACTCTAGAGCAACTAGCAAAAAGAAAAGCTATGCATATGGAGGGAGATCCAACACACGGATCTGTTCCTGGATCTGCTCAGTTATTCTCCACGAGCCCAGATCTTGTTGTAGACCTGCCTTAGAAAGCCCATCTGCGACCTCATTGAATTCCCTGTATATATGTTCAATGGAGAAGACATTAAACTGCTGTTTTAAAGATTGTATTTCTTCTAAAAGGGGCAACAACATATAATTCTGACATCTGAATTTGCCAATGACCCAGTTTATAACATTCAAAGAGTCTCCATAAATCTGAATGGTGTGGATGTTTTTTTGGATGAGCCAACAGAGCAGAAGTTTTAAGGCAGAGAGTTCGGCAAAGTTATTTGATCCCGTTCCAGTTCCAACCGCAGCCTTGAGAGTGTGAGCGTTATTAATGTGAATGCATATCCCAGCACCCGTAATGTTATTTTGAGCAGCACCGTCGAAAAAAGCCCACGGGATCCCTTCCCGAATATTTGGTGCTGTTCTCTGATTTCGATTGTTTTGCTCCTCATTCAAGGGAATGCTATCAAAAATGGCGATGCTTTGAATGGCCACTGCAGCCACGGGAGATAACTTTTCTCTAAAAAAGCTACGATTTCTTGCAAGCCAAACACCCCAGCAGATGATGGGGGGCAAATTCCTCAAGTTCCTCTCCTGAAAATGATTCCACCAGTATTCCCAGGTTGCATTTAAATCGACCCCTTCCCATCTTAGTTTTACATTCAGGAGCCTTTCTGCCTCTATCCAAATCTGTTTTGTGAACGGACATAGCAAGAAAAGATGGTCAATGGTTTCTTCATCCGCGAAACACAGAGGGCATCTGCCTGGTCCCTGTTTAAACCGAGCTTGCAGAACATCCCAGGAGGGGATTTTATGGTTTAAAGCACACCAGAAAAAAATCCTAGATTTTTTTGGGCATTTTAGCTTAAACAAAGGTTTTGACCACCAAACAGGAGGAGTCCATCCTTTATTCTTCACCAAGAAGATATAGCCAGCCTTTGGGGAGTAGAGTCCTGATTCAGCATGTGCCCAGACCAGAGAATCTGGCCTATCCATAATTCTGACATTTGATCTTCTCAACTCCTGAATATAACGCTGCCAATCATCTCGCCAAAAGACATTTAGACCAATATCCTCTCCAGTCTTCCAGGCCTGGCCCCAAATAGAAGTCTGCTCCATACTAGCTATCTGATTTAAACTTTTTATACCCATGCCCTCCAGATGAGTAATCAGTTCCGGGGAAAGGGCAAAATCTTCACTGCAACCTACCCAAGGGTCTCTGCCAATCCTCAGACTTTCTCCATTCCCAACTCTCCATGCCAAACCTTGTTCAATTACCTTAAAAGCCTCCGAAGTGGCTTTCCAAATGACAGAGCAATTCCTCCCTTTCTTATTAGGCCTTCTTATCCAATCTTCAATCGGGATGGGATCAATGTATTTCCTTTTTACCACCTTCGTCCAAAGATTCTCCATTGTTATGATTCTCCATCCTGATTTAGCAGCTAGAGCCTGGCTAAAATCTACAAGATTTTTTAGCCCCCAACCCCCCCAATCTTTTGGCCTTGCGATTTTGTCCCATGCCACCCATGGGAGAACAGACTCTTCCTTGGACCCCGACCAAAGAAATCTACTGCAAAGCTGCTTTATTTTGTGGAGGATTCCTTTGGGTATCCATGTCAAGGCTGCCCAGAAAACTGGTATAGCCTGCAATACTGAATTCACCAAAGTGAGTCTTCCAGCCCTCGACAGCCATTTGAAACTCCAATGGGCAATTTTTTGTTCAATCTTTGCTACTAACCAATTCCAGTCCTGCTTCCTGTAGGAGGTTGGCTTGAGCCAAAACCCAAGGTATTTAAAGGGCTGCTCCATATTACATGATCCAAAGGGCAGCTGAGTCTCAATTGCTGTCTCCTCTTGCCTACTGAAACCCTCAAAAATCAGCTGAGACTTTCTGTCATTTATTTTAAGTCCTGTTGCTTTTAGAAACAGATCAAGTATAGACTTTAGCTCTAATATTTCAGATATATTCCCATTTGTAAAAAACAGAATGTCATCAACGAAAAGCAGATGGGTGATGAAAAGGTTAACAGCAACTTCCAAACCTTTGATCAAACCTGAACTTTTAGCCTTTGAGATAAGCCTACTTAGACCTTCTGCCGCAAGGAGGAAGAGCAGAGGGGAAAGCGGGCACCCTTGGCGAAGTCCTCTTTGGCTCTTGAAGAAATGGGAAGCAGCTCCATTTATCAGAACAGCAAAATTTACATTTGTGATGCATCCCATGATCCATCTAATGAAACCTGCTTGAAAACCAAGGTGCATCAAAAGCATCTTGAGATATGTCCAATTGACCCTGTCATAAGCTTTGGCTAGATCAATTTTAAGCACTGCCCCCTTCTTATTTGCCTGCCTGAGACTGTGTATTGTTTCTTGTGCTACTCCAATAGCCTCATGGATCTGCCTCCCGTTTAGGAAGCCAAATTGTTCCTTTGAGATATAGCAGGATAGGATAGGTTTCAGGCGTACCGCAATAATCTTTGCTATAATCTTGTAGATGGTATTGCATAGAGAGATAGGCCTGAAATCTTCAAAGGAGCCAGGATCCTCTTTTTTCGGAATGAGGGCAATGAAAGTTGCATTGAACGGCCCATATATTTCTCCTTTAATTCTAGACTCCTCCACCACCTCAGAAAGTTCTGCCCCAATGGATTCAAAGAAATGAGTGAAAAGTTCTATGGACCAGCCATCAGGTCCAGGACTTTTGTCTTTTGCCATGGACTTTATAACACTCTCAACCTCCTCTTTTGTCACCTCTCTAAAGAGGTCTTCTGCCTCCTCCTCCTCCACAAAACGAGGAAAGGCCTGAGCAGTCCTGATGATTTCTGGTAGATTAATATCCCCCGGATCAGCAAAGAGGGACTGAAAGTGATCTTTCCCCATAGCAGACAGATCTTCGAACGAAGATGCCTCCCTACCTTCCGAGTCCCTCAGCTTCCAAATAGTGTTTGCATTCCTCCTCCCTTTTGCATAGTTGTGGAAAAATTTTGTATTTTCATCCCCTGCTTTTAGCCAGATAGCTCTGCTTTTCAACCTCCACTCTTCTTCTTTATCCAATAAAATCTTCGCCCTCTTCTTTTCCAACTCCAAAATTTTCTCTTTTGATTCCAAAGATGCATAGGCGTCAGCCTCTGGTTCTTCCAGAACCCTCAGGGCTTCATCAATGCTTACTAAATCTTCAGATTGTTTCCTCCTCCTTTCTGAGGCCCAGACAATGGTTGCTTTCTTCAACCTTTTTAAATTTTCCATGAACCTCCCAGCTTTGCTCCCCTCAAGGTCAGGTCTCGGGTGCCTCCAAGTTTCATGGAAAAGCTTTATGTAAGATTCCTCCTGGAGCCAGAGAGCATTGAATTTGAAAGGCGAGGCCGGCTTATGAGGGGGCTTTGAGAACTCAAGGAGAATGGGGAAGTGATATGAAATTCCACCTTCCCCTACCCACTGCCTGAATAACGGAACCAGAGATGCCAATCTCTCGCTGATGAGGAACCTATCCAACCTTTTAGCAATTCTATGCTCCCCAGTCCTCCTGTTTCTCCAAGTAGGTTTAGCTTTTATGATGTTTACATCAATCAGCTGATGAGACAAAAGAGCATTTGTAAAGAAATCCGTCAAAGGATCCTCCCTTGCAAGAGGTACCCAGGCTTCCGAAGTTCCCATGGAAAAATTAAGGTCTCCCCCAATGATGAGATTCTTGTCCTGTACCAAACTTTTGGAGAGAAACTCATTCCAGAACGTTGCCCTTCCTTGACATGGTCCATAGACATTTACAATTGTCATAGGGAAATCAAACTCTGATGATACAACCTCCATTCCCAGGACATTTTGGAGTCCCCAAGAGGATAGCACTTTCAACTTTCCTTTTTTGAAACCCATAGCAATACCTCCCGAGTGACCAGAGGCATCTGCAGCCATGAAAACCCATCCCGGGAGAAGGGAGCAGAGAGCTGCTTCAACTTCCATACTCTTTCCTAAAGTCTCCTGGAGGAAAACAATATCAGGGTTGCAGCGAGAAATAAGGTCTTTTAGAGCTAGTTTTTTAGGTTTACTAGCTAAACCCCTACAGTTCCAAGAGAGGCAGATCATTTGATAACCGTCTCAGGGGATTTTGCTGCTCTAAGCGCCCCAGGGATTGTCATCTGTTTCCCATCAGCAACATCAAAAATTACTTTTTCCTGAGTAATGTGTAATCTCGATTTTCTACCTCTGCTCTTTTTTGTGTGGCATTTTGGAGTTTCTAACCCTAATCCTCCTACCGGTTCCATGACCTCATTCGGGACAATCGGTTTTTTGCTAGAGGATCGCAGGTTATAGGGCCGTGATACAGAGCTAGGTTCACCACCAGTCTTCAAAGGGGGAAAGTCCTCACCACCCAGATTTATGGAGACTGACTCAATAGAAAGGTTATCAATTTTTTTCATCACATCGTTACATGTGTTCAAAACAGAAAGCCCCCCAATACAAGAATCAGATATAATAGAGGAATGCTTTAAAGCTGTGGACGGCATACCCGATTGATTGCAGTTTGTTTCGACATTCGGCTCCATGGTGGTGTCCTCCATCGGCTGATTGTTTGCAAGATCCATCGGCTCTCCTTCCTCCTTGGAAAAAACTGCCTCTGTCTGATGAGAATGGTCCTCCCCGTGAGTCCCCGCGCGCACAGGCTCCTCTACCTGAGTCTCATCCTGCCCTATAGGCTCTTCCCAGCCCTCTGTCTCCTTCTGAAACCTCCTCCTTCGTCTTCCCAGCGGACAATCACGCGCCAAATGACCATATTCGTGGCAACAGTGACAGCGAAACGGGAGATGTTCGTAATCGAGTTTCTGCTCAATTCTGTAATCCTTATAACGAAGAGGAATAGATTTTGCTAGGCCCTCCTTTGGATTGAGTTTAACCAGAATCCGTGCCACCCTTTTCTTAAAGGTTTGTAGGTAGGATCTATCTGCATCCAGATAAGTCCCCAACACATTTCCAATCGACCTGAAGACCGAGTCCGCCCAGAGGTATGGGGGAAGATTTGGTATTCTTACCCAAACCGGAAATTCGTCCATCCTTTCTGTTTCAGCATCAAACAGAGGCGTCCATCTCTTGAAAAATACCGGCCTATTCCCATATGCCCAATTCTGACCTTCGACCCACTCCATAGCCTCCTTACAGTCGAATTTGACCATAAACCAACCCTTGACCAGCGCATTTGATTTGAAGGTGGCCGCCATCGAACCCGCCCACTGATTCTCCGCCCAACGCCTAAAGGCTACACCTGAAACAGGCTGACCTCTAATTCTGCCCACCAGCGTGACCCCATCCACATCTAAAACATCCTCAACCTGCATATCCATCCCCAGAACCACCTCTTCAAACTCCCTTGTCTTTAAAGGTTTTGATTTCTTGTGTTTCCCCCCTAATCTTCTAACATCAGATGTCTCGAACTTGTCTCCAGGCTCCTGAGATTGTTCTTCATACCTCCTTCGGTCTCCATTATCCGCTCCTTCTGCATGCTCGATCCTATTACTTGTCTGGGTCTCGACAAGCCCTTCAATCAGACTGCCACTATTCCCTTCCCCGGCTAGAACATGAGGCAAACCGGGGCTTTCACCCAAAATATGCCTGACTTCTCTGGCCGCTTCCCCTACTTTCGGCCCCAAAAAACCCTGATCCAAATTTTTAGGGAACAGGTCCCTATTGACCGCACACTGCTGTGAACTCTTCCCAGATTCGATTCCAGAGGATTTTATACCCCCAACAGGTCTCCAGACACCGACATTTTGAACCGAGTTTATAATATCTTCTAAACCCCCAGATGGGGAGAAAATTTTTGAAGGGGATGGTAACTTACCAGACTGCAGATGAGTGCCCTCGTCTTCCCATGATGGCTTCGTGTCAAAGGTGGAGCCTTTTACAGCTTCTTTCCCAGGAGTTCCCAACAACCCCGACAGGTCCCAACTTGCTTCCGACAGAACTTTGACATAACTTGTGGCTCTGGTTGTATCCCCCACGCCCGCAGCAACTCCTGACCCTTCTTTCTTCTTGCCAAATGACTCTCCCAGAGCCTGTGCAGCAAACTCCCTTCCCCAAACGGTTATCAGGTCTTCCGGAGAGGGTTCCAGCTCCAACGCTTCGCTTGAGTTTACCATTGTTTTGGTTTTGACCGGAAATATAGCCTTCCAACCACAGCCCGAGACAGTCGCTTGGTAAACCGCTTACAGCTTATGCTCTTAGGGTTGCAGCTGGCCAGAACAGTGAAAACTTCCACGAAAATTACTGAAAGGTTAAAAGTATTGAAACCGCCCCCGTGACCAGGTAAAGCAAAATCAACAAACCGCCGTTTGAAAAGGGGTTTTTCCTTCCTAGCTATCGCCATCGGCTTCCCACCACGCTGAGTACTGTACTTTCGCCAGCGCTGCCTTCGCCGTACCTGCGTGTCGCCTGCGGAAGCCTGCTCTACCTAGGCCTAGGGCCTAGGGCTTCAGGAACGAAACCCTCCTCTGCCATCCTCCAAAATCCATTTATCATCACTCGCACTCGATCTTTTCAGTCGAGACTTTTATATCTAAGTTTATTGTCAATTTCTCTATGCCCAAAATTCTGAAAGTTATAACATTGAATTAGATTGTTCAGAGGAGTGAATGGATTGTTGTACTTAGAGATGTTCATCCTCTATCTGATTGACTAATTAACTAGTTTATAATTTGTTCTTCATGTCATCAGTTGTATATAATATAAATTCACCCTGCAATTTGCTGCCTACCTTGGAGAAAATCCTAGAAAAATTCCTTCATACCTTAGAGAAAATCGATTTCTAAAATATTGTTGGGTTGTCCTCTGTGTATTTCAATTTTCTTATCCAACGTTGTTTGACTTTTGATGATTCAAATTCCTCCTTTTGATTTGTTTCTGCTAAATAATATTTGAATACATATTGGATTGAGTACTTCCTTTTTCTCTCAATTGTTGCATTGAACCATCTTTTGCTGCTACACTGTCTCCATTTTTGCATGCTTAAACAAAATTAATCACTTTCTTTATCTTTGAATCAACTGTTCTGCTTGACTTGGCCTCAAATCCAAGACCTGCTTTATTATTGGAGGCCCTTTGAGCATCAGGGAGCTCAGTCAAACTTTCAGCACCTTTCCAAATTTTGCATTAAACATCAACTGGTTTTTTTCCTTCTCTAGCTCTTTATTTAGAAAAACAATTTCTAGTTCAAGCCTTGCACGTGCTTGATTTTTCTCATTGAGCTGTTGATTCAATGTTTTTGAATCTTCTTTCCTTCTTCAATTTGCAGGAACAAAGGTTCAATTACTTTCTCTTTGTCTTTAATCAACCTTTTGGGTTTTATTTTTGTTCCTCAACCTTTCAAGAGCACTGACCAACTCTCCTTCTAAGTCAAATTAAACCTCTTCTTCATTAGAATTAATAGCTTCTACTTCCATATTACCTATGGCCATAGCGTAAATTCCTTTGGACCTCTATCATCTTTTTCTTCATCTAAATATTAGTTTCCTTCACTTTTAGAGGAGTTTACATCCTAGGTCATATTCCTTCTTCTACTTTTCAAGACACTTGGAAGCATAGTGACCAACTTTACAATAGTTAAAACACTTAAAAGGTAGTTTATCTTTGTAATTTCTTGATACTCTCTTGAGCTTCCTCATGAAATTAGATTCCTCTTCATCTGATTCACAACATGAATCATCATGATCTTCCTTGGGATTCTTATTTTCTTTGCAAGATGTGTCACCTTTGTTGTACGCTTTCCATTAGAAATTATCATCTCAAAAGCAGTGAGAATAACAAATAGTTGATCCAAATTGAGAGTATTTAACTCTCTCATCTCCTTAATGGATAAAACCTTTGGATTAAATCTATTAGGGAGAGATATCAACACCTTTTGAACTACTAGATGCTCTTCTAATTTTTCATGAAGACATCTTATAGTGTTCACAACTTCGCCAGCCCTTAGAAAGTGTTTAACAATATCTTTATCATCATGCATCTTCAAAGACTCAAATTGCATTCTAAAACCTTGAAGTTCTTCTTTCTTTACCTTGATCTCACCTTCATAGCAACTACTCATCTTGTCCCAAATAAATTTTGTAGTAGAGAAATCCATATCCTTGACTAGTTTTGATTCAAGTAGGCCAACAAAAATGGCATTCATAACTTTAACATTACATGTAAAATCCATCTTCTAATCTCTAGTAATCAAGGCTGGGGGCTTTTGATATTCTTCTTCCACTACATCCCATACATAAGCTCCAAGTGATTGAATATAGGTCTTCATCCTGACTTTCCAAAACACATAGTTTGTTCCATTGACAATAGGTTCCCTATTGGTGTCTACTCCTTCCTATTTTTCCATGGTCCTTGATCTTTCTTCTAGCTGTTAAATAGATCTAAAGTAATCTAGTTTTATTATGATACCAATTGTTAGAAACCAAGAAAATACCGGGGGGGAGGTGAATCAGTATTATAAGAAATTTAATTTTTTTCTTTTACTAATGCATAATTATAGGACACAAATAAGTAATTCATCAAAAACTCATATCATCATCAAAATAATCAATACAAGAAGCACAAATGGAACACACAAATTCTTCAAAATTTTCTTTAATTTACTTCAAAAAGGGAAGCTTCTACTTGTTATTACAAAGTTCTCTGGTTGCAACCAGAAGGAAGCTACAACTCCCTAATTTATTAGAAACAATTGAAATGAACTAAAACCCCTAATATTTTACCAAAAACTACTGGAAGGAGATACAACACTTGATCTACAAGCTACAACTTGCTTGTTCTCAATGATTCATCTTTCATACCAAGTTCAAACTCAAATCATGAAGGCCACTTCCTTTCACGAACACATACATTTCTCACTTCAATCTATCACCACAATCACCTTAAATAATCTCTGATTACTCATCAATCCACCATCAATCCATCAATCTCTATAGTATCTCAGAACACACAAAGATTTTGCTTATAAATAAATTTGAGTTATTGAACTTATAGTTAAGTTCAACTCAATATCATGCATAAATATTTATTTTTGGTTTTGCCATGCTTAAAACATGTCTTTTGAATGTGTTCTTTAAGAATTCTAACTATTCTTCCCTATCTCTACAAGAAAATTTGAGTTAAACTGCTCAATTCTGCACTTTTGAAATTTTTACAGAATTTAGCAGCGATTTTCTAAATTTGGTTGACCTCCAAATTTAGAAATTCTTCCAAATAAACCTCCAAAAAAGTCCATTACACCAA
This sequence comes from Pinus tabuliformis, assembly GCA_031772625.1. NCBI lineage: Eukaryota > Viridiplantae > Streptophyta > Pinopsida > Pinales > Pinaceae > Pinus > Pinus tabuliformis. The sequence continues at coordinate 944,669,342 of CM062805.1, forward strand.
TAACGCTACTAACAAATTCATGCCTTTATTCCTCCACTGATTTAACTCCAAAACACCAAATTTTGGCATAAACACCAAATTAATCAAGCTATTGACTCGTGCATGCTAAGTCCTCAACTTAGCCCATAAGCGCTTAATAAAGACTGTAGATCTACTTGAGCGCTTAACTAAAACACTGTTTTATATAACCAATTGTTGGGCCCACTGTTATTAAGCCCTAAGGAGTTTTATAACATTGCAAACTTCCACGCTCGTGGTCACAACACCGACATAGAACTTGGTGCTAAATTGGACTTAATCTCCCAACTCTTATTCTTCAAGAAAAACTCTCTTAGTAGAAACTTGGTGGAATGTCCTTGCATTATCACTGAGATCGTTTCCTCCGAGATCATGTTCCTGTGGGTCCACCTACCTGATGCCACGACAAATGAAATTTCAGCCAAGAATACCTCTCTACCACATTAATCTCGGAATGAGAATTTCATCGTCATATGGCATAAAACTTCACGTCTTCTCAAATTTTGTCTTCTTGAAGTTTTCTTCCTATGCACCCTTCATTTCTTCCAGGGAGGCTTCTCTTGGGATTTATTTCTTTAGGGGTGAGTTTCCTCTATGATGACATGTTCAAATGACATCATGCTTGCATCATCATCACCATATGGTGCCTTATGAGTGGTGACACATGTCACTCGGATTTGGCTCACTTGGCCACCTAAAAGTTCTAAAAACACATGCCATGTGTCACCCTTGTGCTAACGTCATCAGTCCCGTGGCTTCCACGTTTTTTGTACGAGCCAATAAAATCACACCAAGTTTCATCAAGAGTACACATGAAGAGGGGTTTTGGGTCTTTGTTTTTCTATGAATTTATTTTAAAAAACAACCAGATTCAATCCTGTTGTGTTTTCTTATTGCAAATCTTAGTGAGAACTCAAAGGTGTCTCTTGGAGAAATACCTGAGGAGTTTCTTCTAAGATTGCCCTCCCAGGGTCCATGCTTGGAGAAAATTATTCATGTACATTCACCATTTATTCTAAGATCACTTTCATCCAATATTCCAAGCGCCAAGGTGAGTTGACTTGTGGGTCCTCCCATTGCATACTTCTGCTAATCACAACCCCTGTTCCACCTTTGCCAAGTTTCCCAGTTATGTGTCATCCTGACTCTTTCAAACTTCACCTTTGCTTGAATCTTGTAAGGATGGAACTCTAAGATGAGCTATCCCACGGGGAGATCCCTCTACAATGTGCACCAACCAATGCTTCCTTATCCTTCTGTGTTGCCTTCCATATCCTCCTGGTGCCTTGTCATCTTAGGAGTTCACCTTTGCACACATTTTCACACCATGTTAGGGAAATCTACCAGGTTTGCGTGGAAATGGGCTCCACTACCAGCCAATCACCCCTTTCTCTATTGGTATATTGTCTAGCCACATCTTCCTAGATTTGTGTGAGATTCTCTACTAATGACTTCGTTGATTTTGGAAATACCATCAAACTTGCACCAATTTGACCCTTCATCAATTTTAGGGCTGCAACTTTGACTTTTGGGGGTATTGATCTTTGAATGGAAATAACTTCTGATTTAGAAGGCCATTTGTAAACTTCTATATACCCCTAGAAATATATTTCAGAGCTCTACCCATCTAAGCAGTCTCCAACAATACTTGATATGATCTGTGTATCAGAAATGGATCCAAAGACTTTTCACCTTCAAAATTATTCTTGAAACCACCTATGCCTTTGAAATCATCTTCTTCATCTTTGCCATCAATTACAACACATTTCTACCACCATTTCAATTCATGGTTACAAAAATAAAAATAAATTTCACAAGGGGAAATAGCGCATAGGGGATGTCACACTCTTCTCTTAAAGAAACGCCTTCAGCGTAATGAATGAAGGGTTGATCATGAGAATCTAATGGATATTTTACTTAATTATTCATTATAATAAGGATAAATCTATATAATTTATTGATTATTAATTGATAGATTTCATTGGGTTACAATATACACATACAGGTGGTGATAAGTCATATCTTTGACAAAGGGGGAGACTTATCATTATTGTACATTGATAACTAGATTGCATAATAATTGTCCTATGACTACTATTACATAACATGTATTTATCACATTATGAGAATATATATCATATAACCTATTTATATTTCATATGTACTCACTCTAAATCAAATGGGTTCATACTCTCATATACCATTATTCTCATCATTTGAACCATATCCTCTCATGTTAAAAGACACCGCCAAAGTTATGAGAATTTCATTCTCATGTTTGAGATTGAGATTCAAGGCTACAAATGACTAAATCAAGTTTAGGAAGAGAAGATGGTGGAAGTGAGAAGAAAATCAAAGGATGGACTAGAGCATAGAGGTTGTATGCCTAAGAAACCATATCTTTTCTTTGTAAATTCTTCTTCATTAAGTGCTCAAGAGTTAATATGCAAGTTTGTTGGGTTATTCTCAAACAAACACATAATATTAGACTCCTTCCGATAACACTGAAGAGTATTCGAGGAAGAATATGCCTGAGGAACTATTGCATAGAGAGCATATTTTTTATTGTTGTTGGTGGGGGGTGTGTTTTGTGGGGTAGTGGAAGGAAGTGCTAACTAGATGATTGAATAGAGAGTTTTGTGGTGAATAGTTGGTTGAGACTAAGAGTAATTGGGTTGGGTGTGTGATTTGAGAGTCATTTTCTAATTTCCTTCACCCTAATGGTATCATAGTTTGGGTTGGGGGAAAATTTATAGTTGATTCCTGTGGATGGGTGGAAAATTGTTCCTCAATAGCTATTTTGGTGGACTTGCATTCATTTATAGATAAGTGTTCATACCTATCTCTATTTGGAATGCTTTCTATTTTTAATATGATGTGTGAGGCCTTGAATTCATACCTATATCTATTTGGAATGATTCTATGTTTAATATGTTGTGTGAGGCCTTGATTTTTATGGGAAATGCACAAACTAAAATATGCATTTTTATTTGGCCACTATATTATTTTTACATATGCATTTGAAATAATATTGTTGTCAAAGTCTCGAATTTAGCATATCATGATTAGTTAACCAAGGAAAAATTTTAACATGAAATTTCTCACTGGTCAAAGAAAGCATCGAGGTACATGACATGAACCTTCTCATATTAAAATGTGGAGGTCTAAGGTATTATTTCATAACAAGATTAAGCAAACAAATCATTCCACCAACTAAGAATGACCATGCACCACCGCCTATAAAATCAATAAAGAGTTATCAATCTATCAATCCCTATTATATATTAAATTTGTAAGTGACCCACGATTATTCAAAGAAAACCATAAGCTTGACTTATGATGGTTCCCTTTAGTGAATTCCTTTAAATTCGTAGCAGAACACTCTAATTTCTCACAAGGTGTTCTCATAGTATTTATAGCAACATTAGTTGGTCCTTATTTTATATCATCCATGGTTGAGACAATATTTTCTCATATTCAAGCCCATAATTTATTCTTTGTTAATGGAAACATCCTTGGAAAATGCTTATGTACTGGTTCAAAATTCATAAATCAAAGAACTTCACCTCTAACAATAGGTTTTTTTTTTTTTTTTTTGGTGTGGAAGGTTGGTAGATCTCCTTTTCTATTAATATTTCATAATAATGTTTTTGGTTTCAAAAAACTGCAGGTGGCCTCAACCTGCCCGCAAGAAACTAGGTTTGTTGGCCACCTGTGTGCATCAAACGTTGTCCAAAATTTAAACAAAGTAATTCTAATCATCCATTCTACATTGGCTACCTTATCTTCTATATGCTTCATACTCGAAAAGTAAATGCTGACCGTCATCAAAACAAAATTTAATTAGTAGGACTGCTTCATTCATCTGAAGAATCAACTGGCCCCAGGGCTTTTGCACTCAACCCCGTTACTTCGCTTTGCATCATAGTCTGGGGATTCTATCAGACTCTATTTAGGCAGAGATTGTTATGGTACAACTGCATTTGGATAGACTGTATCTCCTTCTGAAGATTCTTTAAACTTGGTTCTATTGGTCTGTCCTCTTCCAGTTCTTCTCTTTCCTTGTAGGTGGTCATTGCTCTAGCTAGGATATTTTTCATAACCCAATACTGTTGGATGGTTTGCCAAAACAAATTTTGGCGGCCTCTAGTATTGCCTGGATCTTTGACTATTGTCTCCCATTCCTCTGCCTGAATCTCATCATTCGATGTTAGCATTTAGTTCTCTTTCCCATTTAGAGATGACAACTTTCACCTCAGCTGGGGTTCCTACATAATAGGCGTTGATGAGATTCTTCATAATTTCCTTCCCTATTTTCCTTCCTCTTTTCCTTGGATATTTGCTTGCAGACAGCTCTAGGCCTTTCATATTTTTCTCTATCTTTCCCGATCTTCTATTCCCTTTCCTTCCCTATTGGTTTCATTCCTTCTCCATCTGAGTCTTCTTGTTTCTTCTTTCTTTCTTGTCTGAACAACACACCTGGATCGGGGCCTGGTACTCATTGGCATGGTTCAAGTGTCATGCTGTCAGAGTCTTCTGCACACTAGTGTTTAAGCTATCTATAATAAAAACCAAAATTAAGACATTTGAACCGTAATGAAATTTTCCATATTGAACACATAGTAATTTATGATCTGGGTTTTGGTCTTGGTTTTGGCATAATTCCTCATATTCTTGATTTGATACTTAGCCTAAGAATTGGCCTTGTTCCTTCTTGAATTCCCAGCATTCTTCCCCATTTCCGGATGAGACTACTTTGGTGCAGTCTCTTTCATCCACTTTGTGCCGTCATTACTTCTTTTATCCCAGTCGACTCCCAGATTCCACTCACTTCCCTCAAAGGTTTGCAAGATAGAGACAACTCCACCTTCTAGGTTGTTTCCCATGAGAAGTTGAATTTCCCCTCTTCCCAACTCCCACAAGACCACTCCCTGCACCTCGAGCATCCTAGATTCCTATGCTACCAACCCTACCAACTGGTCTCCCAGAAGTCTTTCTTTCTAGGTTTTTACCACCCCAGAGAGCAAGAAAATGCTTTACCATTTCCCATTGTCACTAGGTCATGAAATTCCTACCCTTCGCCAGTCAATCCCCTCAGTGAAACTTAGCCAAAGCCAAATTTGGACTTTCTCCCCTCCCCGATCGTGGGGCCAGTTACTGCACCCACTTCTACTAGCCTGTTCTAGGTCTTGCTTCGACACTGAGGGGTTGCATCCAGACAATCAAGCTGGAGGGTGCACTAGGGTTAGGTTTTGTTCCAGGCCTCATGCAGTTATTTTTATTTCCTTCCCTCCCAAATCCATATACCCTTCCTTAACTGCCAAAAGAAATTCTTCCTACAGATGCAGTTGAAACCACTCAGAATGACGCTACTGGAGGAATCAATTTGGCCCAACAGTCTCCTTTAGCCCCATGACCTATATACCCTGAGTCGAGGTTCAGATATCCCTTCCCCCCTTCATGAATAGCTATCAAGTCTATCCCACCCCAAGTTGACAGGCCAATAACCCAAGGAAACCAATATGCTTCATTTCTATATTCGACAAGGAAAACCATAATAATTAACCAGTAGTCTTCAACATGACTCATTACTGTTCCTCTTTCAGTTAGAATTCATCTCAGATTCCAATTCATATTTTCCTTACCAATGCAGGGGAAGGCTGGGAGCACATACCAGGTTTTACAGGCAAAGGCCGAATGCTGCTCGATGTCCCCCAACTCTCGACGCTTGCCAACTCCAACTACACGTCCTACCTTCGTTTCCTGCATGCAAATTCCCCTCAACCTTGCCACCTTTTCCTTTAATTTTATCTTCCACCTACCCAGCCTCACTTCCAAGAAACCCGCCACTTGCTTTGCTCCACTGGCCGCCTCCCTTCCCTTTTGTGGTGAAGTAAAATTATAAGTGCGACACAAATGAATTCCTCTAGCCCGATAATGGTTCTAGCCACAACATATACATTCTATGGAAGATTTCCTTAGGTTAGAATCAATAAAGAGGGCCTACCTCTTGGTCGCTTATCCTATTTGATGAAGTCGTCACTTGCTCGCTCCAGCAATCTCTCGCTTCCTTCTTAAAGTTCCTGAAACAAGTAAACAACAACAAACAACAAACATAATAATAGACAAATTGCGATTCAACCTACTTAAGAAGTCAAGAAACATTAAGCCATGAATGTATAATATTACAAAAAATGTAGGAAATCAATCGATATTTTCATATATTAATACCAAAGAGAGATTACAACCATTTGTCTTGACATTGCAGTCTTCCTCTGACAAGACTAGGTTCCCACACACTTCTGCTAGCATTCCACGATGACTTCAAACAACAGTAGTTTTAAAACTCTTCCCTTTAGGCTTCAATCCAAAACAAATCACACTTATCCCTCACACAAGGAGATAGCTACAACTAGTAATAGCTTACTTGTTTACTCGAAACCAAAATAGCATCAACACTCAACCAAAAACTCTGCAACTCTGACTATAACATTCACACTAGTTAGTGCTTGGGAAGAAGGGAGGTTTATATAGGAAATATGGATGGGAGATGGATCCTATTCTCATGGGAGAAGGACTTATCCCTTGATGTAGTTACATCATTATAGGGGAAAGGAGTCCAAACTTTCATCCTCGTCCCCATCTGGCCAAACCATTTACCATACTTCCGTTACGAAGCTTCTAGAGCTGGAAGCTTTGGCTCTAATTTAAAAAAAATTCCATAACACGACCGACGCGACTAAAAAAAAACTCAGTCACTCTGGCCGACGTGAGGAGTAGCATCAATCTCTGCACATCAGTGCATGGAAGACAAAGGTCATTAGCATTGGTCTTGTAAACTAGGCAAAACAAAAGATTTAGGGGAAATAGTGCAAAAGGGAAATGATCTACTCATGAAGAGGGACATAATGGGAGTTTCTCCATGAAGGCAAAGCATGGGAGGTTCACTGTAGAGGTCCTCCAAAATCAAGGAATGGGGAGTACAGGGACAATGAAAAAATGTTGTGTAACAGATGCCCCCTAAAGCATGAAGGCCGAGTGAGAGTAGGGATGAAATTCTTTATAATCAATGCCAGGAACTGGTCTGTCGTCAGAAAACCTGCAAGAAATTATAGATACATATACATAAACTGAGATCTCTATCAAATGATACATGAATCATGGCATGGAAGAAGCCATCTAGAGAATGATCATGTAAACGGATCCAGGTATAGGCGCAACCATCCAATAATGAGAAGGATCACATATGATAACTCATGGTCTGGTCACAGCCAGCCATCTGAAAGAGACATGCATATCATCACAACCATGTCACACCACTTCACAACCTGAACTTTTGTGATCTGAGTCCAGGGTCTTGCGCTCCAACACAACCTGATCAAAGTACAGATCCTAGCATGCAAATAGATGTGTTGACGTCGAACATGCTAGAAAGTCACTTGATTACCAGTCAATGATGTGAAATGTTAACAAGCACGAGAGAAACAACCAACAATGATAATGGTCCTCAAGGTACTATCAACACAATTCACAGAATGTGAATACAGGAACTGAAGTCGAACACCCGTGAAATCACTCGATCGAAAGCCAATGATGTGAACTTGTCGTCGAGTGCAAAGAACTTGCCATTAGGGCATGCAAGCTCTAAGGTACTGGAAGGGAGTCTCTCAGTCAACTTCTTGGATAATGAGTTGAAGGTGACGGAAAGTGACTGTGTCGAAGGAGGGCCATAATGAATCCCACATCATTGATGCGAGATGAGAGGATGCAAAATGATTTTGGGTGATATAGAGAATCAAAGGTAAGTGTAACTGCAGAACGACAACTCTTGAACATATCAGTGACACAACTAGAAGTTTGGTTGCTTTTGGATCCATGGGATCGGTGGTCATGACGACATGGTAGAGATCATATGGAAGGCAAAAATGAATGGCCCAAACCTAGGAAGGTCAACAATACAAAGGAGGATGTCCCAACCAGACATGGAGCAATGAGTGTCATGTTCAAGAGTGAGCTGTTGACACGACTGATAGATTTCCAAATTGGTTACCCCAATTATTTTTTAATCACAAGCTTGAAGGGGATAGCATATGCTTGCACTGTAAGTTCATCCTTCAAATGAATATGACCTAGTAAGTTTAACGAGCCCTAGGAAGGAGAAGCTCATGTTTGTCATGATGACGAATCTGATGTTGTTTAATAATTTAACGAGTCCGATAAAGGTGTAACTCGGTATCTTTTTCATGTTTAGAGACTTTGAAAAAGAAACAAAAGAAAAGTCCACATGGTCCCTTTTCGTACATCTGTGTCTCTCAAGCCCGAAAAGGTAGAAAACAGTACTTGAGAGAACCACTTGACCATTTCTGTCAAGGGGTACCTTTTTTGTAAATAGTGCCTCCTAGCTCGAAAAAGGGATAAATTTATAATGGGTGCACGACGCTTCACATTTGTTAACGAGTTTGAAATGGCAAGGGTTCAACAATATTTTCGCTTTTAAAGGGTCTGAAAAGAGCTGAAAGCGGACCCACCGTTTTTATTCTCTTTAATGAGTCAAAAAGGGAAAAATACTCCACAATATTTTCATATGAGTTTAACAAGTCGAGAAAAGAGTTGAAACGTGACTCATTGTCATTGTCGAACATCCATCACCTATTGCTGCACAAGTAAGGAAAAGTGTATTATCGAGTCCTTGAGGCAAAATAAGTAAAAAAATATTTACAAAACCTGATATTTTCATGAAAAAAAGGAATAAAAAGGGGAAAAGTAAATATTCTTTAACCATTTACCATTTTACCTTTACAGTGAAGACTTTTTACCCACTTTTGCCCTAGTTGTTCCAGAGTAGATTTCAGGAGATCCGGGAGGTCAATCGACGAGCTGTCAGTTCCAGGTAACAGCTGAAGCCCTGAGCTCCATTTCATGTCATTCAATTATGTTTTTAGCCATTTTTTTGGGATTTTTAGGGAGGTTTCTGAAAAAAAAATTCGCCCTTGGTCGGCGTAATTTTTGGGCATGGGATCGCGCCGTCCGAGGGTGATTTGCACAACCATCCATGCCGATCAAGAAACTGTTTTTAAAATAGGCATACCGACACTGTGGATAGGGAAAAACCATTTTTTCTCAAAAACTGACCGTTTAAACTTGAATTTTATGTGCCAAGGATGATTATTGACTCAAATTAATGGCTTTTGCAGGAGAGAAATCACTGAAAATGGTGGATTGGAAGGAAAGGGAACATGAAGATGTTGATACCCAGGCAATGAATGATCCAAATTTCCTGGAGGTTTTGAGGGTTTGCGAGCTCATTAAATTCTTCCTTACACTAGGCATGTGTGCCTAGCCCGAGTTGCTTCGATACTTGATAAGACTTTAGGACATTAATCGGGAGATTTTTGTCATTGGGGACCAGGAGCTGGAGTTGACAACTTCATATATCTACTTAATCACTGGACTGTCTAACAGAGGTGAGCCAATGAACTTGTATGGGTCACGTCCGATCAGTTCAAGCATATCTTCCCTTCTTGCTGAGCACTACCCTGAGGCCCTGAAATCCAAGAGTGGGAAGATAGAGATTTCCAGCGTGTGGGATTTGACACGAAGGGTGCTTCTATTGATTATCAACAGAGTGGCGGGGTCCCAGGTAGAACATGAGACTAACAAGTCGAATTTATTTTATGCTATTGATTGCACAGCTCCTACGATCTTCAACTGGGCAGAGGCCATGAAGATGAACATCAAGCGCTAGTTGTCCAAGGCCAAGGTAGGGAATCTGAAGCAATTTGGCTTCAAATCAGTACTTGTGACCTTTTTCCTAGAACAAGTGCCACTGTTCTAGTATTAGTTGACTGAGGTCAATCCTCCTACACCACGCGATCTGTGGATGGCCCGCTAGAGTTGTTTGATGCCCAGGATCACTAGGGGTCAGCATATGTCATACCGACCTACATTCTTCTCATGGAAATGATGATAGAATATCATCGTGGAGGAATGTCCATAAACATAAATGATTTATGTGGAGCTCCAGATATGCCCTTACCAGATGGAAAGGACTTTGATGATGAAGGTAAAAAACAAATTTTTAATTTTGAGATTTTTAATTATTTTTGGTATATGTGTGCTTATGACATTTCTCTTGTTTATGTAGATTTTAGACTAGAGTGGCCGACCAGGATGTCCTCGATAGCTAGGTGCGTACCCCACCCCGTTGACATTGTCGCCCCTTATCAGGAAGGGAGTGACAACGAGGAGGATATCGTGAGGAACCTTGAGGGGTTAACTCATGGTATCCTAGAGTATGCTCAGATAGGAGACATGCCCCATCAGTACCAAAGACACACGGTGGGAGTCTCAGATCAAATCTGCTAGCTGCTGAGTCATGTGGCATGAGCTGTCTCATACTATCATGACCACCATGTTGAGTAGTTCCTAGGTCCAACACTTACATATTTTTTGAGGCCTGCGTGCCACAAATGTATGAGGCCTGCGAGCCGATGATGTTATTTCAGACACATATATTATTTTTCGAGGTTCTGATGTATCAAACATTCTCACCATATATCTATATATGTATATATATATATATATATGCTATATTTTCCTGTCTATTATGGTACAAATGGTTTGTCTTATCTTTTACGTGTTTCGTAAATTTCTATCCAACACGTAATTAGCTAATGCATCTGTCAATGTATTCATCCATCTAGGAATATGATGATATGTAATATAATCAAAATGTCTTTCCAATAGACAGATACAAAGATACATTCATAATATTTGAGGGTTTTTGATGGAATATTGCCCATTGAGTTGAAGGATGACAAGCTATGAATCCAGGTTGACAAGCAATTCTCTGATGCCCAGAGCGATGGCTTCTGACAACAGTTTGATGACTGCACTGTATTCAACAATGGTGTTGGTTGTGTGACCTAGTCAGATACCTTGAAGGTCAATCAAATCACCATTAGGGTCATAGATAGCCCATGTCGCGGATGATAGGTTATGGGTACTACAACAAGCACCATCGGCAAAACCAATGTGAGGAGTTGCAGACATCTGCAAAGCAAGAAAAGCATAGTAAACAAGAAATTTGTTTGAAAACTATCACACAAAACCACACTATACAAAAATGAATCACACACTAATGTACATAAGTAACCATGCAAGATGACCTAAGCATAGTACTTTTTGAGGTGGGAGTCCATGCTGGGGCTTGGGTAATCAATCAACACAGAAGGACACCAGAGTGTTACCATTGGCATGACGAGTAAGCATCGACTCAGCCAAATAATGAGGTAGAACTCATATAAGGCTTTGCTCCCATGCCCCCTAGATGAGGGGAGGTTACGAGTTAGAGGACAATCGGTGAAAACTAGGGGAGGGTGAAAAATCTTGAATCCATGAAGGGATAAAGGTGCCCTTAGGTGAAAGATCTTGAGCATATCAAGGCAAACTGACACATCAATGAGCAGTGGTGAAGAACATTCTTTGAAAAAGGTAGACATGACCACTAGGCGAGGCAGGAATGAGGAGCAATGATGAGTATTGATCCATGGTGGCTCCTCGAGAGACATGATTTCCATAATACCTTCATCAGCAAGGAAGGTCTCAGCTAATGGATCAGATGATTCTGAAGTGCCAAGCCATGGGGATTGAGAATACATATCGAGAGAGTTCTTCGTCATATGAGAATCAGAGGATACAGAGTTCGAAGCTGAAAAAATTTCCATGTAATTGACTTCGGCGGGACTAAGTGGAATAACCTCGCCCCAAGTATCAACAAGATTTGGTGTAGGTATGACCCAAGGATCAGATTTGACCGAGACCATGTTGACAGAGGCAACATGAGGAGGTGGGAGTGGAAAATTTCCCATTAAGGCAGAATATTTGAAGAGACCTGCCCCCACACTCTCATAAGGAGCACCAGAGTTCTTGATGTACAAAACATTGCCATCCGGCGAGGAAAAGGCAAAGAAACACAGTTGATCGACGGTGACAACCTTCCCTTGACGGGGAAAACGGATCACGTGAAACAAAGAGGAGGCCACAACATGCATGGCATGAGTCCAACTTCGACCGAGTAGAATATTATAATTGAGATTGGCGTCAACAATCTCTACTTCGACTTGCACTGTCTTGCCTTCTAGGGTGATGGCAAGGTTAGGTAAGACATCGAAGGGTCACGAATCACGCCCATTGAAAGCTTCCAAAGTGTTTGGAGACTGGTTCAGTGCAGGAGAACTAATAGCCTTCCAACATGCAGTTAACATGATGCAGGTGGAAGCACCTTCATCGATGACAGTGCGGTGGATGGTCTTCTCATTAATGATTACCTAAATAAGAAAGGCAATTTGATGAGGGAGCCGTGGAACATGGTTCCCCAGATCGTAACATATACAATTAGAATCGGTGGGATCGATGCCCCCAATAGCTGACAACAAATATTTCTACTGTGATGGGTAGCTTTGGAGTACCTCGAGAGCCGACATCGATGACGATGCTTGAGCCAAATACTCAATAATATTGTAGTGTTGAGTGGCTCGACCATTGGGATTATACGAGGATTTCCGTAGCACACCTCAAGAGGGTGGCTGCGTAGCAGAATCAGGGTTAGGGCACTCAATTTACAGAGGGCTAGAACTTGGGGTAGAAGAAGAAGAAGGTGCACCTTCTTTTTCTTTCCCAGCTGCCAGAGTTGGAGTTTGATAATCTTTCCATCGGGTAGCCACATTAATAGGCATGCTCATCATGAACACATGAGATCTGGAGGAAGCAGATCGAGGTTGGTCTACCATTTGCATTTGCTTAGATGGAATGGCTCTTTAAGGACAATAGGGGTCCCTTTGAGGAGGCGATTAACTTTGAATCGTCGAGGACAATCCTTAATGTAGTGATCCTCCTCACAAATGAGGTAGAGATACTTGGGTTTCTGTTACGAAGATTCACTAGCAGATGATTTGGGAGGACCCTGTTTCGGGGCATCAAATTTAGCTTTGCCTTTGCCTTTCTTCTTTCCTTTCGAGGATTTGTCCACTGCGGTAGACTGGACACCATGGACCTCTAAGCTTTTACTAGTTCCAGGTGGATTCTGAGATGAACTATTAGGAGTAGCATTCGATACCAACTTCTGTTTGGAAGAAGTTTTAGGGGTCTGGGATACTGAACCAATAATTCCATCAACATGAGGAACAAATGTTGACTTCGATGCTGTGGGATTGGATGATGGCCGCAGAGAATTGGGTAACAACTCGTATAAAGTGCCAGACTGAGAGTAAACCAGATCCAAGTACTAGGCATGAGCGATGGCTTGCTCTTCAGTGACACATCCACCCATAGCTATATCGCGAGAAATTGGGGCTATGAATGATTTGGTAAACCATTCAGTAAGAAACTGATCAACTATCTCGAATTTGATTAGGTGATGTCTACGTCTCCATTCATGGATATGATCAGAGATGTGTGTCGCAGTGTCTTGCTTAAGAGATGTGAGAAAATAGGTGCCAGTTTCATAGCGAACCGACAACTAAAAATGCGTGAGGAAAGCCATGGCTAATGAATTAAAGTCATGGAAAGTACTCCGAGGTAGCTCGATGTACCATTTTGCTGCGACACCCGTGAGGGTTTGTTGGAAAAGACGAAGATGAATGGAATCATGCACATATGATTTCGACAAGCACTAGAGGTGATATGTCATCACATTGGCCTGAGGATCTTCCTTAGCTTTTCCATCGAACTTTGGGCAATCACTTGGTATCTTGGATGACACCAGAGGCTAGTACGATGAATGAAGGTGTTAGTGTCAGTCTTTGCAGCCTTCCTTCAGTGATCAAACGTGCTCTTACAAAGTGATTTTGAAGTTTCAAGGTCAAATTTTGTCATTTCAGTGAGTCTTCAAGCAAAATTTGGTCACTAGGCATTAGGTCTATGGTTTGCTCTCACTCTTTTCAAAGTTGCCCAAATGCCAATCTATGTCACTATTCAGCTGAGTCTATCATCATTCATAGGGTTTTCATTATCATCTCAGTGTCTAATGAGTCTTTTTACACCTTGTCCATGCTTCAGTTGCGCCTAGGTAAGGTCATTTTCCTCTCTTAGGGTTTTGAGGCCAATTTCTCTTGGACGGTCAAATCATTGGCAAAACTTGTATCCTGATGTTTATACACCTTCCCCTATCCTTAAAGTACCTTATTAAATGCTTCCCATCCCTTAGATCCGCCAAATTCCTCATTTTCGCACAAACCCTAGTTTCTAGCTACAACCTGGCAATTTTCTAGGTTGGGCCTGTGTTTTTCCCTTTTGGACCCCTTCCCCTCACTCGATCTCTGCGATTCCACTTTCCCTTGCTTCCTAACATCCCTCCCTACTTCCAAAAATTTCCCCAAGAATTTAGAAGCCCCTTATCCCCTTCATTTCGCTTCATTTCGACAAAATTCCTTGTTTCACACATCAGGATAAGTTTCACTCAAAAGGTGTTTTAGAGCAATAAAAGATGAATTTTGGAAAAATGAGAGAGGTTTTTGTCCAAAACATGCCAAATACGAAAACCCTCCTTCACTTTTTGCACAGGTGTCATGGTTTTAAATAAATGTTAAAAATACAATCGCCAGATCCTAGGAGGTTGGCCAAGGCACTAAAACGACGGAAAAGGCCCGATTCACTCCAAATTTTGGCCAAAGCCTCTTTGACTGAGCATGGTACTTGATTGGGGACTCCCAGCCCAAATTTCAAGAAATTTGGAGAAAATTTTGTCAATTGCGAATTTTTTGTGCCAAACACAGGTTTTCCTCCCCAACGCGTAGTGCGCCGCACGCGACCCTTTAGATGGGCAACTCCATTTCAGGAAAACTCAGCCTTTTTAAATTTTTCATGCAAAAATACACCTGCTCAGCAATTACCAAGAGATTTCATCAAGTTTTGAGCCTCCAGAAGGTCAAAAAACAAGCAAAAAATGACTTTCTGCCACTTTTTTGACACACAGGAAGCAGTCTTGGGAGATTGCAATTTTGGAAGGGAAAATGGACACCAAATTCAGAAATTCCACTTGGGCTGGAAATTAGACATCCAGACCTTTCCAGCAAGCCCACTTTGGCCTCATTTGGACACCTGGACGTGCCTCAAAAGTTGCTCCAAAGGTGCGCTACGCGTTCAGAATCAGGGCGCTACGCGTTGGGCAATTTTCACAGAAATACACCTACAGCTCAACAAAACGCAGTTTTGACTAGGTTTGACTTTTTGGAGTGGGTTTTGATCCTCCTTGATGTAAATGATGTAATTTTATGATACTTTTACACTTATTTATCTCTTCTAGAAGATTCATTCATGAGATAGGCAAAAATTTAACGAATGAATTGGTTTCCTAGCTTATAGAGGCAAGTTGTTTTGATTGCCTAGTTTTCAATGCTCAGTTTAGAATTAGTTGAAACAGCTCCTAGGATAGTGAGCTCGACCCCTAGAGGCAAGGAAAGATGTTATATTGCCTATATTATGTACTTTCTTGGTTATTTTCATGGTTGGACTCTTGAGGGAGAAAGCTTCTATTGTATTACTCATTGTATCTCTGCAATTTTGGCAAAGGAAGAAAGACCAGGGTTTTGCAGTCCTTTTTGGGATTCCTGTGGTTACATGTATTGATGGTGTGTTTCTCTTTGTACTTGTAAGTTTGTTATGTGAATCATCTTCTTACTTTTCCTTCTGCAAATTAGGCAAATGAAGTGTTAAAGTAGAATTCATGATTGCCATGCTCTGCTTTTAAGTTTGCTTAATATCAATGTTTTCATCTGTTTAAGGAGAACTCAAGGTGTTTACTTGCTCTCCTTAGCTCCTCACCAGTCATTCTCATCCATCCGACTCTTTCAAAGGCATCAATACAATCTCCTACCTTGCCCCAAAGAACCCCCTGCGAAAACTGTGTCCAATCCCCGCACCCAAAATTGCCTTTCCCCAATTTTCCACCAAAACCCTAAAAATCCCAAATCAAACCTTTTTATCAGTTTACTAGCCTAAAATCAGTGTTTCCTCATTGGTTATCTCACCCATTGAAGATCTTTACTGAGATAGACCGGAGAGAGCCCTCTCCTGCCCCGTAGGGATAGCTACGAGGCTAAGTGGTTTGTTGTTGCCTTGAAGTTTACCTTTCTCAGCCTGAGGTGAAATTTCAAGCGCTAACATATTGGCGACCATACTGGGGAGAACAAACTTGTCTGTGGATTGATGTGTTTGTTTCATAAGTCTTAGACGGAGCCTGAAGTTATGCCAGGTAGCCTTCGAAACGCTTTTGCTTTGCATTAGCGGAAGTAGATAAACGCTGCTTCAGTCAATCTCCGTGAGCTTGTGAATACAGCCACCTCGATTGCATTTTACCCTAGTTCATTTGTAAACTCTGAACTTTTGGATGATTAGTTGAGAGTTTTCATAGGCTGAAATCATTCACTGGCGACTCCTTCACTGAAAACTCCAGAGATCAATGCTTCATGGTGACTTCACTGCAGGAAGACTAGTAGCTTTGAGCTTTTCAAGATGGATCGGATTGCAAGAAGATATGCTCCCATGAGCCGAGATCACATCCCTGGTTTTCCAAATAAAATTCCGAAGGTAGATTGGTCAAGGAATTTGCCTACATTTAAAGATGATGGTAGGAAGGACGCTGCTCTACATCTGGTTAGATTTCACATGCATATTCGCAAGTTGAAGGTTGATTTTCCTGAAGATTGCTTGATGAAGATATTCATGGCCACTCTGGAAGGTAAAGCCCAATCTTGGTATGAAAGTTTGCCGCAGGCCTGTATTTACTGTTTAAAGGATTTTCATGCCTTGTTCATTGAAAGATATCAAGCATCTTATCCATCATTAAATTTGGTTCATGACTGTTGCAAGCATGCTTATAGTTTTATTGAAAGCCTTGAGAAATATTATGAAGATGATAATTTTATGGATGTTGAGATCATGGAGGCTCTGTATGAGAATCCATTTCAGCAACATGAAGAGAACCTAGTGGATACCCATCAAGATGATCAGGAAATTTTGCAGCAGAATCAAGATCAACAGCTTGAAGATGGCCATATGGCTGAAAATGATGAAAGAGAGGGTTCTATTTCAGATCTGCCCACAGAAGAAGACAACGTGCAGGGTAGTCAAGATTCATGTGATGCAGTCAAGTCAACTATTTCAGATCAACATTCAGATCATGATGACCAAGAATACCTTGTGCCGAATCCTATAAAGAAAAACTTGGCTGTTGAGATCATTTGGCATGAAGAAAACAAAGTTACAAATTTAAGTGCTCCCATTTCATCAGAACAGAGTCTTCATGAGGAGGTCATTCAGTCTGCTCATGAACAGCAAGGTGAGATCTTTGCTTAAGCAAGTGAAAAAGTTTCTTTGAGTGAATTTGTGGTAGACAATGTAAATGATAATATTGTGCTTGATAATATTGAAGAATGTAATAAGGAACTTGATAATTTGGTTGTGATATCATATGAAGATGACCTACCATATTGTCAGACTACAGAAGATCATAGCATACAGGATTACCTTTCAGATTCTTCATATGTCTCATGTGTTGAAATGTTTTTACAAGAGTAGATCTTCTCATCTACATGTTCAGAGTTTTTTGAAGCCCATGAGCATACTTTTACTGAAGCACATGATGAAGGCAGATCAGAATTTGAAACAAAGGACACCTTGATCTTTCAGCAGGAGGTGGCAATGGCAAATCTTCATGTTTTTTACGATCCTCTAGCAAGTTTGTTGCAGCCAGCAGTGAAGGTGTTTATTACAGTGTTTTGTTGCAGCCATGGTCAACTATGTTTTTGGATGCCCAGTGATAGGTTTTCATTGTTGACCAGAAGATCTAATCAGGAGAATCAATCAAGAAGGCATCTGCTTGATTGGTTGCATTGGCATTTTGATATAGTTTGATGTATATTGTCTTGTAAGAAACACAGGTGGTTGTCATCATGATTTCAAATCTTGATGGACTGCTGCCCTTCAATAAGCTTTGTAAGTTCGTGTTTTAGTTAAGTCAGTCATGAGTCATTTGTGAGTCAGTTTTCAGTCATGTAGGTTTCATAATTATGTCAGCTTGAGTCAGGTTTCAGTCAATAAATGAGTCAAAGTCTTGTATTGTTTGTCAAATAATGACTCCATTGCCCAATGGATGAAGGCACTGTCTAGCTCTTACAGAGATCTGCGATTCTTGGCACCTCCAAGGAGCTACCATCCCCATTGGAGCCAATGTTAGTGTCAGTGTTTCCAGCCTTCCTTTAGTGATCAAACGTGCTCTTACAGAGTGATTTTGAAGTGTCAAGGTCAAATTTTGTCATTTCAGTGAGTCTTCAAGCAAAATTTGGTCACTAGGCATTAGGTCTAGGGTTTTCTCTCACTCTTTTCAAAGTTGCCCAAATGCCAATCTATGTCACTATTCAGCTGAGTCTATCATCATTCATAGGGTTTTCATTATCATCTCAGTGTCTAATGAGTCTTTTTACACCTTGTCCATGCTTCAGTTGCGCCTAGGTAAGGTCATTTTCCTCTCCTAGGGTTTTGAGGCCAATTTCTCTTGGACGGTCAAATCATCGGCAAAACTTGTATCCTGATGTTCATACACCTTCCCCTATCCTTAAAGTACCTTATTAAATGCTTCCCATCCTTTAGATCTGCCAAATTCCTCATTTTCGCACAAACCCTAGTTTCTAGCTACAACCTGGCAATTTTCTAGGTTGGGCCTGTGTTTTGCCCTTTTGGACCCCTTCCCCTCACTCGATCTCTAAGATTCCACTTTCCCTTGATTCCTAACATCCCTCCCTACTTCCAAAAATTTCCCCAAGAATTTAGAAGCGCCTTATCCCCTTCATTTCGCTTCATTTCGACAAAATTCCTTGTTTCACACATCGGGATAAGTTTCACTCAAAAGGTGTTTCAGAGCAATCAAAGATGAATTTTGGAAACCTGAGAGAGGTTTTTGTCCAAAACATGCCAAAGAAGAAAAACCTCCTTCACTTTTTGCACAGGTGTCATGGTTTTAAAGAAATGTTAAAAATACAATCGCCAGATCCAAGGAGGTTTGCCAAGGCACTAAAACGACGGAAAAGGCCCGATCCACTCCAAAATTTGGCCAAATCATCTTTGAATGAGCATGGTAATTTATTGGGGACTCCCAGCCCAAATTTCAAGAAATTTGGAGAAAATTTTGTCAATTGTGAATTTTTTGTGCCAAACACAGGTTTTCCTCCCCAACGCGTAGCGCGCCGCGCGCGACCCTTTAGATGGGCAACTCCATTTCAGGAAAACTCAGAATTTTTGGATTTTTCATGCAAAAATACACCTGCTCAGCAATTACCAAGAGATTTCATCAAGTTTTGAGCCTCCAGAAGGTCAAAAAACAAGCAAAAAATGACTTTCTGCCACTTTTTTGACACACAGGAAGCAGTCTTGGGAGATTGCAATTTTGGAGGGGAAAATGGACACCCAATTCAGAAATTCCACTTGGTCTGGAAAGTAGACATCCAGACCTTTCCAACAAGCCCACTTTTGCCTCATTTGGACACCTGGAAGTGCCTCAAAATTTGCTCCAAAGGCGTGCTACGCATTCAGAATCAGGGCGCTACGCGTTGGGCAATTTTCACAGAAATGCACCTACAACTCAGCGAAACACAGTTTTGACTAGGTTTGACTTTTTGGAGTGGGTTTTGATCCTCCTTGATGTAAATGATGTAATTTTATGATGCTTTTACACTTATTTATCTCTTCTAGAAGATTCATTCATGAGATAGGCAAAAATTTAATGAATGAATTGGTTTCCTAGCTTATAGAGGCAAGTTGTTTTGACTGCCTAGTTTTCAGTGCTCAGTTTAGAATTGGTTGAAACGGCTCCTAGGATAGTGAGCTCGACCCCTAGAGGCAAGGAAATATGTTATATTGCCTATATTATGTACTTTCTTGGTCATTTTCATGGTTGGACTCTTGAGGGAGAAAGCTTCTATTGTATTACTCATTGTATCTCTGCAATTTTGGCAAAGGAAGAAAGACCAGGGTTTTGCAGTCCTTTTTGGGATTCCTGTGGTTACATGTATTGATGGTGTGTTTCTCTTTGTACTTTTAAGTTTTTTATGTGAATCATCTTCTTACTTTTCCTTCTGCAAATTAGGCAAATGAAGTGTTAAAGTAGAATTCATGATTGCCATGCTCTACTTTTAAGTTTGCTTAATATCAATGTTTTCATCTGTTTAAGGAGAACTCAAGGTGTTTACTTGCTCTCCTTAGCTCCTCACCAGTCATTCTCATCCATCCGAATCTTTCAAAGGCATCAATACAGTCTCCTACCTTGCCCCAAAGAACCCCCTGCGAAAACTGTGTCCAATCCCCGCACCCAAAATTGCCTTTCCCGAATTTTCCACCAAAACCCTAAAAATCCCAAATCAAACCTTTTTATCAGTTTACTAGCCTAAAATCAGTGTTTCCTCATTGGTTATCTCACCCGTTGAAGATCTTTACTGAGATAGACCGGAGAGAGCCCTCTCCTGCCCCGTAGGGATAGCTACGAGGCTAAGTGGTTTGATGTTGCCTTGAAGTTTACCTTTCTCAGCCTGAGGTGAAATTTCCAGCGCTAACAGAAGGATCAGATCATTCATAACGCGCGATACATCCAGCTACTCGAGTGTAGCCAAGAAAGGTAATTGAGTGTTAAAAGGCACGAGAGGTTGATAGGCGGGCCCATAAGGAGGAGCCCATCCTTGCTAGTAAGTATTTTGGCCCCACAGTGGGAGATTTTGGCCATATGGCATCTGAGGCTGCCCCATTGTGGATTACCTTGACCATAGGGAGGATTCTGACCTTCAATATCTTGAGACTGTCCAAGAATAGGTTGTTGATAGGCAATGTATGGGTTAAGATGTTTTTGAGCATGTTGACCTTAGACATATGGATATGGAATCTGCTATCTTGGAACATAGGGCTGATGAACCTGTTGTCCCTGAACAAGAGGGTTCTGGACCTGCAGCCCTTGGGCATAAGGTTGATACACTTGTTGCCATGTAGGGGTTTTGTACCTGGTTCCCTTGGCCGACAGGATTCTGAACCTGTTGACCTAGGAAAAGAGGATTCTGAGCATGTTACTGCAGGACTTGACCTTGTCCCTGCCCTTGCAAGGGTTGACCTTGTTTGTATGTATACAAAGGGTTGTTGCTGCCCTGGTTGGTTTTTCTATTGCAAGGGTTGACCTTACGGTTGCAAAAGTTTTCCTTGGGTTTGCAGAGGTTGGCCTTGCGAGGGTATGGGCTGAGAGGTATGAAAAGCATATTTCATCTGTTGCTGTGTGACTTGCAGCAACTATTGTAAGGATTGACCTTGTGGTTGTTGCAGGAGACCTTGCTGCAGGATAATTTTCCCTTGCTGTTGCACGGAGAGCCCTTGTTGTAACAAAGGTTTCCCTTGAAATAACAAAGGCTACCTTGGTTGTTGTAAAGGCTATCCTTGCTATTGCAAGGGTACTTGAATAGTGCCCGGGAAATTACCGAATTGAATCTGGCCGTAGCTAGGCTAGATGTACTGCCCAGCTTGGAGGGTGTAAGGTTGATTAGCCAATCCTTGAGAACCATATGGAACATAATGATTTTGGTATTGGACTTGAGCCCCATAGGGCTATTGATACTGAACATTGCTCGATCTCGATGGACCAACGAGATTCTGATCCTGTTGGTACTGGACATTGCTTGATCTAGTAGGGTAAGCAGGGTTATAAATAATATCAGAAGAGGGCTGGTTTATACCAAGCATGTGAGCTTGTGAGTTACTCACATTAGTGACACCTGACGCTGTAGAGACGTTCAAGTTCTGCCCCCCTGGCGGTGGCACAATCTGGCCACTGACTAATGGGACAGAGGAACTGGCGGAGACAATATTTGAAACTACCAGTTGTGACTGATGTGTAACTAGGATTGATGATACAAGGGTATTCAGAATGGTGGGCTGCACCAGGACTGAAGTAACAACCTGTTGGGAAGTTGTGTTCTTGACGAACGGACCTAACGCTTGACACCCATACAGGATTATGGTAGAGTGATGAGGCACTAGGTGTGACTGAAACTAAGTGCCCCAAAGGCACATAGTTGGCTGGAAAACTAGCGGGAATACCTTCTGAATAAGGGAAACCCTCGGGAGGGAACTGTAATTGCAATTCTTCCCCCTCAACAGCGTGTGGAGTAGAAACTTCGGACTCATCTTGAGATGTGACTGGAGCATCACCTTTGGGTTCCATGTTTGAAAATAAACGACGAAAAATGACCAAACGTGTACTGGGGGATAGTTCCAACAGAACACCCAGCTGGTCGTACAGACTGTAAGGACGCTACAGTGATATCTCAACAACGTCAAACAAAGGGTTTGGAGGACAGATAACTAGTGCAAGCTAACCGCCAGTGGTCAGCAAGTTCTTTGGAGTTCGAACGGGATTGTCCGGAGATTCTGGGCCAAGATTAATAGATGACCCTGAATCAAAAGTAGGTAGAGGATGAGATGAAAATGGTTTAACACTCAAAACAATTGCGAGTTCAACATTTTGGTCCTCAAGTGACTCTAATAACTCAGGAAATGACTCAGACAATCTTTTAGACGGAGGAGAGGAAGAGGAATTGGATGAACCAGATGGTTCAGCCACGATGACCTTGTGTTAGTTGATAGAACAAATAACTTCAAGGCTTTAAAATGTCCTTTTAAGGGAACTCATGATTTGTTCAAAAAGAATAACATGATGTTTTGGATCGTGGGCAATCAATTATTAAGATGCATAAAAGACTGATTTTCTTTCATTTTTAAGAGTCCAGAAAGAAACAAAGATGACTCTATCACTTTTGATTGGAAATGAGCTCAAAAGGACAAGTGCTAGAATGATATTTTAAATTTAATGAGTCAAAAAGATCAAACAACTACTCTAGATGATCTAGGTAAACAGGATTACCAAGCAATCGTGAACTGCAGAATACCTCCTAGCGAACCAAGAAGTACGTGCAGGAAAGGATTGTAGCCTAGTGGGATCTCCCATTATATACTCGACGGTACAGGGAGCACAAATGCCAAAGCTAATGACAACTACTAGGTTTAAAGACACCGGAACACGTCTCTAGCCTATACCTTCTAGATATGATCGTTAATGTCAAATGCGCCTTAGGTTAATTGAATTCATTTTAGAGTTGATCTTGAGTTAAGTTTCAGTTTCCAGGTCTTAGAAATTCTATTATAAAAACCTAAAATGCAACTAAATGAGACAAGACCCTTCAATTCGATGAAATGCCTACACTAGAGAGGGTAGAAACTACTCAATCAAATGCAAATAATCAAGCAACTGAAACCGAAATGATCTTTCACTAGCTTACTTATTTTTGTTTTTTAAATAAACTAATGAAAAATGCATTCCAATTCCTAATTTCCTGACAAGAACTTATCTATTAGTCCTTTCAAAACGAAAAATTCTCTTTCTTTTTTAAATGTTGATGCAATTCTAGTCTTTAAAAAGATGTAATTTTTTATAACACAATAATGCAACAGGTTAGAATTTCATGCTTTCTCATGAAACAACGAAACAAACTTTTCTCATACAATCTTTCAATGAAAAAGTTTTCGAGACAATGAGCTCTTCAAGCAAATGAAAACATGAAAAGAGAAGTTCATTTAGATCAATGGAACACTAACTTTGCCAAACACAAGGCCAACAATGTAATCTATTCTGGAAAGAGATGTTCAAGCTAGTAAATGAAACTTTTTCAAACTTGTGCAAAAAGAGGTCAAAGTCGTAAAAAGGACCAAAAGACAAACGCAAGGAGTAAACACACCTACAATCCGACTTGGTGAGTTCACAAACTGTTGAATGGGTGACCAACCAGGTTCCCTAGTTTCTCTGGCCACTCAATCAATCAAATAGCAAGATGATAAGCCAACAAGCAAGAAAAATCAAATGAAAGTAGCTTCTAATCAAGGAGAAAACAGTCCAAAAAGCTCACGGGGTCAAAAACACAAGAGTAGAACACACTGGCCAAGATTGGGGTCAATCCCTAATCTTCACTTATAGGCATCAGTGCGACTGCTTAACTGACAACAAGCACCAGAGGCTGGTCGGTGTAATTCTTCCTCAGCAATCCAGTGCAACTATCAGTGGATTAAGCCCGCTGGTCGAGGTAACTAAGGAAAAATAAAAAAAATTTGAACATAGGGACCATATCTACCACTATGAATTTCAGACTTAGGCTAGTAAGCAGGAGAAAAGAAACAAAACCAAAGGGAAAACGTGAAACTAGAAAAGTTCTCACAAAATCATAAAATCCAAAACCAACAAAAGGATTGGGTTCCCCAGTAGAGTCGCCAATTTGTGGTGAAGTAAAATTATAAGTGCAGACACGAATGAATTCCTCTAGCCTGATAATAGGTATAGCCACAATAGATACATTCTATGGAAGATTTCCTTAGGTTAGAATCAATCAAGAGGGCCTACCTCTTGGTTGCTTATCCTATTTGATGAAGTCTTCGCTTGCTCACTCCAACAATCTCTCACTTCCTTCTTCAAGTTCTTGAAGCAAGTAAAAAACAACAAACAACAAAAATAATAATAGACAAATTGCAATTCAACCTACTTCACAAGTCAAGAAACATTAAGCCATGAATGTGTAATATTATAAAACATGTAGGAAATCAATCAATAGTTGCATATATTAATATCAAAGAGAGATTAAAACCATTTGTCTTGATGTCACAGTCTTCCTCTGACAAGACCAGGTTCCCACACACTTCTGCTAGCATTCCATTATGGTTTCAAACACTAATAGTTTAAAGGCTCTTCTCTTTGGGCTTCACTCCAAACCAAAACACACTTCTCCCTCACACAACTAGGTAGCTACAACTAGTAATAGCTTGCTTGTCTACTCCAAAATAGTATCAACGCTCAACAATAACTCTACCAAAACTATCAACTGTGACTATAACATTCACACTAGTTAGTGCTTAGGAAGAAGGGAGGTTTATATAGGAATTATGGATGGGAGATGGATCCTCTTCTCATGGGAGAAGGACTTATCCCTTGAGGTATTTCCATCATTATAAGGGAAAGCAGCCCAAACTATCATCCTCGACCCAATTTGGCCAAACCATTTACCAGACTTCTGTTACAAAGCTTATAGAGTTGGAAGCTTTGACTTTAATTTAAAAAACTTTCCATAACAGGACCAACGTGACTGAAACACAACTTAGTCGCTCCAATCGGCGTGAGGATTAGTGCTAATCTCTGCACATCAACACAGGGGAGACAAAGTTCATTAGCAGCGGTCTTGTAAACTAGGAAAAACAGAAGTTTGAGGGGAAATGGTGCAAAAGGGAAATGATTTGCTCATGAAGAGGGACATAATGAGAGTTTCTCCATGAAGGAAAAGCATGCGGGGTTCACTGTAGAGGTCCTCCAAGATCAAGGAATGGGGATACAGGGACAGTGACAAAATGCTGTGTAACACCTTCTCATGTGGGTCTTGGGATGAGCACCTACTTACCTTCCAATTAATGCCCTTCATCATTACCTTCCTACTTCCGCTGCTCCTGCTGTGAGTTGCCTAGTTCTTTGCATCCACTTGCCAACTCCCATCCCAAATTTCCAAACTCGCTTCCCTCTTCCTGTCGTGCCATCTGTCTGACCTCTCTTTCCTCTTCTTGCCATGTCATCTATCTAGACTCTCTTCCCTTTGTCCTCCATTGCACGTCACACCCCGATCGGCGGTTCTCTCCTTTTTCCTTGTCTATTATCAGGATTTCCTTAAGACTTCTCATTCCTCCCATTCAATTTAACTCATTGCCCCTTATATCATGGTTGCTATCAATTTTTCAACATCCCCAGTTTGCTCAGCTATCTACTACCACGTTCCCTAATCTATGGACATGTGTAAGAATAATATAGTCAATCCTTTGTATTAGATTTCATATTTCCTAAACCAATATTTCTGTCCTCCAACTTTGGCTTATCTTCTCCCATCTAGTTCCTTGCTGGAGATTTTTTACAATCTCTGTTACCATTCTCGAGTCTGCTTCCACTACTATTCTCTGAAACCTTTCTCTCTAGGCTATTTCTAGCCCCTGCTTTAACACATAGAGCTCTGCTTCATTATTACTCGCTATTCCACAATCCATGGTGTACATGTGAATGGTGTTACCTTGATGGTCTCAGAACACCCCTTTTGAGCTTGCAGACCCGGGGTTCCCTTTAGCTGCTCCATCGAAGTTTAGTTTTATGAAATCTTCCTGTGGGAACACAAAGAGGGTTGGGGAGTCACAAGGAGTAGGTTTTTGTTTGCATGAATTAGCCATCAGCATGCTGGGATTTAGGCTTAACCTTACCAATATACGACCTTCCTATAGATTGGCTTTCCAATCATTTGGGTACCATTTCTCTAAAAGAATCGTTTCTTGGATGTTTTGGACTATCCTTCCCCATAATTCTAATGTTGTTCTCTTTTCCCCTTTAAAAATTCTTCGGTTTCTTTCCTTCCACACCGCCTAGAGCAGGAATCTAAGGGATATGTGCTAGGATTAGTTCAAGATGGAATTCTGGTAATGATTCCTTCTCCATTTTTCCATTGTTAATTTTGTACTTGTTTGATCCCTGTCTCTATGGTCAAAAAGTTGCACGTGATACTGCCATAGAACCTCACTGTAACTGCAAGCATTTAATAAGTGTTCCATCAATTCCATTTGTATTTCACATATGCAGCAGAACAATGGTCCTTGCATCCCCCTTATCTATAATTGATCCCAAGTTAGTGCTCTCCTGTGCAGGAAAATCCAAAGGAAAAATTCTATTTTGGGTCACAGTTTGTCCTTCCAGAGTCGTTCCCATATGGGTGGCCCTTGTTGTTGATGATATGCTACTTGCAAGTGGTATCCTTCTTGGATGGTAAAGATCCCTTTTATTCTATATCCCCACCTTATTATATCCGGTCCTTCTGATATTGCTATTCTTCGGGACTCCATCTCCTTCTCGTAGGTTTCCCATTGAATCAAATCTGGAGCACTGAACCAATCTTGTTTCTGCTTCCATTTTCTCCAGTGTTCCCTTGTATCCGTTCCCCAATAATTTTTCACTGGATGATTTGCAGGGTTCTTTGTATATTGGCATATTTCCGCAAGGTCTGGCCTACTATATAATTTCTCTCTCTGCTGCCACATTTCTTGCCATAATCTTGCTTTGTCTACTCCCCTTATTTCCCAGAAACTATGATTTCTTATTAGTTCTCTATTTTCAGATGCTAGATTCCATATGACCAACCCTTTTATGTTTTCCTGGACTCTTAGCCTTCCTTCTGTCGATCTTGGCATTCCATATTTTCTCCCCCATATTTCTTTCCATATGCCTATTCCTCCTTGAATCCATTTCCACCATAGCTTAGCCCCCATGACCTAGTTTACAATCTCGAAGTCCCAACCCTCCTGCTTTGTTAGGCTTGCCTAGCCAATTCCAAGATAACAGTGCCTATTTTTTAACTGTGTTTGGCCCTTGCCACAGGAATTTCTTGAATATGTCAATCATTCCATGGAAAACAGTTTTAGGGATAGCTTGGCTTGATAATTGGTATATCGAGATTGAATGAAGCACTGCCTTTAACAATATTACTCTACTCGCCATATTCAGAGTCCTGAAAGTCAAATTCTATAGCCTTCCTTGGATTTTTTCCAGAAGAACTTTCTAGTTTGCCACTCTGATCGGGTGTAGACTTAGCGGGATCCCCAAATATTTCAAGGGGAGATTTCCTATATGGAAGCCCATTATTCTCACTAGGAAAGCTTGGGATTGAGTTGTTGTATTGAAGAAGAAGATATCTAACTTATATTTATTGATCTTCGTCCCTGAAGCACTCATGAAATCGGTTAAGATTTCTATCAGGGCTCTAGCTTCCTTGAGGTTTGCTTGCCCAAACATCATTATGTCATCGAAAAACTATTGATGTGTTAAAGATAGGTCATTGCCCCACATTCGCAGGCCTGTAAATTGACCTCCTTGCACCTTTGATTTTACATATCTTCCTAGTTCTTCAGCAACCAATATGAACAAAAAAGGGGACATCAGATTGCCTTGTCTTAGCCCCCTTGTTGCATTAAATGCCTCAGTCGGAGCTCCATTTAGAAGGATTGAGAGCACAAGGGTAGATATCATAGAATAGATCTAGTTTATCCATCTGGGATCGAAGATGAACACTTTCAAGATTCCTTGGAGGTAAGTCCATCTTAGACGGTCATAAGCTTTTGATAGATCTAGTTTTATCATCATCCCTTTAGCTTTTTGTGTCTTCAGGGAGTGAATCGCCTCTTGAGCCATGACTATCCCATCCACAATTTTCCTTCCTTTGACAAAACAATCTACTCTTGAGAGATTAAGCCAAGAAGGATAGGTTTGAGGCAATTTACCATTATTGTAGCCATAATTTTATGTATTACATTACAGAGAGCTATAGGTATAAACCCCTGAGGCTCTTCTGAATGGTATATTTTGGGTATAAGAGATAGGAAGGTGGAATTCAGGGCCAGGTGCATCCTTTTAGTGTGTCTTGACTCCTCCACTACTGCCATAATATGTTCTCCTAGAATTGTCCAAGTTGCCTGGAAAAATTCTCCTGTAAAGCCATTCGGGCCCATAACTTTATTCTTCGCTAGCCCTTTCATTACTTATTCCACCTTAGACATAGTTATTTCCCTCATTAGAGCTAAGTTATGATCCCAACTCACAATCTGAGGGATATGTCGAGTAATCTTGTTTATATATTTTGTCCCATCTAATTAGGTTCAGTCAATAAATTTTGAAAGTGTTGGACTAGCAGGTTCTCCATATCTTCTTTTTGAGTAAGGTGATTTCCATCCTGGTCTCCTAAGGAGAAGATCCTGTTATGCTAGCGATGTTGAATCATCTCTTTGTGAAAGAATCTAGTGTTCCTTTCCCCCTCTGTCAGCCATTGAATTGTTGATTTTTGTTTCCACAGAATCTCTTCCTGCTGCCTCCTTTCCTCCAACCTATTTAAAAATTGTCCTTCTTCCTCCACTAGGGTTTCAATTCAACCGTTTGTTATTATTTTTTGTTGCACCTTTTTCATCTTTGCTTGTAGTAGTTCATGTTCCTATTGGATGTTACCAAACTCTTCCTTGTTCCGTTTTTTGATTTTTTCTTTGATTTCTTTAAGACAGAGTTGGAATGTATGCATTTGGTTTCTTTCTTGTTTCTTACTTGCTTTCCACCATTCCTTGACCTTTCCTAGGAAGGCCGGGTATCTCAAACAGAATGCTTCAAACCTGAAGGGTCTCTTGGTTTGTCCTTGTTTCATGTCCACTTCTAATATAATCAGCAAGTGGTCTGATCCCATACATGGCAAGATGGATGCCTCATAGTATACATCTTTGCTGATTAAGTTTTCAGTTGCCAAGAATCTATCTAAGTGTGATGCTATTTGACAGGTTCCTCCTCTTCGTTTGTTACACGTGTACATTCCATTGATTGTAGGTATATCAACCAGGTGGATATCTTCTTGGATATCCCCAAATTGTTCCATTTCAGGTTCCTCCCTTCTAATCCCTCCTTTTTTTTCCTCCAAAGTAGTTATCAGATTAAAGTCCCCTGCAATCAGCCAAATTTTTTCATCGTGCATTTGGTTTAGGGTCCTTATGCTTTGTATGAAGTTTTCCTTTTCAACTGGAATATGTGGCCCATATACTGCTGAGATCATAAACCATTCTTTGGTCCCTATATTTCAAAAGTGACCTGTGAGGATTCTTTGCATTCCTATCCAATAATATGCCTTTACCTCTGCTGGGTTCTAGATGATTGCTATGCCCCCTGCACTTCCTTTCGCATCCACTGCAACTACCTCATATCTTGGTTTTATCCTCTTTGGAATCTCTTATAGTTTTTCTCCTGTTATCTTTGTTTCCTAGAGAAGCACTATTTGAGGCTTTTCCTTTTTCAATCGATCAATTAGATATCTCTGTTTTCCCCGACTGTTTAGGCCCCTTATGTTCCAGGATATTACTATCATTGGGTAATTTTGTTGAGATTTTGGAAGACCACTGATAGTGGTACAACCCTTCCAGTGTTCACCAACATCTCTCCCATTATCTGGATTGATTCCTATATATTTCTCCTTCCTATTTTCTTTCCTCCTTTTGTTCTGTTTTGAAATTCCTGGGGTTTTCTTGTTGCATGCCCAGTTTCTTTGCAATCTTTATTTGTCTTTGTCCTTTATTGGAATTATATTGTTGGAAGGTCTCCTTATACATTTTCTTTTGATCCTCCCGGATAAATCTTTCATCTAAGTGTCTCCATTCATTTAATAGTTTCTTTAGAACTTGCTCTTCCATGCTTAACTCCTCCCCCTTGCCTGGGTCTATTTCCATTGTAGTGAGTTCCATTCCTACCTATTCTTCTTTAGCTGTGAGTGTTATAGGTCTATTTGGGCACATCAATCCCAAGATTCAGATTAGTACTATTAGGGCTCATCAAACCCTAATTTAGTTGCTACATGTCGTAGATAAGTCACCACATTGACTGTCATCATTCCCGAGAGTTTCTTGGCCTCAAGACATCTTGAAATGACTCCTTGAGGGACTAGCACATCCTTGGTCAGGGGTAAATGCACTGCAGACAACTTAGGCCCATTCAAGCCTGCTCTACAGAGCATCTAGGCTAACTTTGACCTGCGCTGGGCGAGATTGAGCGAAATCTTCATAGGGTTCTAGGAATATTACTTCATTCTAGATCATTCTAGAATATTCCCACCTCTTATCCTATCTTATGAGCTTGAAATTGGATATGGAATGAATTAAATAACCTCCTATCCTCTCATCCCTTCCTCCATGGAAACTAACACCCAAATTGGAAAGCCATTCAATGCCCAATTTATGACAAAGCCACCTCCATTTCCCTATAAATTGAGCACTCATCATAGTGCTCAGGGGCTGGACTTTGAAGAATTGTAAGGAGATACTATTGGTTTGAGGTTTGAGATTATAACCAAGTAATGTTATGCTACTAGAGTGTTGTGCTTTTGGTGTGATGAAGGATGGAACTCAAGCTGTATGAGTGACATAGGATCAAACTTCTTTGGTTGTAACTCTTCCTTCTATTTAATAAAGTTGTTTACACCTTTTCCCATATTCTTGTCTTTATGTATGATGATTATATGTGTAAATTCTTTCGATTCCATTTGCTTATAGTAGATAGATCTCTTGCTTTGATTGGTTTTTTTCCTTTGTTTATGATTGCAGGTACTGATCGAGCGATTTCAGCTCGAGAAGGAGTGACTGGAGCTATTCAAAGGAGAAAAAGGGAAGCAAAAGATAACAAGTAGGTCCCTTGTCTTATTTATCTTCTATAGGAAAAGGTTAAACTCTTTAATTCTATTGTTCTAAGTGTAGCTACCCACTTAGGGAAGTTGTGTTTATCCATAGATGAAAAATTCCACATAACAAATTGGCGACCATACTGGGGATCGAACATCATTCTGGGTAGTTTATCCTCATCATAGTACACCCTAGTAGACTTTACTTACTTTCATTGATCTTATTTCAGTCTTTTTGAAGTGTTTTTGGTCAAAAACTTGAGGTTTGATGTCTTTTGATTGACCTCTCTGGCACCAGTGTAGGCTTGGTCAAGGGACAGTGCTCTGCAGAGCACCCTTCGCTTAGAGACAGTTCTCTGCAGTGCAGTTACTCCCACTCTGACCTACACCGATCCTCCTTAAGCTTAAAAACCCATCTTTGGCTTGGATTTTTCCAATTTTGCTTTTGAAGTTTTTTGTTTAAATATCAATGTTTCTATGGTTCTGAAAGCAACTTGTATCTCTTCTCCTAGCCCTACTTTGACCTTAATTGTTTAGTTTTTCTTAAGAGTTTTCATTATCATTATCAATTCATTGTCAATGTTAGTTTATATCGATTAGTCTTTTCTGAAAAGGAAGTGTCGTAAAGTCTTCATTTCTTTGAAAAGGAAACTGTTGTAAAGTCTTCGTTTCTTGTGAAAAGTATTGATCGATTGTTTGTGCATCTAGTTCCTTTTTGTTCATCTAAACACTAAAGGGACTGAAAAGAAAAACTTGCATTTTGCATATTGTAGTTTGTGAATGCTTGATATGAATAGCTAGGGAAATTGCATTAGGTGTGCTCTTTGCTCTTTGTCAAAGATCTGATTGCTCTATCCCTTACTAGCTACAGTTTTCATTGTGAATTGAATGAAAGAATGTTTCTCATGTTGCTTTCATTCTAAGAATTGAAAACATACATCATGTGGTGAACCTTGAAAGGAAAATTCTTAAGAAGATCAACTTAAAAGTTATCTCAATTAACCTAATGGATCATTGTAACTTAATGCATAACATTTAGAGGTCTAGGCTAGAGATGTGTTCTGGCATCGTTAAACATAGCAGCTGTCGCTAACTTGTTTGCGATACATTCTAAGTGTGATACCTCATTCCACATACGTAATTATATCGTAGCTTGTCCACGTACCTTCGGCTATATAGGGCAATGTTATAGTACGTAAAGTATAAAGGAATGCTCTCACTGTGTGGTTTCACATTAGACAACGCTAGCATGGATTGGGCCTCCACGTACTTTCGAGTATATATGGGAGGACTACATTAGGTTGCTATCCATCCTTAGGTAACCGAGTCCACCACCTTGTACACTGTGATACACCGAACACAACATTCGGGGAGATTTCCTGGATGTATGTTAAGTCCTTGGTTTACTGAGGCAGTATATCGCAGTTCACAGTTGCTTGGTAATCATTTTGCCTAGATTATCCCTCTTTTGTTTTGTTATGTTATTTTGATTAAAATAAAATTAATTGACCCCGCTCACTCCTTTGTTTATCTTAGGTTGAGACATATGGAAACAACTCTGGAGTCCACTGATCAAGGAATTCCTTTTGATGGGAATCCTAGTCCTTTTCCTCCTTTCGAAAATATTGGTGCTGCATATATGGCTACATTATCCCTTCCGAGATTTACCATTGGCTTGCCAGTATGGTTGTTTTCAACCTCCTTGGTTCAAAATGTCGTGATTTCTCCACAATCGAGTACTCCTCCACCTGGAAAAAATCAACCTCCAATTGATCCTAAAGTTGACCCTTTGCCTTCTTCATTGGTTGTTTCTTCCTCCCCTTCTTCCTCTTCGCCTGGTGAAAGTATTAGCACTAGTAACTAGGTGGCTAAGAAGAAGAAAGGGAAGAAGAAGAAGAAGCAAATTCAGTAGGGGGGCAACCGAGCAACCATTGCTTTGAATGAAACTTAGGATGAGAAACCATCTGATTAGCCTCACAAACTTTGATATCCTTGCAAACTTTGTATGGGAGACCATCTTTCTTCTTCGAAATTGTCCTAATATTCCTCAGATCTTAGAAGAATGGTCTTCTTGTTCACATCATCTTGTGTCATCAACTTCTGGAGATATGTAGGTGACACACCATCAACTAGTGGTAGTAAAGTTCATGGAAAAAAGGGTAAAGTTAAGTTTCCCTGTAGGTTATGTGAAGGGAATCACCCCATTCACCTTTGTCCCTATTTGGATGAAGCCAAAAAAGTGTTGGATAACCGTCCTGCTTCTCCGCAGCGACTTCCATATGGTTATAGGATATTCTCCCTTAATACTTCACTAATTGATGAAGTGACTGACCCAAATCAATCGTCAGTCAAACCCACTCTCTCTGAATGTGAATCCCATGAGTCTATACCAGACCCATCACAAGTCGAGGAAACAGTTGACCCGATTTCACCTTTAGTTAATCGTACCTTTCCCGTAGAGAGTGATTATGATACCACTTAGGTTCTTTTCATTTCTTCAGATTCCAATGAGCTTGGAGGCAACCCTCTCGTTCCATCAAGATAGGAGGAAAATCCTCATGTTCTCGTAACTCAAGGGGGTAATTCTCCCATTCTTACAGTACCCCCTCCAAGTAGTGTGGTCAATTCCTTTGATTGGAATCGAATAGCAAGATGTTGTCTTCCTTCTTATGTGCCTTTCCAGATCATAGTACAGGTTTGTAATATGATTGTAACGAGCACTATTATAATGAAGGTGCATCTGTGAGTATCCTTTCCTCCACTGCTTGGAAAGTGCTCGGTTTACCACCACTTGTGCTTGTTACCCAAAATCTGTTGGCTTTTAACAGAGGAACCTATCAACCATTAGGGATCTTTCCTCAGTTGCCTATTACTTTAGGAGGAAAAATTGTTTATCTCAATGTGATGGTAGTCCTAGGCCCTTTAGATTATAATTTACTTCTTGGGTGTGACTATGTTTATGACATGGGAGCTATTGTTTCAACACTCTTTCGAGTGATGTGTTTCCCGCATGAAGGCAAAATTGTCACCGTTGACTAGCTTTCATTTCCCGGTCCAAATATGGCTTCTAGTCAACCATCTTCCCTAAATGTTCCTTTTGTCCCAATGGTATCTTCTCCACCACAAGGACAATTATGTGGAAACTCGTTCCATGCCTACACCACTGATGATCAATTCGTGATGTTGTACATTATGTTCGGGGGAATTGGAACCAGATCTCTCTAATGGATTCCTTACTACGTATCCCTTCCAAAGCATTGTTCTCCCATCTGATGAGAACCTCTTGGAAGTCATGACCTCTTACAGGTTGTGATCAAGGAATCATGAAGATAGTTCTTGGTCTTGTGTCAACCTAGTTAAAAAATGAAATAAAGGTTATGAGGATAATTCATGGTCTTGTGTCAACCTTGTTAAAATATGAAACAAAGGGTATGAGGATAGTTCCTTATCTTGTGTCAACCTCATTAAAAAATGAAACAAAGGGTATGAGGATAGTTCCTGGTCTTGTGTCAACCTCATTAAAAAATGAAACAAAGGGTATGATGGTAGTTCCTTGTCTTGTGTCAACCTTGTTAAAAAATGAAACAAAGGGTATGAGGATAGTTCCTGGTCTTATGTCTACCTCCTTAAGAAATGAAGCAAGGAATATGATAATAGTTCCTTGTCTTGTGTGAAGCTCGTTAAAAAAGGAAACAAGGAATATGAGGATAGTTCTTTTACTGTGTCAACCTCATTAAAAAATGAAACAGGGCCCAGAATAGAGTTCCTTGTCTTGTGTCAAGCTCGTTAAAAAATGAAATAATGAATCTGAGCAGATTTCCTTGTCTTGTGTCAAGCTCATTAAAAAATGAAACAAGGTCCCCTAGAGAAAAGTTCCAATTTGATTCTTTGATTAGATCTCGTAAAATCCCAGTTGAGTCTTTCACTTGATCTCATATATGAACCTTCATTCCATCCACCTCATAGCCACGAGTAGTCTACTTAGGTGAATGCAATGAAGCTTGGGGGGCATGCACCTAGAATCGAGTCATCATGTTGGGGGCATGTAAACCAATCTCAAGCATAGTTTTTCGTTTCAAGCTTGTGTAAAAATGAAACTGAATCCAAGCATAGTTTTTCATTTCAAGCTTGTGTAAACATGAAATTGAATCCAAGCATAGTTTTTTGTTTCAAGCTTGTGTAAACATGAAACTGAATCCAAGCATAGTTCCCTATGGTTCAAGCTTGTGTAAAAATGAACCCATCTCCATTTTAACCCTTGTGATTGCCATTCTATCAACCTCTTCCATCAGATGAACCTTGTTTTTTCTCCTTCCATCGTCACTATCTGCTTGGCCAATCATACACTTTCACTTGGTTGTTTTACCCTTTTTGAGGAACAATTGCTATGAGTGGTATTATTAGCCAAACTCTTGACCATTACATATTTTTAGAATTTCCAACATCACCGGAACTAGTTGCTATCTTAGACACCACTCATTCGTCTAAGTGGAGTCCTCTTTAAGCTCTTTTCAAACTCTCGAAATATGAAAAGATTTTCAGGCACTTGTCCTTTTCAGCTCGTAAATGGATTGGAAATTACATCTACTCAGTATTAATTTAACCCTTTTCCAACCTGAGATAGATTATTTATGAAAAAGGAATATGTTGATCGAACATGGTCAATAGGTTCTCTCTTGTATTATTTTACACTTTTTCGGACTTGAGAGACAAACTTTCGAAAAATAAATTATGGAGTTTTCTTTTTGTCCCTTTTCAAACTCTCTAAACATGAAAAGGACTGAGTTATCATTTTCGTTAAACTCGTTAAAACATCAAATAGTGATAAACTTGTCCATCATGACAAGACCGAGTTTCACCTTCATTAGACTCATTAAAACATCACATAGCGATGGATTCACCCGAAGGGTGGAATTATACAACAAGCATATGTTATCCTCCTCAAGATTGATAAAAAAGTAAAGAGGTACGCGTTAACAATGACTGGGGAAAAGGGGTAAACCACTGTATGGTAGCATGTCGCTCTTAAACATGACACTTTCACTTCATCTCTGTGACTACTTGGGTTGGGTTATCTACTTGATGGTTATCACACCTATGGTCTATCATACCATCCATCACATTGGTTTTGGGTCAATTCTGCCAATTCATTCAGTGTCGCCGACATGTTCAAGAGAAGTCACTCATTTAAAATTCATCCTTTACAATACTCATAAACCTTCATTTTCATGACCGCCATTCCTGAACCTTATGTCATTAGTCACATTCCATCTCCAAAATCATTACAATCGTTTCGTGTCGTTGATGTGGGATACATCAAGGACCTCCTGCGACGACTCGCTTCTTGTCGACATCGGCACATTATCCAAGAATTTGACTTAGAAACACCCTTCTAGTACCTTGGGTCTTGCATACATCAATGGCAAGTTTCTCGCTTCTAGCGGCAGGTTGACATCACTGGCCTTCGACCAAAAGACTTTATATGGTGTTCAACATCAAAACATCTATTCACACTATGCACAATGTACTGTTGTACCTTGAGAATCATTATCATTATCAGTGATCTCTATTGCATCTGTTAACCACTTAAATCATTGGCTGGTAATAAGACGGTGTCTTCGCATGTTCGACTTCAAATCACATATTCACATGGTTAGACTTGTACTTGAGTGAAATATTGAACAAGATAGAATACCCTGAATCTAGTTTCATCCATCCATCATGGTTGGTCATCCCATCATGGGTCTATATCTGTAGATGACTATCTATGTACATTTAATGAAATTTTATATGTTGAGCATGGGTATGCCTTCCCTCAACGATTCATGAAAAATCCAAAATATAATGTGATTATGTATTGTAATTGATGCAGGCCACCATTCGCTTCAAAACCTCCTCATCACATTGTAAAGCATATCACTCGACATTATCATTTTTCACTTCATGCTTTAGGGGGCAGCTATTACAGGTATATTTGGACACATCACTCCCAACATTCATATCAGTACTATTAGGGCTCATCAAACCCTAATTCAGTTGCTACATGCCCTAGACAAGTCACCACATTGAATGCCATCATTCCTGAGAGTTTCTTGGCCTCAATACATCTTGAAATGACCCCTTGAGGGACTAGCACAGCCTTGGTCAGGGGTAAATGTGTTGCAAAGCACTTAGGCCCATTCAAGCCTACTCTATAGAGCACCTAGGCCCACTTTGACCTGCGTTGTACGAGAATGAGCAAAATCTTCATAGGGTTCTGGGAATATTCCTTCATTCTAGATCATTCTAGAAGATTCCCACCTCTTATCCTCTCTTATGAGCTCAAAATTGGATAGGGAATGAATCAAATAACCTCCCATCCTCTCATCCCTTCCTCCATGGAAAATAAATCCCAAATTGGAAAGCCATTCAATGCCCAATTTATGACAAAACCACCTCCATTTCCCTATAATTAAGCACTCATCATAGTGATCACGGGATGGACTTTGAAAAATTGTAAGGAGATACAGTTGGTTTAAGGTTTGAGATTATAAGAAAGTATTTTTATGCTGCCGGAGTGTTGTGCTTTTGGTGTGATGAAGGATGGAACTCAAGCTGGATGAGTGACATGGAATTGGACTTCTTTGGTTGTAACTCTTCCTTCTACTTAATAAAGTTGTTTACACCCTTTCCCATATTCTTGTCTTTATGTATGATGATTATATGTGTAAATGCTTTTGATTCCATTTTCTTATAGTAGATAGATCTTTTGCTTTGATTGGTTTTTTTCCTCTATTTATGATTGCAGGTACTGATCGAGCAATTTCAATTCAAGAAGGAGCGATGAGAGCTATTCAAAGGAGACAAAGGGAAGCGAAAGATAACAAGTAGGTCCCTTGTCTTATTTATCTTCTATAGGAAAAGGTTAAACTCTTTAATTTTGTTGTTCTAAGTGTAGCTACCCACTTAGGGAAGTTGTGTTTATCCGTAGATGCAAAATTCCACATATTTGATTATTAAAAAATGTATTTGGACATTTGCTTGATAACGATGCCTTTACCTTACTAGTATTTCATGCCTTTGCATGATAATTATGATCAAATTCCAATCTCTCTCTCTCTCTCTCTCTCTCTCTCTCTATATATATATATATATATAGTCTACGGGTTCATACACTATACAAACATACAAGTCTAAGTCCTGAGGCCATCCAATGGATTCATCATCATTTATGTCTAACATAATGTTGATATATGCTACGGTTTGTAATATATATAAATATATGAAGGTTACCCCACACGATATTACATGAGTCGTTTCTATTGGTCCACGTTGCGGTTTCCCACATGGCCTCACATGGATTTGCATGGAAGAGAGTGAACTTTGAATCGATGGACATGATCGAGTGATGATAGATCAACAATGTAAAAGTTTAGGGTTTCATTTTTTGTCATAAAAACCTTCCATCCATTGGTTCATTTGGTTAGTTCCCTTTTGGTTTTCTAACAGAGATCTACTCTACTCTGCGACAAGGTTTTGAACTTGCTATTTTTTCCTAGATTGTAAATTCCTATCACTTTATCATTCTCCAGTATTAGTTAATTCACCATCAATAGGGATAAATTACAAATCCATATGTATATGGTACGTAGCAAAGTATGAGGTTGATTTTAGGGGTATTATATTTTTATTATGTTATTTACTTGTATCATTAATTTGATTCATTGTTTGTTATTCTTTGATTTTTTGCAGGATTGGTAGGGAGTATTTCCCAAGTATGTTGAGACTTTGCTCAAACCTTGTCGCAAGCAAGAAGCCTCTGTTGGAATATAATCCGAACATCTACATTTATTTTTTAGCCTAAGTATCCTTGACTTCGCCACATGCACTAAAAATCATGTTCACACTTGGTTTTTGGTAAACTAGCTCGGTGGACCAACTTTCCCTTGTTTTTTGGCTTTAAAGGCTTAATATTATGGAAATATTGGTCCAACCACTTTCCTAAACCATATATACATCTAAGTTCATGTTCACACCTAACCACACCTCATCCACTTGATTTATTTGAGGATTGGCGCCCGACATGAAGATTCCCCCTTAAATCAAGGGATTTGGTCCCCCGGACCATTTTAGCATGTTTTAAAGTTGCCTTCCTTGGGAAATGCGCCCCTACTCATGCTTTCCTCGTGGCTTATAGTTGGAATAGGTTTTCCTCAGTCATTGTTTCTATTTTAGGCCTCCCTTTAGCTTTTCTTAGCCTTTTCTAGTTTTTTACTAGTTTTTTCCTAGTTTTCTAGATTCGACAATTTCTATATAACCACCTCCCTTTGGGATTAGAGGTTTGGTTGCTCATGTATTACTATTGTCCATTAATTTAATACATTGATTTTATGGAGCAAATTATTTCTCTCCTCTCTTGAATATCAAAAAATTACTTGTGTTTAATTTAACTAGAATTCTAGATCTATCAGAGTTTCTGCAGGAATTCTACATGGTATTGGAGCTAGTTCGAATCTAGTGGATTGTACACGGTTATATTTGCAGGTATAGATCATTAGGAGGCAAAGAAATAAAAAATGAATCATCTCTTCTAGCCCACAAAACTTGTTCTAAATCCTTTCAATTACTTCGAATGGAAGACAGAGATCACTCTGCTCCTTCGAAGCAAAGGGCTTTACAAGGTAACAATGTGAATGGAGACTGAACCGACTTCTGTAGTGGAGAAGATAAATTATTTCAATAAATTAGATGAAGAAATTGGGTTGATATGCCTATCAATTTCCAGAGAACTCCTCTTTCATGTTAGTGGAACCATTACTCCCGATGCGATCTGGACGACATTGGAAGGACTATTCAGCAAGCAGGATGAAATGAGAGTGCATCAACTAGAGAATGAACTCATATCCATCAGTCCAACTCATTTCAGAAACCTACAAGAATAATTCACCAAGCTTAAATCCCTCCTCATTGAACTTTATGCATGTGGAATCATGAAAGAGGAAGATCAACTCATCCTTTCGATCCTATCGAAATTAGGCCCTGAATATTTCGTATTTGTATTGTCTTTTCAAGCATCTAAATTGACTCAGGAAAAATGGAAAATTCCTCCATTAAATGACTTAATTTCAACATTGACTCAAGAGAAAGCTAAGTTAGTCCAAATGGGTGCCATCAAGCATTCAAAGAACCAAGCACTTGCGGCTACTGATGCTCCAAAGAGTAGTGGAAGAGACAAGTAAAAAGGGAAGGGTATATTTAATGAATAGAAGAAGGAGACTCGTACAATCTTCAGAGAGCTCTTCCTTGCCTAAGGGTAAGAAGAAGAAGGAAAGAACACTTTGCAGTTATTGTTCCAAAGGTTTTCATCCCAAAGAAAATTGCATGAGGAAAACAATCAATGAGATGGCTAAGCAATTGCAGCAACACAATCTCACCATGCCTGAGAATGCAAAGAAGAAGGATGATAACCGAACGGGAGATGGGAGAGGGAGAGCATGAGATGGTCATGCTTTAATGGCTGTCACATCCACTCCATCATCTTGGATTCTTGATTCAAGTTCATAGAACCATATGGCCGCATCAAAAGATGAATTTTCCTCCATCGAAAAAGCACTAGATCCCAAATTTACTTGGGAGATGCCACACCCGAAAGGTGTGTGGAGAAGGAATTGTAGACCTTGAAGGGGGCTACTTCAAAAATCTGATTCCTGTTCCCTCGCTATCTACAAATCTTCTCTCAATATATCAGATCACTCATTCCAGCTCTTGAAGGAAGGTGGAGTTCACTCCGGACTTCACAATGATTACCAACATTTCAACGGGCTCACAACTTGCACATGGAATTGCAGATCACGGTTCTCGTTTGTATTTCTTCTCCCACTTTGTTCCTAAATCTATTAGCACTGTATTTTTGCCGCAATCTAATGATAACAACATGTTATGGCATGAAATATTTTGCCATCTAAACTATAAGTACTTGCATCAACTCAACAAGGAAAACATGGTAGAAGGATTGCCCACTATTAAATTCACAAGCGATGTATGTCAAGGATGCATTCTTGGCAAGCATCCAGAGCAAAATTTTGACAAAGGGAAGGCACAAAGAGTTTCTTCACCTCTTGTGCTGATTCACAGTGACATCACGGGCCCATTCCCACAGCCTTCAATCAATAAGGATCGATATGTACTCACCTTCATAGATGATTTCTCTCGCTTTACTTGGGTATTTTTTCTGAAATTAAAATCAGAAGTATTTGAATGCCTTATAGAATTTAAAGCACTTGCTGAGAATGAGTCTGGGTGTAAGATTAAGATACTTTGTACTGATAATGGGGGGGAGTATGTCAACAAATATTTGCAACAACTTTTTATTGATGTAGGTATACAGCTACAACACACAGTTCCATATACACCACAACAGAATGGTGTCGCGGAGAGGAAAAACAGGTCGTTAAAAGATATGCTCAATTGCATGCTACAGTCCAAATCATTAGCTCCTAAGCTATGGGCTGAAGCTATTAATTGTGAAACATACATTCAGAACTTCATTCCTCACAAATAACTAAAAGGCACCACTCCATTTTAATTTTGGACCGGTAAGAAACCGAAAGTGTCGCACTTTCACATTTTTGGTTCATAAGCATGTGCTCACATTCCAACAGATAAGAGGAAGGATTTGTAGCCTCAAAGTGTTGAATGTATCTTTTTTGGATATCGTGATAGTGTCAAAGGATATATATTGCTCGACTCTCACATTGAAAAGTTCCTTGTATCTTTAAGTGTGAAGTTTGAAGAAGAATCACCGCATGATTTTTCAGTAGACCCTGCTGAGGAACCGCTTATTGCCACTGATGAGGAGGAGTCTGAAACTTCTTCAAGAGCTTCAGAGAAGCTATCAGATAATCCTATTGGGTCTGATTCAGAGGATGAGGAGTAGGTCGTGGCTACTCCAACTCAGTTGCCAACTTGGGCAGAGAAAACCCTGCAAGATGCAGGTGAACTAGTCGGTGATCCTGCAGATGCAAGAAGGACTAGATCACAGTTTTTTGGGGCTCCTCAAGCCCTGGCTACCACCGAACCATTGCTTCCCATAAATTTCTATATGAAACTTGGTTCAGATCCACAGTCACACTCTGAGGCTGCTGGAAACAAGCTTTGGGAGGCTGCCATGGATGAAGAGTACTCTGCTCTCATAGAAAACAACACATGGGACTTGGTTCCACTTCCGAAAGGAAGAAAGCTTGTCCGATGCCAATGGATCTATCAAACAAAGATTGTTGTAGATGGTGATATCAGGAAGTATAAAGCTCGACTTGTTGCAAAAGGATACTCACAGGCACATGGCATAAACGACACAGAGACATTTGCACTTGTTGCAAAAATGGACTCCATTCGACTAGTTTTAGCCATTGCTGCTTGTCGCAGATGGGAAGTTCATCACATGGATGTGAAGATTACATTTCTTCATGGAGATATCAAGGAGGAGATATATATGGAGCAGCCATAGGGATACATTCATAACTCTTACCTCATTTGCAGACTAAAGAAATCTTTGTATGGCCTAAAACAGGCTCCCAGAGCCTGGTATGCAAAGATGGATTCTTTCTTGCTTTCCATTGGATTCATTCGATGCAAATATTATCTGAATGTTTATTTGCCGCAACATGTTGATTCCCTTTTTTTGATTGTACTTTATGTAGATGATTTACTGATGATAGGGAACCTTACCTCAGCTATTGATTAGGAAAAATCAACTTTGCACTATCGATTTTCCATGACAGATTTGGCACTGTTGCACTACTTTCTTGGTTTTTGAAGTTTCTCAGTCTACTTCAGGGATCAAGATGGCACAGTCTAAGTATGCATCAGATCTACTTGTCCACTTTCAGATGATAGAATGTAAGCCAACAACATCTCCCTTTCTTTCGGGAATCCGATTTGAGGATGCGGGTACTACACCTTTGGTGTTCAGTATACTGTATTGTCAGTTGGTTGGGAGTTTGTTGTATCTTACTCACACCTGAACTGATATATCTTTTGCAGTAGGAGTTTGTTCCAGATATATGCAGGAGCCCCATGAGCTTCACTGGAAAGTTGCAAAGAGAATCCTTAGATATGTGAAAGGTACTTCCAGTTTTGGTATCTTTTATGCTGCAAATTGCCCACTTTCATTGATTGGGTACACGGATTCTAATTGGGCTAGCGGTGGTATAGACCACAAGTCCACCTCTGGTTATGTTTTCAGCTTTGGTTTAGGGCCTTTTTGCTAGTCTAGCAAGAATCAATCCATGATTTCTTTATCTACAGCCGAGGCAGAGTATAGAGGTGCAGTGAATGCAGCTACACAGGCTGTTTGGTTGCAGGGGCTTCTCTCCGAGTTTGGTATTCAGTATCCACTTTTGACTATCATATTTTGTGACAATCAGGGGTCCATTCAAATATCGATTGATCCAATTCAGAGGCAGAGGACCAAGCACATCAAGGTTGACATGCATTACATCCGTGTGTTGATCCGTGACCGAGTCATATCACTGCAGTACTGCCCCACTGAGCAGCAGGTTGCAGAAATCTTGACCAAGTCTTTCACTGTAAAGAAATTTTCAGAACTGAGAGCTATGCATAGAGTGGTGGAGACAGCTGAGTAGGACCTTTTGGCCACTTATCCCTTTTTTATTGTACTTGAGTACCTAACATGGCATCTTGGCCAGGACTCAGTTTAGATAAGTGAGTTAGGATGAGGGGGGGTCTTGGAATATAATCCTAACATCTACATTTATTTTTTAGCCTAAGTATCCTTGACTTCGCCACATGCACTAAA
Organism: Pinus tabuliformis; assembly: GCA_031772625.1. NCBI lineage: Eukaryota > Viridiplantae > Streptophyta > Pinopsida > Pinales > Pinaceae > Pinus > Pinus tabuliformis. Next base: position 944,713,496 of record CM062805.1, read on the forward strand.
AATCATGTTCACACTTGGTTTTTGGTAAACTAGCTCAGTGGACTAACTTTCGCTTGATTTTTTCCTTTAAAGGCTTAATATTATGTAAATATTGGTCCAACCACTTTCCTAAACCATTTATACATCTAAGTGCATGTTCACACCTAACCACACCTCATCCACTTGAGTTATTTGAGGATTAGCGCCCCACATGAAGATTCCCCCTTAAATCAAGGGATTTGGTGCCCCAGACCTTTTTAGCATGTTTTAAAGTTGCCTTCCTTGGGAAATGTTCCCCTCCTCATTCTTTCCTCATGGCTGATAGTTGGCATAGGTTTTCTTGAGTCATTGTTGCTATTTTAGGCCTCCCTTTATCTTGTCTTAGCCTTTTCTAGTTTTTTACTAGTTTTCTAGATTTGGCAATTTCTATATAACCACCTCCCTTTGGGATTAGAGGTTTGGTTGCTCATGTATTACTACTGTTCATTAATTTAATACATTTATTTTATGGAGCAAATTATTTCTCTCCTCTCTTGAATATCAACAAATTACTTGTGTTTAATTTAACTAGAATTCTAGATCTATCAGAGTTTCTGCAGGAATTATACAACCTCCTTAACTGGCTTGAAGTTTAAATAAACCTTTTTGTAGGGGATTTTATTCACTTATCCTTTTAATTAAGGTATTCTCTTGTTTTTTCTCCATTCTGTTTGCATACAACATATTTTGTTCCACTATACAATCTAGGGTTTTAAACTAACCCTCTCTCTTTTGTATGCATGATTAATGTGGAAATGTGAGGTCATTCCTGACCTTCTCTGAATAAGGGTTTTATTTCAAAAGATAAATTTATTATTGTTAATTTCAAAGGGAAAAACCCTTTTGTATTTTCCTTACATTACCTGGTTTTTTCTTGGTGTTTTTTCAAGATTGGGGTTTCAAAAATGAAACTCTAGCATACCATAGTTTTGTTTAGCCACAGATAAACCTTGGCATAAATGTTTTTAGTTATCGCCATGATTATGTATATTGTATTGTGGTTATTTTTCCTTATATAGAAATTTTATACATTCATAGGGATTTAGCCCTACCCGAACTTGTTAATTTGGGTATTTCATTTGTAAACATTTTTGAAAAGATTTGTATTTTGTTGCAGGTAAACAATTTGGGTCCTTGGAGATGGGATTTTCCTCAGGGAAATTGGGTACCTAATATTTTCTTGTTTCTTTGTTAATATGTTTTCCATTTTTACCATCCACCATTTATATTTTGGTAATGCTAAAAATTAATAAGTACATTTATACTTTAGCGTGTTTCAAAAGTTCTTTTCATTATACTAGTTGTGGAAATTTTCTAGTCCCTTAATGAGTTTTTGGCTCCTCCCTTATAGGTTGGGTGGTCCTGAAATCTTGGTCACTTCAAATGTATGTGGTTGATGCTCTCATCGAGGATAGAGACACCAAGGTTCTATTTTAATTTAGTTACCAGGGTTCTATTTCTAAATTAGTTACTATGGATGTTATGTAGAACATTACCCTAAGGGGGGATTTAAGGTGAAAGGAAAATGTGCCTTATTTTTAATTATTTAAAATGACCATGGCCACAACCTTTGGGTAGAATTACCATAACATTTTTTCACATAGGTATTTTTGGCCATCTTGAAAACAACTTTTTTGTTGTTGTAGAAACCATACTGTATGCCAAGTCCTTGCTTGATAATTTAAAATGGATTATGATATTGACTAAGGTTGTAAACCTTTAGTCCATGAGTATTTTTCTATTCTTATTTATAAAATGGGTCATAATAAACCATTTTGGTTAATCTTTGATTCCTTATAAGTGACATTGTTTATTGAGTTTTAGTTTTGACCCCCTAAATGATTATATTGCTTAATATATATAACATGTAACTTTTTTTCGCTTCTTTGCCATTCAGAAACTATCTATATATGCGTTCTTATCTGTTTATAATTACGCTTGTATTTATTCAACTTTATAGTTACAATCTTGTTTTCACTAAAGTTTTATACAAGGAAGGGATGTTACCATCGTACCCTATGCAACAATTTTATTTCAAATATGTAATTCTTTGTTTTAATTTTTCCTGTTTGAATGTATCTAGAATTTCTAATTTTAAATTTCTATCAATGCAATTAGAAAATAGATACTTATCATAGAACTGTATAAAAAAACCCTTATAATAAATAGGAAAACATACTCTATTTAGTCATTTATAACATGTTCTACACTACTCTGTGTATAATACTTAAATGATATATTTATGTCTTCTTTTTCATTCACATGCATAAAACATTAAAAAGACTTGCACACAATATAATAATACCTATGATATATATAAAAACACTTAGCGTAAAACAAATAATAATTTTTTTAGAATACCGACTTAAAAAGTGTTTTCCTTGGAAAATAATACTGAAGTTGTAAGGCTCCTCCCAACATTGACTCTTCCAACTAGATGAGTCCCCCTGAGATTCAATGGACTACAAGCTAGCCAAACATTCTATTTCTTTTTTTCTTTTTTTGCCTTCTTGTCCATTATACCTCCTCACTCTAGCTATGCACTCTGTGAGTCAAACTGTAGTATAGGACAAAAATACCCCTTTCCAGGATTTTGTCGGCAGTTAGTAACTACTCCCTCACTTATCCATTAGGTGGAGAGTAGTTATTTTTCTCATTAACTAGCTCCACTCTTCCCAAATTCCTAAGAAAAAATCTTGTTTTCTTGGGAGAGTTATTGATCAATAAATTTTCGATAATTTAATAATATAATCCTTAGATTATATGTGTTGGTATTACATTATCCAAGTGTAAATAAATCCAACCACTAGCTTGCATTCCATAATTTCTCTTTAGCCATTTGTACCATCAAAACTATTTTCCATATTTTATTAATAACTTAATAAAACATATTGACATAAACTAATTATTAGTAACAAAATACTCCATTTAAGTCTTAAAGTCACAACATTAACACACTTGACACATACTCTATTCACAATTACAACTAAGTCAGGGGATATCAAAATATAGAATAAGTAAAAGGAGATGTCACGCATGTTGAAGATGGTATGTGGACTGAAGATGACATCAATGCCAAATTGGGCTCATTGAGATATCTTTATAAAATTTAATATCTTTTTAGTTATGAATTTTGTTTTATTAAGTACAAGAAATTGATGAATTTTTACATCCTTTAAATAACTAGTGAAAAGGGACTTCTCACTTATGTTTTAAGACTTTTATTTTCTCGTCATCGTGCAACCATGGTTCATGACTATAAAACTCATCAAATTAGATCACATATGAATTATGTTAATCCATGCATCTTTAGGTGTTATATGTTTTAAAGACTTAGTGGGAGTGCAATTAACTATGTTATTTGCATTACTAGTGTTTTCTACAAAAAAATGTGTTCCTTAGATTGGAGCATACAATCATCCATTTATTTTAAGGTGTGACTATTTTTCTATATTAAATGGGGTATATCCACACAAGTCTAACAACTGAAGACAAACACTCATGCACATAGACCAAATATTGATAAAATAGTATTTACATGGTTAAAACCCTCAAAGAGAGAAATATTCCACAACCCCAACCAACATGGCAACATGAGGGAAATTAATTAATGAAAAATATTATTTTTTATGAAGTTACATATATAACAATGAATCATGGAGAAATGACCATCCATTCTTTTTAATAAGGGATCATGAGCCAATTAGGTGTTAAGTGATTGATCAAGTGTTTTAATATGGAGGACATGTTTGAACCATCAGATCACTCATGTGTAGGAAATGATTGTGATTGTTGGATTGGTAAAGAAAAAACTCTAAATGAACATAGTGAAATTACACTTTAACATAAATGACATTAGATCAGGTTAGCCTTAACTAACTTCTAATGCTGAAATATCCTAACAATACCCCTCAAGAATTACTAGGGACACGCTTGAAGGATTTATGAAGTGAAAAAATGAGAAGAAAGGAGGAATTAGAGCATAATCCACTTAATGCCAATTTCATGGATCCATAACATAGTTTTAAGCTTTAAGAACGTTGCTTCTATGAGGGGGCTTCATGAAAAATTTAGTAAATACAATAGAGCATTTTAAAGGTGCACTCTTGAAGAAGCTTCTAAATGAAATACATGTGTAACTCAATGTATTTATTGTCTTTATATTAAATGGAATCCTTCACAAGGTAAATAAAATTGTAATTATCACACTAGAGCATTGCCAAATGTTGCCACTAGATTCCAAACTCTAAAATAATATGTCTAAACCAAAGAGATTCTTGACCTACACAAACTATTGTTGGATACTTTATTTTTGTTGAAGAAAGAGAAAGGAATTTTTTTTCCTTGCATGCCCAATTTCCAGGTGGATATTGGTGGCCACCCACCTCTTTCATGCACTCAATTCTCTTTCTTCTTTGCAATTTTTCTATGATTTTATGTTTCCAAAATTTTAAGGTCATTTTGAGGTCCTAAATGATGTTTTTTGGCCATTTAGGGGACCAAAGGTTACCAACGCATTACTTCGCCCTAGCCAAAATTTGTAATCCTCATATATTTCTTTCCAATGAGCTATTATGCACCCCAGTTAGTTATTGTAAGCAAAAGTTGCGCCCCTGAGAAGTTGATGTACCAACTAACCACCTCAAGGCCTAAAATCCTTTTAACACTTCATCTTCTAGGGTAAGGTTTTTGGACATACATGGTTCATTATTTATGTTAAAAGGACATTATTTAACATCTTGTAATATTTTTTTGTGCAAGAGTGTAGCCGCCATCCCTCTCTCTTCAAATTTGAGATACCACCATTCTAGAAAATTTGTGTTCTATAGTATTAGACTATTTTATTTATTAATACAAATTGGGTTTTCACTAGATTTTTTTCCAAGGGAAAATTGTAATTTTATTCAAGGAACAATTTTACATTTTTGTAGATGCTAAGATCATTTGATCATGCTTGGCTGGATCTAGAAAAGAAAACTAGACTAAAATTTTTAGGGCTAAGTGTAATAAAAATCACTTAACTACCCCTTTCTACCTTTCTTTCTCTCAATTTTTTGCCAAATTCCTTAAATGAGAGCAACAAATATAATTTCTAAATGATTTTCATCTGCCTTCAGAGAGGATTCTTTTTCTGAGCCCGAACTCTCAGAGATGTGGGGTCTTTTTTCACCTCCCACTTCCAATTGAGAGGGTGCTTCCTCCTTATGTTGCAATATAATCTCTGTTTTTTTAGGATTCCCATGGATTTGGATCATTGGTCCTGCATGCTCTTTCCCTCCATTCAATGGTGTGATTTTTTTGCTTCTGAACCTCCACATTCATATGATTCTCAACTATTTCATCATCCTCTTCTTTTGAGAGGTGTGTATCTAGAACCTTCCATCCCTTTGACTTTTGAGGTTGTTTCTTTTTCCTATTTTGAGTTTTCTTTGCTTGTGAACATGTGTTTTGTAAATTTCTTGTTTGGAAACAAATGAAATACTTGAATACGGTCTTATCAAATTATAGTCACTGGGTCCAATGAAAACTATTATGAAGCAAGTGGATGTGATCAGGTAAGCCTTTGCTAAGGTCTACCTCAACACATATTTTGGCAAAGGTAAATATTCCTTTTTTAGGTGTTTCCATATCCATTTTTATGGACTTTCCCAACGTATTTATAATTCCTTCTAATACCTGGTGGTGCCAAAAAGGAAGAGGAAGGTTATGCAGTCTCACCTAAACCAGTATTTTTGAAACCACCATTATGTTGGCATTGAAACCCAGATGGAGTTAAAAAAAAAAACACCTGCTCTACCCCAAAACCATGGTCCATCATTTAAAACAAATTCCAAGTCCTTATGTGTGTCAAATTTTACGATAAAAATAATTCTGAGCACAAATGAATATCACAATTAGGAGTTTAGGTAGAAAATACCCGCTAATGTAGATCCTATGATTTGGACCAAAATCCAGTGAATCTGCATACAACAACTTGAGATTGGAGGGAATTAAATAGTTCATTAACCTCTGGGAGATTGACTGCCACAGCTAGAGTGTGTTCCATCTATTCAACAATATAAGGGCCGATAATATTTTGGATTTGCACAACTATACTATGCATCCTTCCTTTTATTATAACTTGGGAAGAGGTAGATCCATTCAGGAGTCTTGATTGAATGACTTCCTTTTACGATGCTAATGTACTACTGTTTCCTAAATTTTGTGCCCCACCTTGTAGCCTCGATGTTAAAATAATGGTGGATTTCCAGACAATTCCATATTCCTTCAATGTCATAGATTTATGTATGATTTTCCCTTCATATAGTATATTTTGAGAAGAAGTTGTTATTCAAAAGGTTTTTTGTTTTTTTGGTTTCATTTCTTCAACCAAATATGTTGCCCTTGACCAAAGACTGATGGTTTTTCCTTTGAGGTCCTTTATAAATATATGAAAATGACCATCTTCCCTCTTTTCCATCCAAAGAATTGGATCTGAAGGGATTTGGGGGTGAACGTAATCCCTCATAGAGCTAGATACTGAAAGCCATTGTACAAGCTTGCAATTTTTTTCATGCTGCTCTGGAGACTCAAGAAAATATCAAATATTAAAACCCCAAACCTCCAACATAACTTAATGTGGAAGAAAATGGATGAATCGACAGGCCCTACCTGTTGCAATCTCCATATATTTACCACTCTACCACCATAGGTCATCTTGCTAGGCACCCCTTCGATAAATTGTTCCTTCTCTATGGGTTTTTGAATATACCACACATTGATGTATTCAACAAGGCATCTTAAATTCTTTCCTTCATGAATCACTTGCACATAAAAACAAGGGTTATAGCCTTTAACCTGTAAATGAACTGTAAAATCCCTTTGAATGAGGGTTACATCCTTGATCCAAGGCATGTACTTGTTTCATCTCTTAGACGTGATACCATTGGTAGCACCTGGTGCAAGGCCACATGTAACCCTACCCTAAGATAGTGGAAGACCTCCATCTTCCCTCTCTGGGCTTTCTCTAAATTACTATGCTCTCTATTCTATTTGTGTGTGTGTGTGTGTTTGTTTCATTTCCTTTCTTTCCTTTCATTTCATTCCTTAAACAACCCAAATCAATGGTATTAAAGCAATCTATTCCTTATCGTTTCTTGTTGCATGTCCTTTACAAGGTTAGGGTACAAAGAGTTGGGTCTCAAGAAACCTCCCACGATAGAATAAAAGAGATGTAATAATAGGAGATCCTATGCATTTATTTATTGAGCAAGCACTCATATGATAGTGGAATGAAATTATGGACGATTTCACCTAGATCCTTCAACAACTACCAATAAAAATCAATGCACCTTCTACAAGAAACAATTTCAAATGTGCCACACCCCTCAAGGTACAAATTAATTTTCATATCCCATTATTTGAGTTCCAAATATATGAAAATTTGTTGGAGAATTGGTTTAACAAATGGATATTACTCTATCTATTTTTTTTCTAACAATGAAAATATCACCTTTACACTCCTAAAAGCCCTTCTCTATGTCAAATATTGTGTTGATGGTTCTGGACTCGCCAGCATGTCAAGGGATCTCCCTGGTAAGAAGTCCCAACTAGACCTTAAACTGTTTGGAGTAGGACTCCTAGCAGTGGGTAGTACAGTAGTGTCTTGAATGCGGTAGCACACATAAGTAAGTATCATAACTTTGTCAGAAGCAAGTTTTTGACCTTGTAGCGAGTCAAGTGAGATTGATGGGGGTTCTAACACACAAAGGGAAAAAGGAAGCGTGACCCTTAGAAGCATGTAATAGTATGAAACGTAAAAGGAACACATGAGAGGAATGACATCACAGGATGGAAGTAGAATAGTCCACAATCCAAAGTTACGGGTTAATACAACAAGACGTCTCCAACAAGATTCATACAATCACATACAAAATAGTTCATACACAAATGCATAAGTTAAATAACATACATTGCTAAAGTAACTAGAATAGTTGAACTACAATAACAACATATGCATGAAAACATGTTGGCTCAGTTATATATATTAAGTGAAAGTTCCATCCATACATACACCATTGAAAACCACTAGCCCCAACAGTGGAACATTACAGTCAACACTGCCTGCTCCTCCAAAGAGATGTACTTTCTATATATTGTGGAGAATCTAAGGCTCATAACAATACTCTCCAAGCCTTCTTTAAGCAATTCCTAGCCAAAATCTTGGCTCCCAAAACCCTGTACTATGAGTTATGAGGTTCTATATATAACAAAGGGTGGGGTGACACTTGAAATTCCCCTTTGAGTCTCAGAATACCCTCATGACTCTTCACATACATAGTGACCATTTACATTCCACTAGTGACACTTGGAATTTCACTTAAAACATATTTATAATAATACAAATTTCCAAATGTACCCATGTGAGAAAATATAGGCTAGAGATAGCCTAACAAACAAAACACTATGGCTCCGAGGTTTGAGGAAAGAACAACTCGGCAACATCCACTTGATTCTTCTTGATCATGTACATGATTCCAAGCTTGGTACTGTGTTGTGATGTCCCCAAACTGCTTGATGTTGTCTTGCTAAAAGAATACCCTTGCCTCCATGGCATCTGGGCATGTGTTCCTAGAGCTTGTGCCATATCGTCCTGAAGCATGCGAAACATTTTCTTGAGGTAGGTTGGACCACCAATGTACTTCTGCATGTTGTCTGGGCTCAGCTACAAGTCATCACTAGTGGCCTCACGCATCAACTTCTCCATGTACCTGTCGACCTCCATTCAGAATTGGTCCTTGTGCTTAGCTTTGGTGAGGGAACCTGCATTTGTTCACTCTCTTCCTCAGTTGTTGGTTGTTCTAGCTCATCAACCTATATTAGAACTGTTTTCTCTGGCATTGTGCCTTTCCTTTTTTCTTCTTCTTGTTTTTGCTTCTCAGCTTCTGTTCTTCCTTGGAATCATTTTTTTCTTACTGCGATCTCAATTATGCTACCTGAAAGCTACGTGTTTCTCTCTTCCTTAGAATCTTGTTCTTCTTGCCGCTATCTCAATTATGCTACCTGCAAGCTATGTGTTTCTCTCTTCCTTCACTCTGTTGTCTGTGTCCTCTGCTTCCTTTTTCTTCTACTGTCAAATCTTCCTGCATGAATATTGAATCCACTTTCACTCTACAACTTTGTTCTCCCTTTGTTGTGTTAGCAATTTCCTCTCTCCTTGATCTTGTATTGGATTATTGCCTTCTGCCACTATTGTTGGTCCTATTGCCATGCTAGTGTTGACTCATCATTTTCTGTAAACATTTGGGAATCTGCATGTATTGGCAAGTAAACTGGTGCTTTCTCAACTTCTTCCCCAATACTGCTTTTAGTGGTCACTCTTGAAACAACTTCCTTTGGTGCCATGGTACAATGACCACTGGAGATAAGCACTTCATGAGTGTGGTACCTGTAGCACAGAAAGGACACTCATGGCAAGAAAACCTTATCTCTTGCATATATAACTTTACAACATGATCAAGTGGGAACTAGGGCATCTAATGAGAGGAAATTTTTAGTTTTGACTGACAGGTGTGACTGACTGACTATGGGAACTATGCACTGCACTATTCCAACAGTTAGTGTGGGAGCTTGATGACTGGAACTACACAATGCGGAGTTTAGTCTAGGGCAGGACCTGGGAGAGACTGCACATTGCACAGTCTCAGTGACTAAGCTGGGACATTGGATCCTGGAACTGCATTGTGCACAGTTGGAGCCAACCTAGGATAGACTCTACGCAATTCCAAAAGCTAAGGAAGAGGCCTTGAGCTCCTAGATTGTGCATTTTCATGCAGCGAGATGTGGGATATGGGCAAGGGGAGATCATACCTGCCCATGGGGAGCATGAAAACAACTATATATGAAGGATGGTGTGATTTTGAGTGAAGATCTGGCTAAGTGTAGATGTGTACTTGTAAAACAAGTGCAACAATGGATGAAACTGAAGGAACATGAAGCATATGAAGGGAGTCACCACAACAACGACCATTGGTGCAAAAATAGGAAAACTCATGCGACACTTGGGGAAGGCAATGCATAACTTGAAACAACACTTATACAAGCTAAAACAAGTTAAAATTCCAGCGATCGTTCAACAAAATGAGTGAAACAACACTCTCACAAGCGACAGAAAAAGTGGCATAAGGCAATAAAAGAAAAACTTACCTTGAAAAGCGATGATAATGCTCTGAAAGCTCCTAGAACTCCTAGGGAGGCTAGAGCTTGATGATCAAATGCATAAGTGAGCTCTAGAGGTGTTCGTTACATATATTTTAGAAAAATGGAGATCATGACGTGTATGCTTGAGATTAAGGACAACAACGACACTTGGCAAAAACTTCTAAATATGGAAATGTGTCGCCTTTGGAAAACTAATAATAGATCCCTACTTCATAGGGATTCTTTTCCTCGTAGCTTATTTCTTTTTAGGAAAATTTCCATTCACTTCTTGGAAATATTGTGCAGTTATGGGAAGGACTGGACAACTCACTAGCACATGCACTGAGAAGTTTCTGAGCATAATAGGTTCTATGCTATTTCTGGGCTGAGTGGCTTTGGGCTGCCTCTTATGCTCTGCGCAATTTCCTAGCTGAAGGTAGGTTTTTAGCTGGCTATGTGCAATTTCCTAGCTGAAGGCAGGTTTTTAGCTGGCTCTACACAATTTTAGAGCTGAAGGCTCACTTGTTGGCTTGGACTACTCTACGTAGTTTCCCAGCGGAAGACAAGATCCCAGCTGGGTCTGCACAATTTTTGAGCTGAAGCTCACTACTGGGTTTCATTGTGCATTTCTTGAGAGCAAGTCTCGCTGGTGGGATGCACTACGCAATTCCTGAGAGAATAGCTCACTATTGGGCTGCACTGCGCAATTCTTGAGAGCAAGGATGGCTACCCTCTAGAACTGTGCAATTTTCCAAGGCAGTGCAAGAACCGGGTGAAACCAAGTCATGAGGGTCAACTTGTGGTTAGAAAACAAAGAAGGTTACCCAACACAAGCTATAAAGTGAAAGATAAAGTAAAATGAAAACATAAGTACCTAAGTAGTGCAAGACACACAACTAAGATTTTAAGGAGGGAGGCTCCAAAACAAAGTGAAGGAAATTTTTTTGAGGATGGTTGTAGTTGCTACAACATTAGCGACACATTGGTACAACTCCAACTCTCTGTATGGAACTTGTCTCGTATAAAGTGAGTCTAATTCCTCCAGAAGTATTGTTTGCTTATTTGATCGTCATGGCTTCCTCACTAGCTTGAGTTAAAAATATAGTCCCTACCATTCTCTTGATCTATTAGCACACATACCAAGCCAAGTCAACTGAGTTGTTTCGATTTTGGATGAGGGGTATATTGATGTGCAAGTAATGTATATTGTTAGAGTTTTAGTTTCATCTCTGGTGTTTCTCTGTTGCCAGCAGGCCTAGACAGTACCCCAAGAGAGTCACTTTAGGAACACAAGCATCGCTTTGCTGTCAACGAGCCTGGACAGTACCCTGACGAAGTTACTTGCTTTACCTCTCTTACAGGAAGCCTTTCTCTTCTTTGGCCTGTATTTATTTATTATTATTATTTTTTCATTTCTCATTTCTCATTTTCAGAGAAATGTGCATAGGCACTTATTTATTTCATGAGGCAGAAGAGGGATCCCTACTTATTGAGAGAAGAAGAGGTTGTCCCTTAAGAGAAGTATGTTATATATACCTATGACATACTTGTTAAGGTTTCCCCCTGACCTTAATCTACTTGACTGAGTTGATAAGGGTTAATTGAATATAGAAAAAATGATTAGAGGAGGCAGTACTAGTTAAAAGTGCAAGCACTATGTTTTCACCAATACTCACTTTGAACAGAACGTATTTTTCATCAAGGTATCATCGACTAAAGAACGGAAGATATTCATAAAGAGAGGGGATAATATATAACCAAATGTTTATAGTTGTACAAGTCCTCTTTTACTTCACCTTGCTTGTCTCAAGAGCCAAACACGGTTTCATGGGAAGCTAAACCTACGGTTTCAAACAAACAAACAAAGCAAGCAAAGGAAAAAAGAAAAAAATAAAGCAAAGCGAGTAAGCAAAGAAAAACATGAAAGAAAAGAAAAAAAGAAATCAAACACTACTCCTACTCCTAAGCTAAACATGATGCATTGGGTGGCACGATTGTCAAGAAGGATATTCAAACAAACCAATACACAAGAAAGATGAAACAATGAAAACCAACACACTCAAAGTTTGAATGCATCCACATAAAAGAAAAAAGTGAAATCACATGACAAACACTCTATGGACCTACCATGGTGTGATAACACACTATGTGCAAACAACAAGCATGTACACTCTTTTGACCTTTACAAACAAGTAAACTTGCAGAAAGAAGAAAAATTTCACTTCGTGGCATGACTTGCTATGTATGACTCCTCCAATGCATGAGCGATAGGATCATGACATTCTGGTGGAGGGTGTAAGATGTGCATGTCATCTTGATTTTCAATGTGCATCAGAGAGTGATGAGGAGCATGAGGTGCTTCAACAAATTTCTAATAGGGAGCGGAATTAACCTCAAGGCAACGAGAACCTGACATAACCATCAGCTTGGGTTGAAGTGCCTCAACAACTTGAGGGGTTTCCACTTCGTTAGCAGGTAGATCATCAAAGACCGATGGATTATAAAGATCAACAAAAAGTGAATCATAATCGTGATCGAATGAAGGAGTAAAGAGATCACAACAACCACAATAAGAAAATTCGAGATGTACATCGACATCCTCATGATATGACATATCATACAGAGGGGTTGATGAGAAACAATTTTTTTCTCCCTCCAAATTTCCAAAAAGAAAAGATGTCAGATTGGGTGGATTTGAAAAGAAATATTTTTCCTCAACGAAATAAAATGACGGACTGACATCCTGTGATTCTTGTGGATGATCGAAAATAGAAACATCTGGGAATGAATTTTTACAAGACAAATCATAAATTACAGGATCACAGAACATGTCAAATAGAGCAGACGAGGTGCAAAAAAAAGGAAGTCATTCTTCACCACAATTTCTTCTTCAGATTCCCACACATACTCATAAAAAATGACAACAGAGGTTGGATTCTCAACACCAACTCTGTTGACAACTTAATCCTTGCCAACATCACATGTGGAGTTCGGAATGGACGAGCACGAGACACAAAAATTCGGAGGATCAAAAAAATGAGAGGACGAAGGTTGAGAAAATGAGTCCACATGACAACCAACATGCTCTCAATCCACATCAACGCAAAAATCCAGAGCAGGTGGGGTGGAAGGATGTGAGAGTTCAACAGATGGGTTCACAACTTCTCCCACCTCGTCCTGCGGAGCTAGAGCTGTTTGATGAGGAGTAGATGATGGGTCACTTGTGACAACAACCTTGTCTGACTTAAGTTTGGCAAATCTAACAATGAGGTATGCTGGGAGGGTTCAAATGATTCTAACACGTGAGGATTTTCAGATATGTGAAGAAGATATTGAAAACTTTCCCTGAGAAATTCACAATCAATTTCATCTTCAGGGATTTGAAAAGTGAGATTGAGGAGGTGCTACCAGAATTGCGCAATAGATTCATCAGGTGCTTTTCATAATTACATAATTTTTTTGTTGAGTGCTTTACAGTCATAATGATAGAAAGCATGGAATAACTCATCAAGCATGTGATCATAAGAGTGAATGGAGACTATGAACAATGTGTGACACCATTGCTTGACACGCCTTTCAAACGTGTAATCGAACAACCCACAGAAAATGTCATCCGAGGGGACTTCATTCTTGTGACAAAAGCCTGCGAAGGAAACTCTGTGCCTTAGTAGGGCTACTGTGCCTTCACCGTCATACTTAAATCGTGACAAGTCATCAATAACATCCTCCGACACTTCGAAGTCATGTGCATGAGAGAAACATGTTGGAGGTATGATTATAATGTAAGTCATGAATGATGTGCAAAGATTTAGAATAGACTTTGAGGACTTAGCTTGTCATCTGGCCCTCCTTCTAGCACCAAAAATATTGACGGTGCTCGACCCACCAACATGTCAAGGGATATCCCCGGTAAGAAGTCCCAACTAGACCTCAGACCATTTGGAGTAGGAGTCCCAACATTGGGTAGTACAATAGTGCCTTGAATGCGGTAGCATGCAAAGGTAAGTATGATAACTTTTTCGGAAGCAAGTGTGTGACCTTGCAGTGAGTCGAGTGAGATGCTTTGGGGTTCTAACACACATTGGGGAAAATTAAGTGTGTCCCTTATACGCTTGTAATAGTATGCAGTCTTAAAGGAACACACAAGTAGAATGACATCACAGGATGGAAGAGGAATAATGCACAATCCAAAGTGATGGGTTAATACAACAACATGTCTCCAACAATATTCATAAAATCACATACAAAATAATTCATACACAAATGCATAAGTTAAATAACATACATTTCTAAAGTAACTAGAATAGTCGAGCTACAATAAAAACATATGCATGAAAATGTGATGGCTCAGTTATATATATTAAGTGGAAGTTCCATCCCTACATACACCATTGAAAACCACTAGCCCCAATAGTGAAACATTACAATCAACACCGCCTACTCCTCCAAAGATATGTACTCACTCTACACTGTGGAGAAGCCAAGGCTCGTCACAATACTCTCCAAGCTTTCTCTAAGCAATGGCTAGCCAAAATCTTGTACTATGAGTTATGAGGTTCTGTATATAACAAAGGGTGGGGTGACCCTTGACATTCCCCTTTGAATATTGCACTGCCCTCATGACTCTTTACATTAAATAGTGACCATTCACATTCCATTAGTGACACTAGGAATTTCACTTACAAGATATTTACAATAATACAATTTTCCACATTTACCCATGTGAGACAAATTAGGCTAGAGACAACCTAACAAGACAAAACACTATGACTCCGAGGTTTGGGAAATACCAAATCGGCAACATCCACTTGATGCTTCTCAGTCATGTACATGATGCCAAGCTTGGTATTGTTCTATGATGTCCCCAAATTGCTTGATGTTGTCTTACTGAAAGCAGACCATTGCCTCCATGGAATCTGGGCAAGTGGTCCTAGAACTTGTGCCCATCTCATCCTAAAGCATGTGCATCATTGTCCCGAGTGTGGTTGGACCACCAATGTACTTTTGCATGTTGTCTATGCTCAACTACAAGTCATCACTGGTGGCCTTGTGCATCAAATTCTCTATGTACCTTTCAATCTCCAGTCGAACTTGGTTCTTGTGCTTAGCTTTGGTGAGGGAACCTACATCTGTTCACTCTCTTCCTTAGCTACTAGGTTTTCCATCTCATCAACTTGTATTAGTGTTTTTTTCTCTGCCATTGTGCCTTGTCTTTGTTCTTCTTCCTATTTCTGCTTCTCAACTCCTGTTCTTCCTTCGACTATTATTCTGCTTGCTGCGATCTCAGTTCTACTACCTGCAAGATATTCTTTTTTCTCTTTGTTCTCTCTACTATCTGTGTCCTCTGCTTCCTTTTGCTTCTGTTGTCAAATTTTCCTGCATGAATATTAAATCCACTTTCGCTCTACAAATTTGTTCTCTATCTGTTATGTTAGCAATTTCCTCTCCCCCTCATCCTGTACTAGATTGCTGCCTTCTTCCATTGCTGTTGGTCTTGCTGCCATGTTAGTGTTGACTCATTTTCTATAAATAGTCAGGAATATTCATATAATGGCAAGTAAACTAGCACTTTCTCAATTTCTTCCCCAATACTTCTTTTAGTGGTCTCTCTTGAAACAACTCCCTTTGGTGCCTTGGTATAATGACTGCTGAAGAGAAGCGCTTCATGAGTGTGGTACTTGTGCGGTAGAAAGGACACTCATGGAAAGAAAACATTATCTCTTACAAATATAACTTTAAAGCATGATCAAGCAGCAACCAAGGCATCTGACTAGAGGAATTGCACACTGGGGAGTCCCAATAGTGAGTGTGGAAGCTTGATGACTGGAACTGCACAATGTGTAGTTTAGTCTGGGACAAAACCTGGGAGATACTACGCATTCGATAGTATCAGTGGCCAAGATAGGAGACTAGCTCTTGAAACTGCGCAGTGCGCAGTTGGAGCTAGCCTAGGACAAAATCTACACAATTCCAGAAGCCAAGGCAGAGGCCTTGAGCTCTCAGTTTGTACAGTGCATGCAGTGAGATGTGGGATCTAGGCAAGGGGAGATCATATATGTCGATGGGGAGCGTGAAAACAAGCATATCCAAAGGATGGTGTGATTTTTAGTGCATGACTAGGTTCATGTAAAACAAGTGCAGAAATGGATCAAATTGAAGGAACACGAAGCATGTGAAGGGAGTTTCCGCAAAGACCATTATTGGTGCAAAAACAAGAAAACTCATGCGACACTTGGGGAAGGTAATGTATAACTTGAAACGACACTTCTACAAGCTAAAACAAGTTAAAACACCAATGATCGTTCAATAAAATTATTGAAACAACACTCTCATAAGCTAAACAAGTAGAAGCGACAGAAAAATTGCCATAAGGCGATAAAACCAAAACTCACCATGAAAAGCGCTAACAGTTCTCTGAAGGCTCCTTGATCTCCTAGGGAGGTCAGAGCTTGATGATTGATTGCACAAGTGAGATATAGAGGTGTCCATTAGGTAGATTTTAGCAAAATGGAGTTCATGATGCATATGCTTGAGATCAAGGACAACAACAACACTTGGCAGAAACTTCTAAATATTGCAATGTGTCACCTTTGGGAAACTAATAATAGATCCCTACTTCCTAGGGATGCTTTTCCTCTTAGCTTCTTGATTTTTGGGAAAAATTCCATGCACTGCCTAGAAAGATTTCATAGTTTTGGGAAGGACCAAAAAACTCACTGGCACATGCATTGAGCAGTTTCTGAGCATAGTAGGTTTTGCGCAATTTCTGGGCTGAGTGGCTCTAGGCTGCCTCTCAGGCTCTGCACAATTTCGCAGCTGAAGGTAAGCTTTCAGCTGGCTCTGCATTATTTTGGAGTTGAAGGATCACTTGTTCGCTTGGACTTCTCTACGCAGTTTCCCCGCTAAAGACAAGGTGCTAGCTGGGTTTGCGTAATTTTGGAGCCGAAGCTCACTACTGGGTTGCACTACACATTTCCTGAGAGTAAGGCTCACTATTGGGCTGACTATGCAATTCATGAGAGCGAGGCTCATTTCTAGGGTGCACTACACAATTCCTAAGAGCAAGGTTGGCTTCCCTCTAGGACTGTGAAGTTTTCCAAGGCAAAGCAAGAACCGGATGCAACCAAGTCATGAGGGGTTTAGCTTCTGTTTAGAGAACAAAGAAAGTAATCGAACACAAGATGTAAAGCGAAAGATAAATTCAAACAAAAGCACAAGTACCAGAGGAGTGAAAGGCAAGCTGCTAATATTTTAAGGAGGGAGGCTCCAAAACTAAGCGAAGGCAAAGTTTTGGAGGGTGGTTGTAGCTGCTACAACATATTGGTGGGAAGGTTAATGGGAGAGACAATGAAGATGAGTTTGTGATATTTAAGGTAGGAACCAATAAATAATATTTTGTTAATGCCCTCAAGGAGGTATTCTACTATATAATTAACTATGATGACTAGTACATGAGATGAAAAACCCTGTGATAGGAGAGAGACTAGCCATTGTGAGAGTACATTGAAATTTTCCACATCTTGCACTCAAAGCTAGGTATTGGACACTTCAATTGGAACATGGTTCTAAAGTTTCTTAGTGGCCTTCATAGGTACATCCACATGAATATGGGTTTCTTTGACATATCCTCACTATCCACCACAAAAAATATTATAAAAGGCAAACCTAACTCACAGAACAAGGGAAAAAGTAAAGAGAACCAAACTCAAGACAACTAGCTCAAGTCACATGCAAATAAGGGTAATGGGAAGTCAAAGAAGGACATTGGAAAGTGGTGTGAGTTTTAAAAAATAACCTAGCACAACACTAATGAATGCTACTCAAAATAATCAATGTTGGCTAATTTTAAAGAAAACAAAATATATTTTAGCTTTAATTTTGATTTTGAATAGGATAAGTAAAAGTGGATCATCGATGTAGAACCTAGTCCCATCATTGTCATTGTAAAGATCCAACCTAAATAGTTAGAGGATCTTGAGGGGGCATGCCTCTTCCATTCATAGATGTGGGTGAAGGGGACTCCACTACATTTCATTATTTACAATAAGAGGCAAAATAACATAATCTCAATTGAGGTCATTAAGAGATTGAAGCTATTGACATTATGTTACAGACATTTTTGTGCCCTACAACCCCAAGCATGAAATGTCCATAAACCAAGGGCTCCTAAGTCCCTAAAAGTTTTGTTCTAACCCCTAAAGGAACAAGGTCAACAGATTACAGCTTCTCCCAGAAGTTCTCCATGAGAAACTGCTCAGAATTGGTCAAAACAAGATCATTGCAGCTGCTCCACTGGCTAAGTGCATTGCATCTCACCTAAATACACTGTGAGGGTGCGTTGCATTTCAAAAGTCCCTTCTGTGGGGTGCAATGGGTGAGAAATGACAAATGGCAGTGTCATTCTGCGAGGTGGAGAGGCAATGGAAGCTTCCAGAATCTTCTCCTGTGACACTTGCCTCACTGAATTCGACCAAGGATGAGTAAGAGGTCCTCAGTCTCCAAGTGGAAGCAAGAAATATTAGAGAGAAGACACTAATCAAATCACAAGTTGACTCATCCCCCTTACAGATATCTATATATGGATCCCTCATCCCAGAGATCCAGAGGCTGGAATTTTGCATATTGTAAGGAATTGTTGTTGGTTTCTTGAGACAAACATCAGATTGTTGGGTGATCTAAGCTTTGTTTGAGGTGAAGAGGGGCTTCTTTGCTGGGAGGTTGATGCTGGGTCGAAACAACTAGTTGTAACTCCTCCTGGATCTTTTCTTGTTTATCAATAAAAACTATTTGAGTTTTCCTCCATGCTTTTGTATCATTGATGCTTGTTACATTTGTATGGTCAATTTACATCTGATCCTAAATTGTTTATGATTATAGATCCATGTCTTTGTATAGTGCTATGCTTCTGTGATCTTACAGGTACTTTGTGAAGCTGGGCGTGCAAGGGAGCAGGTAGTTGAGGACTATCAAAGAAGAGAGGAATCGAATCGAAGGATTAGCGCAAGACAGAGGTTGGTCTTTCCGTTCCTCTCTATCTATAATTCATAAAGGAAAAACAAAAGTGGTTTTTCTCTGTTTGTTTCTAAGGCAGCTATCACACCTTAGTGGGATAGAGCAGTTCTAAATAGACACTTTTCCCTGTAACAAAATGGCGACTCCACTGGGGAAGTAATTAGTTTGTTTGTTTATCATTCCTTGTTGTCTATTTCATAAACTTACAAGTAGCATTTGAACTGCATTTGTCATAACAAATGCAAAGTAGATAATTGCTGCTTCAATCCGTCCACTGGATCTGTTCATGATTTAAACAACTGATTCACAAACTATCTGATTGCCCTTGTGATAGATCTTAGATCATCCTTAGATCTACCCCTGATTGTTGCATTACTGATTGCTTTTTGCTCGGCCAAAACCCAAGAACTGAACTGCAAATTGTGACCCGGAACCCGAACAGAGTCTCGTTTCTGGCCCAGCGCAGGTACTGTTCAGAGATTCTGAATCTCAGCACACTTCCCGAGTGGACAACCTGCACTGCATTTCAGATTCTCTGTGTTATAGGTGCGCTGATCAGACTAGCTCTGTGTAGTTGTGGCTTCTGTGGTTCATTCTTTCGAGTTCTATTCCTAAATTTTGCTCCCTGTGATCAGTATATGTCTGTTTGAAACTCCTTTTCCTTGCTGTTATTCCGCCTCCTTTGTACAAAAGAACTGTAGATGTTTTTGTGTGTTTGTTGAGTCATTTACAGTTCTCCTTTGCAAAAGTAGCATAGTCGTACTGTCGTCCTTTGATTTGAATCTGTCGCAAGTGTCGATTTCGATCGTAGGAAAAAGTTTGATTGCTGTTGATGGTCGATTATCCTATTACTATTGCTTTTGGTATGAATTTGTAATTTTCTAGTGTCAAGAACAAGTATTCAGTTCAAAATCGTGAAGTGTTGTGATCGTCTCCATTTTTTGATTTCGAAAAGAAGCTTGTTGATATTTGTCGCTTGAAAAGAAATTCATATTTGTGCATCAACTTTCTTTTTAGCATCCATATACTAAGAAAGTCGAAAACAAATACATGCATGTGCATCTGCATATAGACAGTCTGATTGGCTTGATTTAGGAAAGTGCATTTAGAGTGTGCTCTTTGCTCTTTGTGAAAATATTATGTCTTTCTTTTCCCTAGTAGCTAGGATTTTCATTGCATAAAAGAGATAAAAAGTTTGTTTATCATCTTAGATTTCATTTTAGGAATTACATCTACATCTCATGGTGAACCCGAAAGGCAAACTTCATAAACAAGATCAACTTAAAATAAATTCAATGAATCTAACAACGCTTTGGAACTTAACGCACAACATTTAGAGGTCTAGGCTAGAGACGTATTCCGACGTCGTAAAGCCTAGTAACTGTTGTTCTCACTGATGGTTGGGTGATTCCTCCACTTTGAAACGATAAGTGCCAGTACGGACTTGTGCTCCCACGTACCGTCGAGTATATTTTGGGAGACCCCAATAGGCCTAATCCTTTATCCATAGGAAGCCATGTCTGCCACCCTATCGATCGCAATGCACTGAACACAGCATTCGGGAAGATTGACT
This sequence comes from Pinus tabuliformis, assembly GCA_031772625.1. Taxonomy (NCBI): domain Eukaryota; kingdom Viridiplantae; phylum Streptophyta; class Pinopsida; order Pinales; family Pinaceae; genus Pinus; species Pinus tabuliformis. Next base: position 944,734,278 of record CM062805.1, read on the forward strand.
GCCGTACCGTAAAAAGTATTCTGCAGTTTTGCGATTGGTTTGGTACTCCCTCTACCTAGATTTCCAGAGCAGTCCCTTTCGTTCCTTTTCAGACTCCTTAATGGAAAAGGTCCATCTGAGCACTTGTCACTTCCGGCTCATTAAAAATCGAAGGGGACTAGAGTCATCTTTTGTTTTTTCTCGACTCTTAAAAACTGAAAAAACAAGTTGTGTCAAAGCGTCTAAAATTCATTTAATTCGGAAACATACTTCCCCTTTATTTTAGTTGATCAAGTAATCTGCAATCGTGGAAGAAAGTCAATTGAAACCCCGTCGTTCGTGGAGGCTTACGAGTCAACCATCTTTGTCTCCGGAATCGAAGCCAGTACAGACAAAGCGAACTCGTTTAACTGGTTCCAAATCTCCTATTAAAGTTAGAACAAGTGTTCCAACGACATCAGAGACTCTGGTTACTCCAAACATTTCCGGAATCCCTGCCTCTACAGAAGAAGTTCAGCAGCCACAGAAGGATAGTGATATTGATCCTAGTCTGAGAGTAAACACTTGTGTTACCGAACCAGTTCCATCTACAACCAGTTCGGAGAGTCTTGCTCTTCAGACATCTGTCGCTGCCGATTTCACACCTTCTTCGGCACCATAAATATTCTACAGACCTGACGGTCTTCCCCTTCCACCATGTCTGATTGCCATAGAAGAAATTGTAGAAGATCCTCCAACAAGTACTCCAACGCAATTTGGAGTCGGGGTCACTCTATATCCTTCTTCATCAGAAGTTGGTCTACTACCAGCGGAAGCTCCTGTAGAATCGCTAGGTAATCTTTTGGATAGACTACAAATGTCTGAACAACCGTCAACATCTAGGACTGTGTCGTCTGACACAGCGACGGCGGAACTCCCTGCTATCACTCCGACAATGTTCGCCGGTATACCATCTATCCCAACTAGCTCTCAACCGCTAGAAGGAGTCCACTCAGGGGCTATTTCGACAGTATGGTATGTTCCTGTTTGTTCATCCGGAATAATATCCGGAAACTCTTATGTTGAGTCTCAACAAGTTGATCCATTTGGAGGTCAATTTGGGCAGTCCGATCCCCAAGGGCAAACAATTCCCTTGAGTTCTGGATTACCACCGTATGGGGGGTAGTATACCCTTTCATTATCCCCTCCGGGATGATATCCATACGGGAGTTCACAAAAACATTCAGGTTATACTGGAATTACCTCAAGCGGTTGGGTACCAATACTACCTCAACAACCAAGAGTTGTATACTCAATGCAACAATGCTTACCTATGTCAAATATACCAACTACGCCAGCTATTGTGACGATGTCACAAGTTCAAGCGCTGCCTATTGTATGCCAACCTCAGGTTTCTCAGGTTGTAATGCAACAGCCCCTTGACCCTGCGACTCAACCACAATCGCCGACTGGTGGAATGACACAGGTTCAGACGGGTACAATTACACCTCATCTTGGTCAAACTGTTAGTATCAGTCAACAGCACATGGCTTCACAGCCATGGCTAGTACAATACCAACAACCGCAATTCCAACAAGTATACCAAGGTTCTGAGCAACAAATATTTGCTAATAGTGGACAGCCGTACATTCAAAACGGTCAAAATCAACCATTTTACAATGGTCATGCCCACCAACCGTACCAAACACAGCAGCATCAAATGAATTATGCTGGTATGCAAAGACCAACTGCTCAGGCAATCCCATCTTATCCTGGGTATGCTTCACCTAACTTGAATCAACAGTTACCCTTTGTGGAAACTTTAGAGTTACCTGATTTAAATCGGTTAACAAACGATCCAATCGCTTACGCCCCTTGGTGGCCAGCGATTCCGCATAAACTTCCATCAGATATTCCTAAATTTAATGGAAATCCGGGTGAAGATCCATCGAATCACGTGATGACCTTTCATCTATGGTGTTCATCAAACACCCTAAATGATGATTCGATAAGACTTCGCCTCTTTCATAGGACGTTGACGGGTCCGGTGGAAAAATGGTACATCGAATTGCCCAGAGCTTCGTTTGACAACTTCAGTACCTTAGCCACAACCTTTTTAACCCATTTTCAGTTACCAATAAGGTACGAAACAAGAACAGAACTTCTTACCAACTTCAAACAGACAATAGCCACTCACATATCTAATCATATACATGAGTGGCGACGTCGTCGTAGAATGGTAAAAACCTATGTCCCCGATCAGCTCTTAGCTGAATGGTTTATCAAGTCATTACTGCCTTCCATTACGGAAGATGTGGCGAAGGGGGGAGTCGTAAAAGAAGAGCAAGTTATCGCTCGTGCGCAATATCTGGACTTGATTTACACTCAGTCCGGCATGCTCTACGATAAAATACCTGACGCCCCTAGACCGGAATTCTCAATTCCTCCTCCTCCTAAATCGAACAATGACTCTCATGCCGACGATGGCGTGATTGACACTACAGACACGAAATCGACAAAGGCTACATCCAAAAAGGCCCGTAAGATTTCAAGTCAAAATGCAAAAGATGAACTTCTTGCTTCGGAAGTAAATGCCGTATCGACAGATAAAGGCAAAGAAACCAAACAACCAGGGAGCAAGAAGAAAGGCAAAGGGAAGAAGAAGATACAGGAGGAATCATCACCTGAAAAATATTCTTCAAACCCTCCTGGAGATAGGAAACCAAAAAATCCATGCTTCATATGCGATGAGGATCATTGGACCGCAAATTGTCCACACAGAGCTGAGCTTAAGAAATTCTTAAAGAATTCGAAAACCTCCGCAGTGTTAACTGATCCGTTTCCAAATCCAGGAGCAAATCTGGTTGAAAGTGGAAATGCTTCCCCGTCTCAAGTGATAATGTTATCAGTTTCAAAACAGGAAAATGATGCTTTGATATCGACAAGGAAAAAAGATTATGGGAATCCACAGCTGTCGAACAACAAGGATAAAGATCAACCTAGTAGTTCGACAACAACTTCGACAGAAGTTGCACCACCCATCATTCCTGAATTGACAATAAAACCGCCAATGGGAGTAGTACACAAGTCGACGTTTAATCCCTGCGCTAGAGCGGCACAACATTATAATATAGTGGAAGATTTGGCCCAATCGCCATTCGCTATGTCGACTCTTGAAGTACTACAGAATTGCCCATCCCAAAGGCAGGCTTTATTATCAGCCATTGGTGGGATAGACCCAAAGGATTCCAATCTTGTATCCTTTGACCATAAAGGATACAATCCTCAATTACCAACTCAACTAGATTTCCTTGTTCAAGTGAAAGCCCTCAACAAAACTATTCATCGAACAATTATTGATGAGGGAGCATCTACATGCATTATGTCGATGAGTTGCTGGAAAACTTTAGGATCTCCAACCTTGTCGCGATCTTCGACGACATTAAAAGCATTCGACAGAAGAATAGATACCCCATATGGTATTCTAAATAACTTGAAGGTTGACCTAGGAGGGAAAACGGTAGAAATAGATGTTGAAGTAATCGATGGAAATCTTGATTACAACATCCTACTAGGAAGGCCATGGATATATGCTAGGGCGGCTGTTGTGTCAACCTATTTTAGGAAGATTGCATTTCCCTTTCAAGGAGGGATTACAATCGTCGATCAACAAAACTTCCTCCCCAATGGTTCTCAAGTTACAGGAAGCATTCCCATGATCCATGGAAGCCCCCATTCGCTTCAGAATATCGGAGTAGGCCTATTAAAAGATCCTATACTAATGGGAACTTTCGCCCTTCCACCTCCAATCAACCTGGCGGAAGTAGAGTCGATAGGAACCTGCAACATGATATCTTCTAAAAAGATCTTAGAAATCGATATCGACATGGATCATGCAATGGTTTTGCCCCCAAGCCCAACGGAAATATTGTAGCAATCAATGTTCCTAGCATGGGAAGCAAACCCAAATCAATGCTCAACAAGCGTTTGGATAGATAGGTCTAAAAAATATGGTACCCCTTCAGATCCTTGGTCGCGAGTGCATATCACCGACGAAGGAATTGTCCAATCAATGCTAATTGAAGGAGCACCATGGAATGATTCCCACCATCGTTCCCTTCTTCCGGATTGTGGAGAAGATACTCAAGATGACCTTTATCATCCTTCAGTCTTTGATTTCCTATCAAATACGGTAAACACGATGGATTCCAAGTGAAACTTGTCCAACATTGAAGAGACTATTGCCATAAATATCTCAACAAAAACAGATGTTGTAGAGAATATTTATGTTGGCAAATGTTGTTCTCCTTCAGAACTGGAAATATATAATGCTCTTTTTCGCGAATCCAGAGATGTCTTTGCTTGGTCATACAGTGAAATGCCAGGCATTGACTCGAGTATCGTTGAACACGAAATTAAGATGTATCCAGATGTCAAAACAGTACGACAACGGCTAAGGCAGGTGCACCCCAAGAAAGCCGCTGCCATTAAGCAGAAGTTGAAAAAATTCTCCATGCTGGTTTCATCTACCCGGTTCCTCTAACCGATTGGGTATCGAATATTGTCCCTGTTATGAAAAAACAAGGAACAATTAGAGTGTGCATCAATTATAGGGATGTAAATCAAGCTTGTCCAAAAGACAACTACCCTACACCCTTCATTGACCAGATAATTGATGAATGCGCCGGATGCGAAATCTTTTCATTCATGGATGGATTCTCCGGGTGTAATCAAGTAAATATCCGCCCATAGGACCAGTCAAAGACTGCATTTATTTGTCCGTGGGGCACATTCACATATCGAAAATTACCCTTTGGTTTAAAGAACGCAGGGGCGACGTTTCAGAGGGCGATGAATTCTGCCTTCCATGACATCAAAAACATCGTTCAACCATACCTCGATGACCTTCCGGCTCATTCGCGAAAGCGGACTGATCATCCGCAACATTTAAGAGCGATATTTCTACGTTGCAGACACTACAAGATACGACTCAATCCACACAAATGTGTATTTTGTGTCAGTTCTGGTCGTTTACTTGGCTTGTAGTCTCCAAGGACGGGATTCGTCTCGACCCATGTAAGGTCCAGGCAGTCATAAATTTGCCTCCACCTTCGAATTTGCTTCAGATTCAGAAACTCCAAGGGAAAGCAAACTTTCTGAGGAGGTTCATTCCAAATTACGCCGAACTTGCTAAAGGTTATACACGTCTTTTGAAAAAGGAAGTACTCTTTGTCTGGGATCAGGTTGCGCAAGCTTCCTTTGATGCTTTAAAAGAATCCCTAATGAAAGCATCATTAATGTACGCTCCTAATTATCAAAAAGATTTTAACCTGTATCTGGCTGCAGCAGATACGACCATCGCAATGGTTTTAGTTCAAGAAGTCGATGGAATTGAACATCCTATATATTATTTAAGTAAAAACTTAAATGATACAGAAAGCAAATATTCTTACGTTGAAAAGCTAGCACTCACAGCTATTCAAGCGATACAGAGATTTCGACACTATGTCCTCTTTCGGAAAACTACCATTCTGTCAGATTGCAACCCCATGACTTATATATTGTCATGACAGTTGTTGGGGGGCAAATATTCAAAATGGATAGCAATCCTACAAGAGTTTGATCTAGAATTTGTAAAATCCAAGTCGAAGAAAGCTCTAGTTTTCGCAGAATTATTGTGTGATCTCCCATTGTCATCCAACGATGAAACATTTGAAGAAACAATCGTGGACGAAAATTTGTTTCTGATATCAACAAGCAATGAGTGGTATGGGGATATAATCATTTATCTCCAAACCCAAAAATATAGGCCAAACACCTCCCACTCCGAACAAAAACGTATTCGATGCCAAGCAAAAGACTACATGATCGTCAGTGATACACTTTACCGTCGCGGTATCAATACAGTTCTGAGAAGGTGCCTCACCCATGAGGAAGCCGGAAAAGTCCTGAATGATTGTCATTCAGGCGCGTGTGGGGGGCATCAATCTGGATATGCTGCAGCGCAAAAAATCTTACGAGCAGGATACTTCTGGCCAACAATGTTCAAAGATTGCATAAACGCAGTCAGAAGTTGCCATGCTTGTCAAATTTTCGATAGAAAAACCAGAAAACCACCCGCACCTCTGAAACCAATAGTCGCTGTTGGTCCATTCACCAAATGGGGCATCAATTTCATGACATGTAACCCCACCTCGACCGGGGGGCATGGGTATATCATAGTCGCAGTTGACTATTTTACCAAATGGGCCGAGGCGATGCCTACATTAGATGATACTGGTGAAACAGCTGCCCTCTTCTTTTTCAATCATGTAGTCACCAAATTCGGCGTACCACAGGCTATAGTCACAGATCATGGATCACATTTTCGCAATCACATGATGGTCGAATTAGCTGCCAAACTAGGGTTGTCTCACGACAGCTCTACTCCATATTATCCGCAAGCCAACGGACAAGTTGAAGCAATCAACAAGGTCCTGAAACGCATGCTGCAAAGGATGATTGGAATTCACAAAAGAAGATGGCACCTAATCCTGTACTCAGCTTTGTGGGCTTACTGAACATCGGTAAGGAATGCAACCGGGTTCACACCTTTCCAACTGGTATATGGCCTGGAAGCAGTCTTACCAATCCAGTGTGAAATCTCGTCTCTCAAACTCGCAATTGATCTCCTCCCCGGAACTTCAGAAGAAGAAGCTCGTTTCTTGGAATTAATCCAATTGGATGAAACCCGTCATGATGCCGCTTTGGCTAACGAAGCCCATAAGAAACGAGTCAAGGCGCAGTTCGACAAAAATGTCAAACCCCGTGTCTTCTCAGAATGTGACTTGGTCTTACTTTACGACCAAGAATCCGATAAATTGGGAGCAGGTAAATTTAAGTCTTTATGGATGGGCCCCTATATTGTTAAACGAGTGTTAGCAAAAAAAGCCTATGAGTTAATGGATTATGACGGAATTCCACTGGCGCAACCTCGTAATGGGTTGTACCTCAAGCGTTACTATGCGTAATGGTAACCTGTATGCTTTTGTTATGTTTTTGTTTTTGCTAAAGTGTTTATTTTGGTCAAGTAATCCACTTTTTACATTTGTTGCAGATGTCAAACCTATTGGAGTCATGTGTTGGATATGCTGACGGAGCGAGTCGTAGTTCGCGGAACCTATCTTCCGCAGCCTGGGCTATTTTTGATCCAAGCGGCGAGTTAGTAAGTTTCAGAGGGGTATGTATTGGTCGATCAACAAATAACATCGCTGAATATAGCACGTTGATAAAACTTCTCTCTGATGCCATCACACATGGTATACGCCGACTAATTGTCAGGCTAGACTCACAACTCGTAATACTACAACTCACTGGTATCTATTCCGTCTGAAACCCAGCTATTTATCGCATGTTCCTAAGGGTTAAGATTTTGGAAAGACAATTTGATTTTATTCAATATCAACACATTTCCATAAACTTAAACACATTAACTGACTCATTAGCAAATTATGTGTTAGATAGACATTTACAACATTTATAAAAAGAAACATACCATCAATGTTTACATTTGGATCATGTAACTTAACCAAAATAAAACTCCAAAAATAAAAAATATATATAACTGTTTATGGTTTACACATAATGTTCTGTAACCAAGACAAAATCGGTCAAATGACCAAAAAACTCAAAATGCTAGGGGGCACCCTAGTCTAATGATGCTCGTGATAGCAAGTCACAGCCTGTGCGATCATGCGTAAGAGACGAGTCCATCGTCTAGGCACACCAGTAGTATGCCGATGTAACCTCAAAGGTAGCTCGTCAATCCTCACATCTAGAATACCAAGAGTGAGGCCCTCAACCTGCTCCTGTAATGCTATGAGAGTCTCGGCCACGTCGAGGTCACGAAGGATAGCCCTTCCGACGGCCTCTCCTGCTGGGGCAGCAGCTAGTACTCTCAGGCGAACTGCTGGACGAACAGGACCAACATCTGCATGTACACATGAGTTTGATTAAAGTCTTGATAGAATAAAGCACAAGGACATTATAAACAAAAAACGATAAACAGGAATATGGTCAAAAATTTTACCAATGGCGCCCCACTGTTCACCATCCGGCAGTACCAAATCTGGATCACCCCGGAAGTCCATGCCAGCGTATGGATACTCGGAATAAACCATCTCCTGACGATCAAACCACCTGAAGAAGGTATCAGAAAATGAAATCTGAGACTGGCCAGCATGCCTAGACATGTGGTCAACCCATCTCTGCATACGTGGTTCAGTAGGAGAAGGTAAATCGAGTGCAATGTACTGCGGCTGCATCAGTGGTATCTTCTCCAAGGCAAAGGCGGTCAAAATAGAACCATACCGAAAGTTCTTCAACCTCCCGCTCTTTATCTTGGTCAACTGTTCTTTCATCACAAGAAGTACTGCGTCGCAGCAGTTGAACACCTTCGGTTGGAGCCATTCCAAGGCATACTGCATATAAGATCGGTTGGCTACATGAAGAGCTACACCACCGGCCATCCTACCAAAAGTAAACAGAATAGTCCTAAGGGACCTGTCAGTGACATCACGGATGATGATCTTGCCGTCTTTACTCTGCTGAGATCCTTCTCTGCAGTACCGGCGAACATAATCTCTCACCGAGTCACCTCCTCGGGCCGAACCTGATAAAGAGATGGGGGCACCCCGCCTCGACAAGCCAGTCAAGAAATAGATGTCTACTATAGTCAAGGGGATAGATTTGCCCCTGATCTAGAAAACCTGGTTGGTAGGATCCCAAACATTGAGCAAATACTGCAGTAAGTTGATCTGTTGTCTCATGCTAGAAATGCGGAAAAACTTCAGCAAACCACAGTTCCGCAGTGCGTTTACTGTAACTGGATCATGTAGGGCAAGCATGTCCTCTTCTTCATGCTCACGTTCTTGCCATGTAATGGTCATCTTGCTCCAAATATCTCTGAAAAACAAACAAGAGAAGAGTTAGATCCCGATTTTGGCAAGAAACAGGCAAAATTTCCATCAAAAATTGTGCACAGAATTCCTTCTTTGCGCCCATCGCACCTGCAGCAGTACTCTGGGTGCATTGCATGTCAGATGGCCTTTAGAATGGCCAACATTCAATGCACCTTTCGATACACAGAGGGTGCGCTGAAGGCAGAACGAGCTTTTCAAACCCCAGGGGCTCAGAAAAGCTAGGAATCAAGCTCAAAATGCAAAATGGAAACCATGAAATGAAAGAGCTCAGGTTTAGCTCCTACCTGGTCCAGACGGCGCCGAGAATCGTCCACAGAATCTCCCGAAATCAGCTGATGAAAATCAAGGGGGGAAAGCACCTCCAAAGCTCCAACAAACCAAAGTTCAAAAGAAATGGTAAAATGAGAGGTAAAAACACTTTTTCATTACTTTTTACGTAGTTCAAAGTAAAATATTGGTGTTCTAACTCGTTTTCAAGCATATATTGTTCATTTCTGACTAGTTTGATGAAGCAATTGAAAATACAATACAATCTTTGAAAGGACAGAGCTATTTATGGTAAAATAAAAAAGGGACCATTCAATCGAGTAGTTTTAGCACATAGTTCAAGCTCGTTAAAAAATAAACATAAGACATGAGCAAATGTTTCCACCCGCGTTTAAGCTCGTTAAAAAAATGAACTATTCCCCGGTAAATAACTATCGTGAATGTAGTACTTCAGCCATTAAAGCCTTGGTCATGTTTGCACCGTCACCTCCACTTTTTCATTGGCCGATCATTCACCTCCATTTGATTGTTTACCCATTTTGAGGAACAGCTGCGAAGAGTGATTTAACTAGCCATCCTTGTGACACTGCCGTGATTGGAAAATTCCAAACCTTACCTGGAATCAGCTGCTACCCATTTTATCACTCGTTCCTCAAAAGACGAGTCTCCTTTAAGCTCTTTTCAACTGACTTGTAAAATATGAAAAGATTGTCGAGCCATTGGCCTCTCCAGCTCGTTAAAGGGACAGGAAGTGATATCCCTCCTCTAGATTTTAATCTTTTTGGACCTGAGGGATTATTACACAAAAAGATCGAGCGCTTGTTTTGTTCGGCACGTTAAAAGTATCGAAAATTCATCCCTTCTGTATTGTTTTTTACTTTTTCGGACTTAAGGGATTAGATGACAAAAAAGGAAATTTGGAGTTACCTTTACGTTCCTTTTCAGACTCTCTAAAATTGAAAAGGACCGAGTTATCTTTGTCGTTAAACTCGTTAAAAAGATTAATAGCGACAAACTTGTCTATAGACGAGAACAAGTTTCACTATCGCTAGGCTCGTTAAAACATAGCGATGGGTTTGCCCGAAGGGAAAATTATAGAACAAGCATATGTTATCCTCCTCAAGCTTGACAAAAATAAAGAGGTACTGGTCAGCAATGATTGGGGAAAAATTGGGAAGAAAACTCAAAGAAAACTTTATTGGTAGCAAGTTGCTCTTGAACATGACACTTCCACTCCGTGTCCGAGTCGGGTTGGGTTGTTTCATTCACCGGTCACATCACCATGGTCACGCCATACCATCCACATTTGGGGTTAATGCTACCAATCCATCACATCAGTGTCGCCGATATGTTCAAGAGAAGTCATTCAGTGAATTCACCTGTGTCACACCCACTACCATACATTATACTCCATCCTTTCATGACCGCCACCCTGAACCTTATATCACCAGATTGTTTTCACCTCCATTAAAATCATTTGTTTTGTTCCGTGTCATTGATGTGGGATTCATTAAGGCCCTCCTGTGATGGATCACTTCTTGTCGACATCAGCTCATTATCCAAGAAGTTGATCTAGGAACACCCCATTCAGTACTTTGAAGCTTGCATGCCTCAATGGCAAGTTTCTCACTTCCGACGACAGGTTTACATCAATGGCCTTCGACCGAAAGATTTTGCGTGGTGTTCGACGCCAAGTACTTTATTCACACCATGTGAATTGTACTGCAGTACCTTGAGGGTCATTATCATTATCGGTGATTCCTCTCGTGCTTGTTAATAGTTTACATCATTGACTGGTAATCAAGCGATGTCTTTCCATGTTCGACTTCAGAACATTTCTCACATGGATCGACTTGTACTTCGAGTGAAGATCGGACAAGATTGAAGACCCCGGATCTAGTTTCATCCATCTAGGCTGCGATATATATTCAGGGAAAATAAAGACATTAAATGTACATGATTGCTACACAGATAATCATCCACTCAAAAGGATGATGGCTCTACCAGAATCATCAGTCTACACTCAGACGATTGTCTGTCCTATGTACATGAAAATGAATTTATAAAGCTGAGCATGGGAATGCCCGCCTTAGCTAGATCATGAAAATAGTATGAAGATAATGTATTGTATTGTATCTTATTACAGGTCTCCTCCCAGCATTGAAAGAACTTCGGATCCTCATAATAAAGCATTTCACCCGACACCAAAAGGTTAACGGCCTCATACTTTAGGGGGCAACTGTTATAGACATTTTTGTGCCCTACAACCCCAAGCATGAAATGTCCATAAACCAAGGGATCCTAAGTCCCTAAAAGTGTTGTTCTAACCCCTAAAGGAACAAGGTCAACAGATTACAGCTTCTCCAAGAAGTTCTCCATGAGAAACTGCTCAGAATTGGTCAAAACAGGATCATTGCAGCTGCTCCACTGGCTAAGTGCGTTTCATCTCACCTAAATACACTGTGAGGGTGCGTTGCATTTCAAAAGTCCAATCTGTGGGGTGTGATGGGCGAGAAATGACAAATGGCAGTGTCATTCCGCGAGGTGGAGAGGCAATGGAAGCTTCCAGAATCTTCTCCTGTGACACTTGCCTCACTGAATTCGACCAAGGATGAGTAAGAGGCCCTCAGTCTCCAAGTGGAAGCAAGAACTATCAGAGAGAAGACACTAATCAAATCACAAGCTGACTCATCCCCCTTAAGATATCTATATGTGGATCCCTCATCCCAGAGATCCAGAGGCTGGAAGTTTGCATATTGTAAGGAATTGCTGTTGGTTTCTAGAGACAAACATCATATTGTTGGGTGATCTAAGCTTTGTTTGAGGTGAAGAGGAGCTTCTTTGCTGGGAGGTTGATGTTGGGTCGGAACAACTGGTTGTAACTCCTCCTGGATCTTTTCTTGTTTATCAATAAAAACTATTTGAGTTTTCATCCATGCTTTTGTATCATTGATGCTTGTTACATTTGTATGGTCAATTTACATCTGATCCTAAATTGTTTATGATTATAGATCCATGTCTTTGTATAGTGCTATGCTTTTGTGATCTTACAGGTACTTTGTGAAGCTGGGCGTGCAAGGGAGTAGGTAGCTGAGGACTATCAAGGAAGAGAGGAATCGAATCGAAGGATTAGCGCAAGACAGAGGTTGGTCTTTCTGTTCCTCTCTATCTATAATTCATAAAGGAAAAACAAAAGTGGTTTTTCTCTATTTGTTTCTAAGGCAGCTGTCACACCTTAGTGGGATAGAGCAGTTCTAAATAGACACTTTTCCCTGTAACACATTGCCACACCTCGAACCATACACCATTGGTTGATTTAGCCAAGGAAAAAACATTTGTGTTAGCCAACAATGCTGCCTATCCTATAAAATAAATCCCTTCAAAGATGAGGTACTATGTTATGTTTCCTCACTCAAAGTTTGTGATTTTCTTTTAGGGAAACCTTATATGTGGAAACATTATGTTGTTTATGAGTCTTGTCCTTGTATTATCATTGTTACTCTAGGAGGTCAACTCTATAGGGTACCAAAGGTGGTTTTGACTACTGAAATTTAATTGATCTTATCACAATAGTGCTAAAAGGTAATCCCTTATATTTAAAGTTTTTCCCTTTTCCTGGTTTCTATATAAGGTGAAAGTAATGTAATTGTAACCACCACATCCTCAACACAGGACCTCTCTACAAAATAGAAGCAAGCGGAAAATATTGTGAAGGTCAAACACTCAATTGATTTGATACTTGGTACTCCTTTACGTAATGGTACAATATATAAATGAAATAACTTAGAGAATGATGAAATGAAATGTCAAGTTCATGCACTCATCCAAAAGGGTCACATTTAATCGAGTTCCTCACCTTGTGGGTGCCCAATTGTGTTGGTGCAGAATAAGGATAAGACACATAGGATATGTATTGACTATAAATACCTAGATGAAATCACTGTCAAGAATAGATACTTGACCCCATAGATTAGATTAAGGGTTCCAATTTATTTAGTAATATTGATATGAAGTTAGGCTACCAACAGGTTCCAAATGAACAAACTAATGTATGGAAGAGAACCTTCAAATGTAAAGAAGAAATTTTTGATTGGTTGGTCATGCCCTTTTAATCCAATAATAACCCAACAATGTTCATGAGGATAATTGATGATATCATATAACTATTCACAAAATATTTTGAGGTTGTATGTTTGGATCACATTCTCATCTTCCACAAAACCTGGGTAGAACACTTGTAAAAAATTCAACAGATCATGAGAAACTTGCAACAACACAAGTTTTATTCCAATCTCGAGAATGTTCATTTTTCATGCATAAAATTAAAATACTTGGTATACATCATGGATGAACATGGGGTGCATGTGGACCTAACTAAAATCTAAGTAATTCAAGATTATCTAGCATTTACAAGTCTGATAGAGATATTCAACTTCTTAGGTCTTGATAACTTCTACTAAAGGTTCATGTTGAGGTTATCTCATACTAATTGGCCCTTGAGTCAAGTTATCAAGGGTGGACTTAAAGAAAAGTTTTACTAGTTTGATTCATGACATAGAAAATTCAAGGATATGAAACACTGCCTCTACTCCAAAACAATTCTCTCCTTGCTAGACATGCAATAACCATTTGAGATTGAGATAGATGCCTCTAACTATGTTATCAGTATAGTCCCCACCTAGTAAGGACATCTAGGATACTACCTAGAGATACCCCAACTATGACATGGATATGTATTCCATTGTGCATGCATGTTGATAGTGGAAGAATTATATTCCAGGGAAGGAGACAATCACCCACACCAATTAAAATCCTCTAAAATTCATTTATACACAAGAAAACTTAAATAATGAACAACATCAAGAATGGTCCACATACCTACAAAAATTGAACTTGAACAATAAGTACATGAAGAGAAGCACCATCTGTGTTGCATAATGCCTCAGTAAATGCCTAGTTGTGGCGTTAACCATAGTTTTCAACTCTTATGGGAATGATACCTATGGATGGCCACAATTACACAATGATGAATCTAAATTCTCTTGTACATACTAGACATTGATCGCAAGGAAATAAGTTTTACAATTCCACCTCCAAGATGTGCTCATGTGCTACTTGGGCCACCTTTCTGTTCCTTTAAGTAAGAACACCAAGCTAATTTTAAAAGAAAATTATAGTTAGGTGTTAGGGAATTTTGGAATGGGGAAGATAGTAGAAATACTTTAGAAGTATTTATATTATCCAAATATTTAACATGATGTCAATTGGTATATGAGATCGTGCATTGCCTATGCTATTTCTAGGCAAACCATCAAGAAGTAAGGGATGCACACTCCCCTGCCTAGCCTAAATAATCCTTAGAAGTTAGTCTCCATGGATTACATTTTAGGTTTTCCCTCCACAAAGTATGGTAATTATTACATGTTTGTGGTTTTTGATTAGTTCTCTAATATGACCATTTTACCACCATGCAAGAAGAGTATTACAATCATAGCCACTACTAAATTCTTTTTTAGTGTGTTTGGGTTCATTTTTTACTGCCTCAGACCATTATTTAGATAAGTATAGTAGGTTCCTCAATACCTTCTAGTCTAACCTATGGTATATGATGGATACCAAGTTGACCAAATCAACTATCTTTCATCCCCAAATAGATGGAAAAATAGAAGTGTTCAATAGAATGACCACACATATATTGCACATGTACAAATCCAAGCATCCACATACATGGTATGTAAGCCTTCTATACGTTCAACCTAGCTCTAACATTTCCCTCCATAACTATATTTGCCACAATATGTTTTTGGATGTGCTTAGGGTTCCAACCATTGGTCCCAATTGTTGTAGCTCTACCCATTGCATATTCACTGACAAAGTCCTCCCATGCTTAGAACAAGGAAAATAGAGCAATGAAATTTGAAAAATGGAACTAGCACCTCCAAGACAATGTTCATGATATCATGCAGAAAGCTAATGCTAAGTACAAGCAACAACATGACTAGAATTGGGTTCCACACAAGTTTGAAGTTAGTGATAAGGTGTGGTTACATTTATAGAAATAATTCCTCACACACTCCCACATGAATTTTTGACCACTCCCGTAGGGTCCTTACATAATTTTCGGAAATGGGGGAAAGGAAGGTATCAATGGACAATGTGCATTGTTTTAATCCCAAGGGTACCAAGAAATCAAAAAATAGAGCTCTCGAGAGAAGTTTTATGACTGGGTATAAAGTGGGGATTTCACATTCTATGAGTATAAGAAATTTGACTCCATGTATAAGGTAAAATGGGGTGAACCCAATGGAGGTTTTGAACAAAGTATGATATGTCCACAAGGTAGACAAAAGCATGTGATTAGAATTAGTTTTTCGTTTGTTCACCATTCATTGCAACATAAGATTGAGGACTTTGTTAACAACGTCGACTTTACCATTTGATTAAGAGTAGTATGGTGAGGAAAAGACATGGGTGAAATTGAGAAGTGGCGAGGGTTCCTGAAATACCTCATTCTGAAAGTGCTTGTGATGGTCAGACACTAACTCATCGGGGACACAAAACTATATAATAACATGGTTGAATAAAATGTGTGCTACAATGTTGGAAGTATTATTGAATGTGGGCATGGCCTAAGCCCACTTTGTAACATAGTCAATGGCAACTACAACATATTTTTGAATGTTTTTGGAAGGTGGATTATAGGTCATAAAGTGAATAACCCACTTGAAAAAGGGCCCTGTTGCAATAACAAGATGTAACAACAAAGGAGGAGGTAATTTCTTATGGATGAATAGGTGACACTTCATGCATTTCTTGGCTACTTGAATGCAATACTGAAAAAGTGTGGGCTAGTAGTAAATGGTGTGAAGGATTTTTGGGTTGTTGACATCCCAAACAAATGTCCCCTATAGGCCCCACTATGGAAGTTGTTCAAGACTTATTCAACTTCTTCCAAGGTAAGGCATCGATGTAAGATGGTATTGATGCCTTGTTTGTTTATTACTTCTCTAATGAGGAGATAGTGAAGATCTTGGTGGAGAATACACTAATGATAATCTCATGAGACTTATGGCCTAAATTTTTGTGTATGCAAGTAGACAAGAATGTTGCCATACCAAGGGTCATGTGACAAGATAACAAAGAGTTGTTCGTTAGGTAAAGTGTTTCCCATTGGTGGATCTTTGGTATATGAGGGAAAGTTAACAATGAATTTTACGAGTATAAGGGCCTTTTTTATTTTGGGTGAGGCAAAATCAAGATTGACTTCATTAAGTATGACTATCCATCTAACAAAATTATTGTTTATCATTATCCAAGTGAGAAAATAATGCATGGGTTTAAAGCTTCTGACTTCTTTCATTGTTCAAAGGATGACATAGTGACATAGTTTCTGGACTGTGGGTACTAATTGAGTATGATATTTTCTTCTTTTCCATAATTTATGGATGATCTGAATATGTTTTTACTCATGTAATAGATGACATGTTCTTTATTTCCATCTCCCTCTTGGATTAACACCTCAACTATTTCCACTTTATATGCTAATAAGTAAAGGGTATAATCCTTATTGTAATTAATAGGATTGATCAATGGTGCTTTTGAAAATGCATCCTTAAAAGAATTAAAATATTATTGAGATTGTTCATCCCATTGGAATGGGATATATTGATGAAGGAGACAAAGAAATACACGAGTGCAAGTGAAAAAATATAGGATGAAGCATTGAATGAAATTGGCTCTCCCTTGGAGATAATGTAGTTGGCACAAATTTTTGGGTATGGGGATATCTTGAATAGATTGGACCTTTAGAGGTCCACCATAACCATTTCTAGGAAATTATGAATCCTAGTGATCATGCAATAGACACATAGAACACACTTGATAGGGTTCAAGCAGAGCTTATATTATCTATAACAATGGATGATTGTGGAAAGATTCTTAATATATTAGAAAAATTATATGGAATGAACAGTGAGATCGTCAGGTAAGTAAGGATGATGTGAGATAGATCATGGAATATGTAATTCATGGCTCATTGGAAAGTGAATCCAACATTTTTAATTCCAAAAGGCTTGACGTGATATGAAAAAGTGCCCTGAGGAGTGGTAAAGATATTATGTACTAATATGTGTGGGGTTTTGATTTGATTATATCCTAAGAATCCATCCATGAAGGATAGATCATTAGATAAATTTTGAGATCTAAAATGGGACTCCTAATGAATATTATAAAATAATAGTGGAATTAATAAAATAAGATTATATTACCTCATAGAGTTTTGGAGGGAAAATTTTTAAAAACTACTTTTTCAACTCATATTTTCAACTTATCTCACTTGGTTTTACTCCAATTTCTAGCAGGAGCACTCATTGGATGCATAATTTAATTTTTCATCCATTGAGTACCCATGTTGCATACTATCGATGGACCCTACCACACAAAATATGTGAAATACATGAAAACACGTGATTGTAAGCACATTTTTGTACATTTCAATGGATCCAAGGGGTAGATGTTGTCAAAGCATATGCTTTCTTTTTTTGTTTTCCCCCAACCTACGTTTTGGTACTCTTAGGTATCATTTTTGGGTTTGGTGGCTCTAAAGGAGATTGGTCCCTTGAAGATGAAATATGTGAGATATGACTAGCTGGCATGACTGCCATCATGAAGGACATGGCAGGAGATTCCAAATACTAGAATGGAAATGCCAAAACCGTGTTAGGTAAGATCAAGATGGACATCACTTGAAGTGATGTGAAACTAAGAGAGAAGTACATGAAATAATTTTGAGCAATAGGGTGAGCGATGAACATTGTATCAATGTAGTAGCCACATTTGATTCGATCATAGGTGGTTGGGTGTCCTGAGATAATTCACCAGAAGATGTGGTTACCACGCATATAGGAGAAGGGATGGATGCGGGTATGATTGGGGGTTTTAAAAGGTAGGTACCAAGGAGTGTGGATTGTTTGAATATACTTGGTCCTACTTTAGTGATAGAAGCTTGACTAATTCCTACTGCTATCAAAAAAATGGAAACATATTATTTGGTGACTCACCTGAGGTGATGTTTTTGATTCATATTGTGTAAGTTTGTTTATGGTCATGATATTTTGATTGTGGGGAAAGCTTATTCTTTGGAAGATTGAGAAAGCTACAGTCTTAATGGTGTAAATGTAACTCCATCCAAAATGGATATTGTAATACTATTTTTCCTATGAGTTTCATCAGTACATTCTAAAAGTGGTTGTTTGGTTGCAAAGGATGACCATCATATGCCTTGACGGTGATAGATGGAGTGACAAATTCAGGGGATGATAATTTCTTCCACACAATTTTGGACATGATGCATGTAGATGCACCTTCATCAATGATGCAACATTGAATAATGATGTTGCGAATACTGACAATAATTTGGAAGGTGACTAATGATGGGATTCATGGCTCCAAATTGTGTAGATCGGAGGTGATAAAATGAGAATCGAAAGGGTATATAGCTCATAATGCATAAGAGCCTTCTATTTTGTAGAGGATGTTTGAAGAACTTCCAAACCTAACACAACAACAAGGGATCAATTTATGTTGTAAATGATGCTATAACTGTGCATTGCCTTTGCAATATGTGAGGTGTGACTTAACATCCTTTAGTCAAAATCAAAATTGGATCGAGAAATATGGGAATAAAAAGGGTGTGATGGATGTAGATGGAATTTCCTGCATTGAAGAGGAGTTGGGCTCTAAAAGCGAGCCATAATGTTGATGATGTTTTTGCAATAGGATATCAACAAAGTTCATGTAAATTTCCCACTTGGTGGTGTCTAGAGGATTTCCTATTGTAGTGTGACTAAAGTGAGGATCTATTGTCTCTTGTTGGTTAGTTATGACCCCTTATTGAGAAAAGGTAGTTTGTAGGATGGTAGGTTGTTAAGTAACTCCTGATTGGCCATTATGGCTACCCATAGCCTCCTTCATGCATTTTAACTTTGTAATATGGGGGAAATGGTGGGTGTAATGTCCATATTTTTTGCATAATGCGCAAGGGAAGTTAGTTCAAAGACCATTATTTTTTCCTTGCTTTTGTGAATTGTTGGGCCCTTGATTGGGATTTTCGTTCTAATTTTGGTGATCCCCCACCCTCTTGTGCATTTTGTTGGTATGGGTTTCCTCCTCATCCCTGCTTCCTTTACTTTATTCTTTCCCTTTTTATTCCTCTTATTATATTGAGAAGGAGGATTGACCATATTGAGTTGTTAAAATGCTTGTTGTTGTTGGGGAAAGGAGGATTGAGAGCAATTAATGCTTGAATTTTGTTATTACTTTGCAGGGTTATATTGTGGTAATTCAGGAAAAGGAAAGCAATGGTTTACTTGTGTATGATTAACATATGAGGATTTTGACGTGGAGAACCCATCAATGGTTTTGATAATATACTACAATTATGGGTGTAGGCACATGTGGAATCACACTCATATTAGGAAACATCAAAGATGACCCATATGGTTTTTCAGGATAGGTAACTTGGTTCTCATGCTGAGGGTTATACTATGTAATGGACCCAATGAGGCCATCAACATGATTTGATGCCCCCAACTTTTCTTTTCTAAAAGTTTGGGATCAAGAAGAATTCAATATTATTATGTATAGGTACCTCGATTATGCATAAATGAGATCAAATTGTTGAACCTTAGTGATAGCTTGTTCCTTGTATTGGGGCATATTGGTTGCGACATCCTTTACTATGATCATAAAAAGTGACTTCAAGAAAAAGTCTAATAAAATTTCTTTGAGAAATTCAACCTTGTAGATGTTTTGGGGTCTCTGCCACTCATGGATATGGTCTATGATGTGGGAGAAGATGACTGTCAAAACTCTGATAATAATTCCAATGTTGTACGATGATGAACATGGAGATGGAAAAATGTGAGGAATGACTTGGCTAAGGATCCAAAGGTGCTACAAGATCCTTCTTGCTCACTAATGCACTATTTGGATGAGGGACTAGTTAGGGTATGCTAAAAAAGTTTCAATCTGATTGAGTCATCAATGATGATGTTTGAGGAACACCAAAAAATTATGGAAGGTCATTACATGGTTAACATGATCTTTCCCTAGTTTTACTTCAACATTTGGGATGCTTGAAGGAAAATTGGTATGCATGAGGAGAAAAGTGTTATCATGTATGAGATTATCTGTCAATTTTGAAAGATATGGGAGACTAAGTGACGAGAAAAATGGAATATTGGGATTTGTGTTTTCCATAGATTATACGTGAAAAGTATTAGATGAATTTCTACTCTGCGGTACTACGATACCTAACAATGTGGTTCCTAGAATGGATGAACCTATCAAAGTTGGACCAAGAAGCGATATTTGTGGTGAAGGTTGAGTAGGAAAAGTATCAATACCTCACACTCCTCCTACAAAAGATGGGAGGATTTGAGGAAACAATACCATTAGAGTACAAATTGGTCCCCTATGGTTCTCAATGAGGTAATGAATGGTGAGGGGGATTTAAAATATAAAAAAAAAATGATGAATAAAGAGATAAAACAAATAAAAAAATAAGAGTTAATTACTTCAATAACATTTTTAATATGTGAAACAAACCAATTTTCTAATGATGGTAAAAAGAGGGGTCATGTGTGAAATCCTAAAAATACTAAAATGTAATTGGGCCTTCCGAAAGCTTTTGACAATGGGGGTTGAATCCATTAGAAGAAATCTAGTGAAGGTATTAAAGGAGGGTAAAAATAAGGAATATTGGGGAACATCCCAAAAGAACTTGTGACGCTTCCAACAACTGTTCCAAATCACCTCTAGGTGTGGTTGATACCCACAACCACCAACTTGGGTGGATCCCTAAGATTTTACCACTAAACTACCTCCATTTAGCGTGGGTAAGAGAATCTTAGTTTCTAAGTGTCAACCACAGATCTCAAGCCCCTACTAAGAGTTGAGAGACTCAAGGGGGGCCTCAAAATCATTGTTCTAAGTCTTACCCCCTTCACGAGTTTCTTATCACCACTATCTTTTTTGACATCAGATTATGGAGGGTTTAAATATCCCTAAAAAGATAACTTTCCTCATTTTAGATGAAAATGACTAAGGGGTATTATTTGGATACCTACCCCTAGAGCCCTAACTTAGACAATAATATTATTTTGTGACCCAACGATGCAGGATTTTATTGTCTTAAGTTAGGTTGAGTTTAAGTGGATATGCGTTGAAGTGATGGCCCACACTTGTTTACTTAGGGCGTGAAATGAACAACTTCAAATATTCTAAATTAACATTTTGATTCTCCCGTATCACACTATGCCTAAGGGGAAGAACATACTTGTTCATGTAAGAGCTAAAATAAATTCAAGTGTGTGATGTGAGGTGGGTGCAAAGTGACATGTGTGAATCAAAATTTTTGTTAGATTCCAAAGATATGGATATCAAATGATCCATTACTATCCAACCTAATTAGACTATGTGGAATTTTGCCTTGCAGAAATGAAAAATATGTGCATATGTAGTGACACTTACTTTCCTCCTAATTAAACTAGATGACTTAATCTTTATTGCTAAGGGAGTAAAAAATGGGTCCCAAGGTTTTTCTCATCACTCAAATCACCAAAGGTGTGAGCGGAAGAGCATACTAAAAAATGAGGTTGCCATGTCCACTCTGAAACTAAATTTAAAAGAAGGAAGTTAAATCCACCCATGTGGAAAAAAGAATTCATAAATTATTTTACTCTAGTGGTTAAATATGATGAAAAATAATCTAAAATATCCTGCAAAAATATTTAGGTGTGAGGGAAAATTATTAGTGGATGCCGCCCAACTCAGGAATGAGATAAAAATTACAATTCATATTAAATGCATAGATTCACATTGACCCAAAATTAAATTCTTAAATTGAATTTGTATTTCTGTAACCTTATTACTTAATTGGACTTAAGAAAGTTTAACGAACATTTAAAATAAGGAAATAATAGATCTCAAATAAAAATAAAAATAACAATTTTTTTTTTTTAAACAAAGTTCACTCCTTGGGGGTTATATCTGTAGTTCCACTTAAAATGCTTAAGTAATCCATTATAATGATAAAAAATACATCAATTTTCCTTCATACCTCAAAAAATGATCTTAAAACCTATAAAATTTGTCTTTAGAATTCTTCTAGAAATATGGGAGCACAAATGGAAACATCCTTTGGCTTCTTCCCCCAAATAAAAAGGCTATATGGCATTTTGTTCTCCAAAATTGCTATAAAATACTCCTTATAAACAATTGTAGGCAATATTTATCACATTATAGACTTGTAGTATAATGGTCAGGCATTGTTTTATAAAGGTAAAGTCATGAGTTCAACTCTTCCTATTGCCATCATTTTGGGATTTGTTCTCCAAAGACTAGGATCTAAATAATAAACTTGCATGTAGCATAACATGTCTCCATGTTAGGGTGTAGTGGTAGAAAATGTTGTTTGTATCGTCATGGTTAGGGGTTCAAATAGAATAGTTGCAAGGTATATAAGATACACCATATATTTTGGGATATTATATCCATGTCAACATAAAATTTCAATTTTTTTTTATTTTTTCAAAGTATTTGAGATTTTCCGCCATCACATACACCATATGCCATGTAAGATCTTCTAGAAGGTCCACATGGTAGCATTTGGTTGGTCCATGTGGCAACTTTTGGTTGGTCCACATGGTACCAAATGGTAGCATTCCATTAAATCATATGTTAGCTCTGGTACCAGGTGTTAACTTGTGATTGATACATGTGTTAGCCTATAACCATACCATGTGTCAGTATGTCATCATTCCATGTGACATCTTGTAATTATGCCATGTGTCAATTTGTGAGTGTGACACTTGTTAGTGCCACCCCTATTTTTCCTTCAACTTCTGAAGGCCATGCGTTTTCCATACAATATCCATTTGAGTTCATTAAAACTTAGTTAGAAATATATTGACAAGATCTTTGACATGGATACTGTTAACGGTGCTAAACCCACCAAAATTCAGGGGATATCCTTGATATGAACTCCCAACTAGACCTCACACCATTTGGGGGAGAAGTCCCAGCAATGAGTGGTAATGTTATGCCTTGATTCCGAAAACCCGCAGAGTGAAGCATAGTAACTTTAGGTGAGAGAAAGTGTGTGACCCTGCACAAGGCCAAGTGCGGTGCGTAAAGGTTCCAACAAACGAAGGGAAAAGGAAGTGCTCCCCTTGGAAGCCTGTAACAATACATATCTTGAAAGGAACACATGAGCATAATGACATCACAAGATAAGATGCAGAGTAGTCCACAAGTTAAAGTGATGAATTAATACAACAACACTTATTCAATAAGATTCATACAAAGAAAACGAAACAGTTCATAAGCATAAGTGTAAGTTAAATAACATATATTGCAAATACAACATGAATAGTCCTACTATATTCACAACATATGCATGAAAGCATGGTGACTCTGATTTTATTATTATAAGTGAAAGTTCCATTCATACATACACCATTGACAAACCACTAGCCCCAATAGTGGAACATCAAAGTCAAGAACACCTTCTCCTCTAAATAAGTATACTGGATCTATGTTGCGGAGAAGCCAAGGCTCTTCACAGTATTCCCAAGCTCCTTCTAAGCCTAAGCCTAGCCAAAAGCTTAGCTTCCAAAATCCCATTACATGAGTTATGAAGTTATAGTTATAATAAAAGTGGGTGACTCTTCAACTCCCCTTTGTGACTTTTGGATTACCCTCACAACTCTCCAACTTCTTTACCAAAATGACTCATTACATTACATCATGATTCTTCATATTCCAATATTGACACTTGGAATTTCACTTACAACATAATTACAAATAATAATACAATTTACACTCATACCCATATAGGAAAAAATAGGGTAGATACAAGTTGACAACCTGACAAGGCAAAACACTATGATGGTTGAGTTTAGGAACAATCTAGCTCGATAAATTCTACTTGATGCTTCTCGGCCATGTATCGAGCTTGGTACTGTGCAATGACATCTTGAAACTGCATGATGGTGTCAGGATGGAAGTGGACTCTAGCCTCCATATCATCTAGGTACAATTATTTGGAACTAATTTTAACTTCTTTCTCGAGCAGGAGAAACATGGTTCTAATTTGGATAGGACCACCTATGTAGTTCTTCTTTTTTTTCTGTTCAAATCTAAATCCTCCTTGGTGGAAACCTATCTCAACTACTACAACTACTCTCCAATCTCATGCTTGACTTGGTGTTTACATTTAGCTTCGATGAGTGAGCTGACTGATGGGATCTTGTGGGTTCTCACCATGAAATCCAAATTGTTGTACAATCGTACATATGAGGCTTGAATGTTTCTAATGAACAAGGCAAGAAGCTTGTTGTTCTACATCAACATTTGAACTCTTGCCTTCCACATCTCTTCCCGTGACTTCATATTCTTTATCAAAGTAAGCGGCACCCCTTTGTATCACATTGTCCATTCTTGCATGAAGGTGATGGAATTTTGCACATTTCTAAGACTCTTGACAAATTCCCTACTCTGCTGCTCCAAACCATGCAAGTGAACAATTGCCTTATGTATGGTTATGAGTTGGTCATGGAGGTTCTGCATGGTCTCTCCAAGTGTTGATACTTCACCAAGTATCACTTATATCATTTCCTCCAAGTAGACTTGTGCAAAGACTACTTTCTATGTTGCTATGGAGAGTTGTCCTATCTCTTTCTGGATAGTCTATAAGTTCTGTGCCAATTACTTATTCTCATCCATCAAATACTGAGTATTTGATCTTGCTACACCTACAAAGGCCAAGTTTGCTTCAACAAATGGAATTTAGATTCTTGCTAGTGTCCTCCACTATCACTCTCTCTCTAGTGAATGCAGGTGATGCATGATCATCTAGAAAATTATTTCTCCATTCTTGTATAATTCTCTTTTGGAATTTCTCATAAGATAGATTGTACAAGTCCATTACCAGATCATCATCTAGAGGAATAACATCCCCTTCTTTGCTTGGAGCTAACTCTATGGTTGGAGGTGGTGGAGAATGAACGATGATCTGTGGTGCACTAAGCATCAAATCAATATCTTCATCCTCTAGCTCTAGTCCCAACTCCATGTCCACAACATTAATAAAATCTTTGATTGGTTGAGAAAGCTCTTGATCCTGCATCTGTTCACTCTATCCCTTTGCTGCTGGCTAGTTTTGTTCTTGCTCTTAAACTTGAATCAACATTGTTTCTTTTGCCATTTCACATTTCCTTTCTTCTTCTTCTCCTTCTATTCTCTCCTTGTATGTTCTGTTTATTCCATTATTTCTTGTTCTATTTTATGTGCCCAGAGTTCTGCTTTTTGTAAGCTCTATTTTCTCTCTTCCTCCACTCTGCTTTCTATATCCTTTGCTTCCTCTTTTCTTCTGCTGCCAAAGATTCTTGGATAAGGATTGTATCCTTTTTCACTCTGCAGCTTTGTTCTCCTTCTATTTTTCCAACAACCATTCTATTTCCCTTATCTTGTATTGGGTTGTTTCATTCTGCTAATGCTATTGGAATCTCTACCATGTTAGTGTTGACCCATTTTCTATAAATAATTGAGTATTCACATATATTGGCGAGTTAACTGGATCTTTCTCAATTACTTCCCCAATATTGCTTTCAGTGGTATCCTTTGAAGTAGCTCTCTTTGGTGCCATAGTAATGGTGACTACTGGAGAGAGGTTCTCAACAACTGTGGTACTTATGGGACAGAAAAGACACTCATGGCAAGAAAATATCAGCCTTAAGAAAATATACTTACAAGGCATGATCAAGCAGCAAAATAGGCATCTGATGGGAAGGATTACACAATTTTCACTAGCAAGACGGATTGGATGCCTGTGGGAACTGCACACTATGTAGTACCAAAATCCAAGATGAAGCTTGAGGCTTGAGACTACACAATGAACAATCCCAGTCTGGGCAGAGACTCAGAGACACTGCTCATTGTGCAGCCTCAGTGGAAGGTGATAGGTTGACCCCTGGAACTGCACAATGCGTAGTTGGATCCAGCTTGTATTGTGCACTGAACATTTCTAGAGAGCAAGCTTGTGGCTTGAGCCTTAGGATTGCATAGTGCTC
Organism: Pinus tabuliformis; assembly: GCA_031772625.1. Taxonomy (NCBI): domain Eukaryota; kingdom Viridiplantae; phylum Streptophyta; class Pinopsida; order Pinales; family Pinaceae; genus Pinus; species Pinus tabuliformis. The sequence goes on from CM062805.1 coordinate 944,760,595, forward strand.
TGTTGGGAAAAGGCAAGATCTGTCAAAGGATAGTGCAGATCTTCCAAATGGAAGTGTGAAAAATGAGCAAAAGTGAGTGATAATGTGAGATTGAGTGCAAACTTGATAAAGTATGAGTAAATCAATGTAGATAAAGTGCAACAACGAATCAAATAGAAAGAAATCAAGTATGTGAGGAGAGTTGCCACAAAGATGACCATTAGTGTAAAAATATGATAACCGATGCGACACTTGTGAAAGGAAAATGAAAACTTAAAAAAAATCTTCTACAAGTTAAATTAAGTTGAAACGCCAACAACCATGAAGAGAAATAAGCAAAACAACATTCACACAAGTGAAATGACAAAAAATGATAGAAAAATCAACAAAATATGACAAAAGAGAAACTCACCCAGAAAAGTGACAATGACCACATCGAAGGTTCCTTGATTTCCTTGGGAATGATATAGATCCAAGATTTTATGTCTAAATGAGCTCTAGAGGCATCGATTAACTAGATTTGAGCAAATGAGGGTTTATGACACGTAAGCCTAAAATCAAGGAAAATCGACACTTGGTGGAAACTTTTAAAAATAACAGTGTGCCACCTTCGTGAAACTAATAATGGATCCCTACTCCCTATGGATGTGTTTTTCCCTTTAGTTTTCTTTCTTTTCTAGGGAAACTTGCCATGGACGCTATCGGGAAAGGTTACACAATTATGGGGAACTGGGAAACTTCTCGGCTCAGGGCACTACGAAGTTTCTGAGTTGAGTGAGGGAGTGCACAGTTTCTAGGCTCAATGTTGGGCTTCCTTCCATGACTACACAATTTCTAATATCAAGGCTAACTGCCAGCCATAACTACACAATTCCCATCATCAAGGCTGCTTTCCCTCAAGGATTGCATAGTTTCCAGAGGCAATCCCATAACTGTTGTGAGACCAGGTCAAGAGATCAACTTGTGAGTTGGAAAGATAAATTAAGTGTGAAAGCAAGAAAACACAAGCACAAATGAAAAGATAAGACTCAGTTGAAGCACGAATACTTGGATCAGTGCAAGATGAGCTCCCGTGGATAGGAAGGAAGCCTCCAAAATTTAAGCATGGGAAAATTTTTGGAGGGTGGTTGTTGCTACTACAACATTGGAAACACACTGGTAGAAGTCCAAATCTCTTTATGGATCTTGTTTGATGCAAAACAGGTCTAACTCTTCCAGAAGTGTTGTTTAGTTCTTTTATTATCATAACTTCTTCACTTAGCTTGAGTTAAAGATATTGTCCCTACCATTCTCTTCATCGACAAAACACATACCATGCCAAGTCAAATTGATTTATTTTTATTCGGGATAAGGAGTATATAAATGCTCAAGTAAAATATATTGTTAGAGTCCTAGTTTTCATCTTTGTTGTTGCTCTGCTACCATAAGGCCTGGATAGTACCCCAAAGGAGTTACTTTAGGAACACATGCATTGCTCCGCTGCCAGTGAGCCTAGACAATATCTCGATGGAGTTGCTTGCTTCACCTCTATGTGCAGGAATCCTTTCTCTTCTTTTTCCCTTTGTTTCATTTTTTAATTTTTTAATTTTTATTGTTCAAAGAACTGTGCATAGGTACTTATTTATTTCATGGGGCGGAAGAGGGATCTCGACTTATTGAGAGCAAAAGAGGTTTTCCCTTGAGAGAAGGATATTTATATATACCTATGACATACTTGTTAAGGTTTTCCTCCCATCCTTACTCTACTCGACTTAGTTGACAAGGATTAAATGAAAAATAGAAGTCCGATTAGAGTAGGTGGTACTAGTTAAAAGTGAAAGCATCATGATTTCATTGTGAATTTCTCTGAAAGGAACATATTTTCCATCAGAGTATCATCGAATAAAATAAATGCAATACTCTCCTAAAGAGAGGGAATAGATAGATAACCAAACATTGATAGCAGTACAACTTTCTCTTGGAATTAACCCTGCGTGTTTGAGAAGCCAAATGCTATCTCATGCAGAAGCTATCCTATGACTAAAATAAAACAAACAAAAGGAATGAAGTGGAGCAAAAAGTGAAAGAAAGGAATTCAAAGAAAAAAATAAGAAAATAAAATAGTTACTCCTACTCCTAACCTAAGAGTGAATAGGATAGACACACATGAAATGATACTTCTAATGTAGCCACCGACACACTTGCTGGCCTATGTGGGCAAGGGAATGCATGTCAAGAAAGATATACGAGAAAAATAGTAAACAAGAAAGATAAGACAGTACAAACCAAAACATTCGAAGTTTGAATGAACATGCAGAAAAGTAAAAATGAAAAGTGCAGGAAAGACACTCTATGGATGTACCATGGTGTTTAAACACACTGCGAGTCGAAGATACGTAGACACAAACTTTCGTACTATGAATATGAGTGAACATGAAGATTTTATTTTCCTTTCATTTTTTCAACAATGCTCGCCATGTAAGACTCCTCCAATCACTGAGTGATAGGATCGTGTAATACAAATGGAGGATGTGAATACTGTAAGACAAACTGATTTTCAATATGTGCGATAGAGTGATGAGGAGACTCAAAATATTCAACACTATTCTGATAGGAAGCAGAAATAACCTCAAGAATACGAGAACCTCACATAACCATCAACTCAGGTTGAAGTGCCTCAACAACTTGGGGAAGTTCCAACTCATTAGAAGGTAGATAGTCAAAAATCGGTAGCTGGGAAAGATTAGCAGTGGAAAATTCAAAATTGTGACCAAATGAATCAGTGAAGAGGTCACGACAACCACGATCATAAATTTCAAGATCATAGATGGAGGCATCCTCATGATCTGATTAATCGTAAAGAGGGTAAGATTGAAAACAAGGAATTTCACCCTCTAATTTTTCAGAAAGAAGAGATGAGAGATTAGGAGGATCTAGAATAAAAGATTCTTCCTCTCCACATCTGGATGACAAAATGACATCCCATGTGTTCTGGGAATGATTGGAATTAGTAACAACATCAGAAACTATTTTTTCACAAGATTCAATAGAAATGACAAAATCGTGGGAAATGTTAGGATGATGAAGGGGAGGTGCAAAAGGAAGAGAATCATCCTTCGTCACAGATTCTTGTTCAACTATGGGATCCCCACATAATCATTGTGAATGATATGACAAGTTGGCTTCTCAACACCAACTCCATCCAACACTTGATCCTCGTGAACATCACAAGAGATATTTGAAACAGGTGAACATGAAAAATCATAATCTGGAGAATCATAGCGACTAAAGGATGGAGGATGAGGAGATAACAATTCATCATAATTACCAAAATCACAATCCAAACATGTGTTGAAATTCTGACTATGCGGGGTGGGAGAAGATGGTGGTAGATCAACGAATGAATTTTGAATCTCTCCCACCTCAACCTATGGAACTAGAGCTGTCTGATGATAAGAGGAAGGGGGGTCACTTGGAGCAGCAACCTTTTTCGTCGTAGATTAAAAACTCTAACACCAAGGTATGTTGGGAGCGATTCAAAAGATTATAACTCATGTAGATTTTCTGAAATGTGAACAATATATTGAAATCTTCCTGACAAGAAATTCCAATCAACTTCATCTTTCAGAAATTCAAAGAAAATATGCATGAAACGATTGTGAAAATGATGCAGTGATTCATCAGGTGATTTTCACAATTCTAAAATTTTCTTGCACAGACATTTACGATCATACATATCAAAAGCATGAAATAATTCTATGACAAGATGTTCGAAAGAGTGTATGGAGGAATCAGTTAATGTGTGACACCATTGTCTTATGTGCCCTTCGAACATGAGGATGAACAACCTACAACCAACATCCTCACAGTGGATGTTGTGCTCTATGCAGAATTCAAGAAAATAAGCAGTATGCTCAAATAAGGTTGTCTCACCCTCACCATCGAATTTGAGAGTTGACAAGTCATCTATGATACTCACTGACACTTGCAGAAATATGTTTCTAGAAAAATATGACGGGGTTATGATTATGGAAGAAGTCATTAAATGTGTGCAGAAATTAAAAAGAGACTTCAAGGGCTTAGCTTGTCATTTGGCCCTCCTTCTAGTGCCATAAATATTGACAGTGTTGGGCCCACCAACATTTAGGGGATCTCCCTGATATGAAGTCCCAAATAGACCTCACACTATTTGGAGTAGGAGTCCCAATAGTGGGTGGTAATGTTATGACTTGACTGCGAAAATGCGCAGTGTGAGGTATGGTAACTTTTGGTGAGAGCAACTGTGTGACCCTGTGGAATGCAAAGTGCGATGCATGAAGGTTCCAACACAAGAAGGGAAAAGGAAGTGCACCTTGGAATGAACAAAGTTCATTCTTTAAGTTAAATACTCTAGAAGAATTGGAATATGTAGATCTCCATTGAGATACTAGAATATACATTAAAATGTATGAATGAATGATTATACGATTGAGAGTGAGGGTCTTATATATATAGCCAGGTAACCACTCTTTCACGAATGGTCATTTCTCCTTAGACATGCCTTTTTGTTTAACTAATTATTAATTAACTAATAATTATTATATTTATTTATGTTTATATTATTTATATATATTTTATTCATAACATTGCCTTCCTACTCAAAAAAATTTGTCCTCAAAGATTTTTGATGAAAAAGGCTTGATCTCTTTTTTTGGGTTTCGAATGTCTTCTCGTCTCGGCATTTGTCATGTTTGTTGATACAAGTTGATATGATCTTTTAAGTGGAAAACATAACTTTTGCACTGAGAAGGAATCATACCATCTGTTGATGGTGTTGTACCCGCCAACATTCAGGGGATCACCATGGTATGAAGTCCCAACTAGGCCTCACATTGTTTGGTGTAGGAGTCCCATCTGTTATGATGGCCCGGTTGCCATTATCTTAAATGTTTTCCTTAGCTCTTTCTTGACATCACAAGAGATTGGTTTGCTTTGTCTTCGAGTAGTGAGGTTCACATGCCTGGTGATTGATAGTGTTACTTGTGTCAAGGTTCTTTCATCGGAGAGAAGAAGGGTGAGAGTGAGTCCCAAGTCAGATGGGAGGAAAACCAACTCTGTTAGGAACACACAACATAATAGGATGTGCACAACTTCTGGAGGAGGAATCCACACGGATGTGGTAGTCACAACACACAAGGGAAGATAGCACGTACAACACTCAATGGGTAGTTCGTGCGAGTGTGACGGTCGTTATAGCAAGTTTACATGAAAGTTTTTGTCTGATGTTCGAGAGGTAACCAACACAGGTAGGGCAACATTAACAGCTTATGAAACACATTTTCATTAATATATATGCATAAAACAACTGAATGAATCCAAGTTTTAAACATAGGTTAAAGCAACATGCATTACAAGTGTTCAAGACGAATCTTACAAACAGTTACAACATGTGTGTTAAAACGTGCTGGCCTATTATCAAGCTTATGAATTAATTGAAAGTTCTAAGACACATCGATACACCATACATCACTAACCCCATGGGCGGGGTGTTGGAGCCACTACTTACTCCTCAAAGAAAAGATTACAAACTCTCAAGGCTATGTGCGAGCATCCAAGGTGAAAATTCCCTTGCATTTTCAAATGAGGGGGTATTTATAGCCAAGTGTGAAACTAACCCTTGTGACTATTCGACTTCCCTCATGACTGTTTGACTTTCATGACCTTTCAACTTTACATGACTCTTCATATGACAAGTGGCTCTCTTGGACTTCCACATTACATTACATTGATTGACAGTATGACCCATAGTAGATATGTGGACACATGACTCATGACAAGAATCGACATGACAATGTTGGTACATTGATGCTGCTGGTGGTGTACATGTCGAGCTGCAGTGTTGATGGGTGATGGATGTCCTCATGGTGTGTCACAACTTCACCTCTGCATAGCAAGATGCACAGATTCTTCGATGGTCATTGGGTTCGCTTGATTTTGCATTCACACGTTTCTTCTTGCTTGTATGTTGGCATGCTTAACAGGTTCATCCGTTCGCGAAAAGTACATTTTTGTTTATCTGTCCATCTACGAACACATCTTCACATGTTCGTTCATTTGTCCATCTACGAACACATCTTTGCATGATCATCCGTTTGCAAGCACATCTCTTTGCATGCATCATTTGTTCGTCCATTGGTAAACATGTCATTCAACATGTACTCCCTTTGTTCATCCCATCCGTCGTCACGCTAAGTTTGTTTGTGTACGTGTATCTACAGTCACTCATGACGAGGCAACGTCAAATCCATAAACCTCCTAGTCTACCATGATGCATGATCATTTCATATGCAGGTGACCAAGAAAGAATACATGGTTATGAAACAGTGCAAGAGCAAGCTTCGAGATGGTATGGAGGCTCTAAGCATTGCTGGTGAAAACTGTACAGAAGTCATTGGGAGATGGTGATGGGAAATCCGGATTGACAGTGACTATCTGTGAGGTCTAGCTCAGCTGGAGGAAAAATCTGCAAAATTTTTGGGAGGAGCAGTCTGGGCTGCAGGAAGGTTGGGCAGACAAAATCTGTGCAATTTTTGGAAGGAGTGGGCAGCGAGAGCCTGGCAACAAAAACTGTGCAATTCCTAGAGGTAATTGGCAATGGGATGCTGGGAGTTGTTTGTGGGAACAACTACGTTATTGCTGGGAGGCTAGCTTGCTGGTCACCTTTGCATAATTTCTGAGTCGAGCGGACTGCTCGGTAGCGAAGGGATTTCTCATGAAAGCTACGCAGTTTTCCGGGTGAGCAGCGAGTCCACTCACTGGTGGGTTGGCTAGAAAAACTACACAATTTTCTAAGGGAGACGGGGACAGGCACTGGGTGTCTGTCCGGCTTATCTGTGCAATTTTCTTAGTCAGTGGAGAAGGCACGGTCTGTAGCATCTGCGCAATTTTTTAGGGGATTCAGTCCCAGGGTGACTGCCGAGTCAAACACTCCGGTTGACCAACAGGAGGGTTGATTGATCAGTTTGTGGGAAACACAACTTGGAATGGCTTTGTTGGTGCTTTTTCATTATTCTGGGTGACTTTCGATTGAGTTGATGGTGGTGTGAAGGTTCAACTATTAGAGGGTGATCTGGGTGTCAAAACTTCAACAAAATGACTAAGTGTGTGAGTGAGTGAAAAGGTGCATACACGAACTTTCAAACACACACTCACATGACTTGACGATAAGACAACTCAAACCATCCAGACACACATGATTAACATGATTGATCGATGATGCAAGTCGACAAGCATGACGCTTGTGATTGATCGTTGCACGACCGCAATGATGCTTGTGCGACAGTGTATACAACTCCGTGTGTGAGCGTGACAGATGTTGACAAAGCGAGGACAACATGTGCACACGAAGCAGAGACCTATTGTATGACCAGAACATGGTCGCAAGTGTGACATTGTTATCAACATGCAGAAGATTTCTATTGAATGATTAAGCAAGGTGGGTACGAAGACTCACACAAGCTCATGGGGTGAACTTGAGTAAGTGCAGACATCAAGTAAAACTCTCAAAGGAGGCTCCGAAATCGGATGTGGGCCAAAATTTTGGAGGGTGTTGCGGCTGCTACAACACCATCCTAGATTAATCTCTTTTGGAATATTCTTCTCACTGGAATTCTGTAACGAATTTTCATCATAGAACTAGATTGAGGTTACATCAATATTCTTTGGAACATTAGTTTCTCGTTTCTATTCTGAATGGTCCCGATACATAGTTTGGTTGAGTTGCCTACTCTCATGATTCAGATGTCGATAGGGAACTTTTTTGGTTTGAATTTCCCTTATTAGGCGTGTGGAATTTTTTTTATTTCCTTTTGGTACTACAGTTGTTGAGTTAGGTACACAATCTTCATTTGGAATTTTCATCATCTAGATTGTAACATGTGAGTGCGTTTTTCCTTTAATTGATTGATCCTGTTGTTGAGTTCTGTTATTGACTCATTTGGTATTTGTTTCTTTATCTTCAACTTGGGATGTTACGATTAGGGATTTTGATTATTGCTCTTGAATACAATGTTCTAGCTTGTATTTTAAGGACTTCTTGTCCTTCTTAAGCTTTTTAATTTCTATTAGTAATTTTTCACTATGATCCTTAAGTCACAAGACTTCTTCATTTCTATCAGCAATGATTTTGTCAATTTCATTTTGCATATTTTGTAATACTTTTTTACCTTCTTGAAAAATTACTTTTGAAATATCTTGGATGTCTTTTGGTGTTACTTGCTTCACAATGACATCATGTAGTGTTATTTTTTTCTTTTTACAAGAAAATGTCATTTTTTTTGTATTTAGGATGAAGGAACCAAGGGTTTCCATCCAGGGTGAACCTAAAATAATGCCACCTTGATTTCTCCATATCCTTTGAATTGAGAATTGTGATACAAATGTATAATCTCCAACGTTTAATTGTAAATTGGTTATGTCATATATTTTGTTGTTAAAACAATCAAAATTTCAATTATATTTGACTTGGGAATCATTAATTGGTTTTCAATTTTAGGTTTTATATAATTTTTATTTTCGGTTTGCGAGATAATGATAGTAACATATTTTCCTGCAATAGACCCTTTAATTCTAAAAAACACTGAGGCATAGTTATATTTAGTTTCTAGAAATGTCCCTTCTTTCAATCCCGAATTAAACTCCATTTATGTTTATCGAGGTGAACTTGGGTTTTGATAATATATTCCCCTTTTTTTACCCTTTTATTTATAGTATATATATATATTTTTAATAATATATATAGTATTATTTAACTAACTAGATAGTTATAATAATATTACTATATTAACTAACTATATAGTTATATTAATATTAATATATTCAAAAGGTAGTTATATTAATACTAATATATTCAAATGGTGGATCGAATACCCTTTATAACCCTTTATATAATGGTGGAATCGATTAATGGTTTAAATAATTCCAAAAGCCACCAGGTTGTTTTTCAGTTTGGACAATAGGGTGGTCTCGGTGAGCGGTGAGGACAAAGTCGTGTTCAAAAAATGGTTAGCAATGAGGTGAGCCATGAGTGGTGGTTGCAGTGGAAGAGGAGAGTGCGGATGTTAAGAAGGTAGGTGGCACCAAGGTAAGGTGGCAACAACAGGGGGCGAGCAGTGATGCCGGTGGAAAGGTTGGTGGTTTGTTCACGGGTGCAGCAGTTGATGACGGGTTCAGTCGAAGTCGGATTTCCCACAGACAATGATTGATTTGGAAGGTTTCTATGCAAAGTGATCAAACTATTGTGGCGATGGTAGGATTGAATGGCGATAATGGTGGTTGTGACAGGGTGGCGAGATCTAGTCGTGGAGACGTTGGAAGCTTCAGGCAACAACGTCAGTAGATGGTTGACAATAATGGTTGTCGACCCGGGTAATTTTTTTTTTAATTAATTGTATATATATTTTTTTATAAATAATTTTTTTTTTTACTTTTTATATGTTTTTTATTCTATACTAGTACTCTCGCACGAAATTTGAGTAAAATCTTAGGGAGATAAGTTTAAAATACAAGTTGAAAAAGTAGTTTTATTATTTTATTATTTTTTAATATTTTTACTTTTTTACTCCAAAAATGGTGAATCATCCCCCATAGTTGACATCATCATCTTGAATCCTATTGGTTCTTATAGAGTTTATTTTGGTTGTACATTTTTCTTAAGAGGCCCATTTTAGACCTCAAAATTCCCCTAATGTTTGTTTCATAGCTCAGTTCAGCCTTTTGTGGATATATTTTAGTACTTCTTAATTTCCATTTCAAAATTTGATATAAATTTTGAATGACTATTGTCATCTCTTCATCAATCCTGAAGCCATACTCTCCGCCCCAAATTTCAGTGTTGTTATTCTTGCTTCCTTCAATATATTTATCTTCATATTCCCACCTATATGTGTTAGGTTTCCATTTTTCTATCATTGCCTTGACAATGCTTTGGTGGGGAAGTGTTATAAAGATTCTTCCCTCTTTATATTCTTTTCCCAATTTTAGTCCTCTCTCTGAATATCTGACTTGCTTCTTGAGTATTTATTTCTTCCAATTTACTATTTACATTTGATGCAACCTCTTTCCTATATACTATTATATGAGTATCTAATATACATGGTTTCTTTCTCCATTGCCATTTTAGAAAGGACTAATTTTCATCCTTTATATCTTTGTCTTTGTCTTCATCTGCACATAAAACAAATACACTATGACAAATTCCTTGTCTAAAATACCCATTCGCTTTCATCGCCCCAACAAGTAAATTATCCATGCATTCTTTACAAGCTTTCTTGTTAGGAACTTCCTTGTATATTATGATATTTGATTTCAGCATCATTTTCCACATTCAAGATGCTTCCTTTTGTTCATCAATCCATAGTTTATTATCTTGCTAATCTTGAAAAGTCATAACAAACTTTCCATCTCTTTTTCATATATGCATAAACATATTGTCAAATTTTATCTATTGCAACTATTGAAGATTATTCTGCTAACTCAAAAATTAATTATGTTGTTTATTTTCTTATGGAAAATAACAAATAAAATCACAGCTGCAATTTTCATCATAAAAATATCGCACAAAATAAAATACTAAAAACAGATAAATTCTAGCACACACATAATAAAATTGACAGAGTTATTTTTGGACAATTATCCACAGAAAAACCCAACTTGGGAAAACCAGTGCAACGGATGAGGGTTTTATTATTAATGTCAAACAAAAATTCTAAGTACAATAATTTATATGACCACCTAGCAATCTAATTTGAAGAAAACACTTGCAAAAATATTGTGAGAATTTTCTCTCACCCCACAACTATTTTCTACCTCTGAAATAGCTTCCCTGACCTCTATTTTGAGATGCCTACATCAACCTCTATGCAGTCCCTACGCTGGCCCTCTGATGATTTTGGCCTTCCTTCCTTCAACTCCTCCGAGAACTAAAACATTCCTCCCGAAATGTTGTTGTTCTCCTCTTCCACCTGTTACTCACCCTGTGGCTCTATCTTCTCTATTGAGTCGCTGCTACTGAGAAAATCAAACTGCCTAGGCAACTGAGTATCTGCATTGGATGATATCTCCATCACCATATCGACTTCCTTTTATAATACATTGTTGGATCACTAATGGCCAAGATTAAAACTGAATCAATGGCTAGGATCATTTCTGGATTGATCCGTGTGATTTTCTAGATGATTCTCACCTTATCTCAATTAAATTTTGATTAATTAATTGTATTCCCTAAGTTTAGACATAAGAAATATTTAAAAAACTAGCTAATAATCTAATTGAGACACTTCTAGGCAAAATTTCCAGAAACTATTCCTCGGTTTTGGATATCTCATGTATTCTAGCATCTCCACAAAATTTTGTGGCTAGAACACATTCGATGCTAAAAAAACTAAAACTCCCTCTTAGCAAGGAATGTGTTTTATAGTTGTTGCCTCCTGTAGCAACATCTTGTCTTTGCGTCATCTCCTGTCAGGCTGCTGATGTTTGGCTGTGGTTTCCCACCAACTACTGCAAAACTCTGATATACATTTCATCGGTGATACCACATACCCTTCCAATACTGCATCTACACTGCAAGTCCCACTCATTTGTTGTTGCTGCAACTGCAACATCTACAACATCCAAAATAGTATGTCTCTACTACTGAAATGGTTTCTCCACCATACTCATATGTTATCTAAAATAAACAGACTTAGCTCTCCCTAGGGCTTTTGTGAGTATATCTGCAACCTGTTGTTTTATGAGAACATATTGTAGTTGGATTTCTCCTCGATGTACACAATCTATGATGAAGTGACACCGAATATCGATGTGCTTCGACTTGTCATGAAAAATTGGATTCTTAGAGATATTTATGCGACTTTGATTATCACAATAGACATTTATCTCCTCCATCCTCTTCTTGAAAAATATCACTAGTAGCTTACGAAGCCATATAATTTCACACGTAGTAGTGTTGGCTTCCATATACTCTTCTTTTTCATAACTCAGTGCTACTAACTTTTGCTTCTTGCTACACCAAGAAACCATCCCTGATCCAACATTGAAGCAATACCCGAAGGTACTTTTCCTATCCACTGAACTACCTGCCAAATCTACATATGTGTACCCATAAAGTATGACATCATCCTCTCGAGCATATTTCAACCCATACTCAATTGTGCCACGAATGTACCTCATAATATGCCTTGCTATTTCCCAATGTACCCTTTTTGGTTCCACCATGAACTATCTAAGGGTATTGACTGTGAAGCAAATGTCTGGCCTAGTGTTGACCAGATACATGAGAGACCCAATGAGTTGCCTATACAAGGTGAGGTCGACTTCCTTGTCATATAATGCATCTATCTTCTTCTAGTTGGTAACCATGGGTGTAGACATGGGCCTGCAATCCTACATTCTGAACCTCTTCAGAATATCTATAGTGTATCTTCCTTTCCCAAGGAATATCTCCCCATCCTTCTGCCACACCTGCAATCCTAGGAAATAGTGCATCAACCCAAAATCCTTCATGTCAAATTCTGCTACCATGTTCCTCTTGCAATCCTCTTTGAGACATGATGACCCTTTCAAGAATAGACCATCCACATACAAAACTAGAATGAGAGGATCATCTTCCACCATCAAATAGTAACGGTTTGGATCTGCGTCACTCTTGACGAACCTCATTTACTGCAAGTAGGTGTCAATTCTACTATACCATGCCCCAGGAGCCTTCTTGAACCTGTATATAGCCTTCTTCAATTTTTAAACATATGTGCACCTCTCTTGAGTCTCAAACCCCTCTAGTTGTTCTATGTACACTTCCTCATCTATCACCTTGTTCAAGAAGGTTGTCTTGACCTCCATCTAGTGAATATGTCATCCCATCTGAGCTGCTAGAAATATAACTGACCGGATAGAAGTGTATCTTGAAACTCGGGTGAAGGTTTCCTCATAATCTATCCCTTCCTTTTGTTCATACCCCTTTGCCATGAACCTAGCCTTTTATTTTTCCACATTGTCGTCTCCTACATATTTTATCTTATAGATCCAACTCGAACCTACAATTAATTTTCCTTCTGGCCTGGGCACTATCTCCCAAACATCATTCGTCATGATAGAGCTATATTATTCTATCATGGCATTTATCCACACCTGATGTTGTGTAGACTCCTAAAAGCTCGAAGGTTTTACAACATGAGCTACCAATGCTTGGTACCTGTCAGGTTTTCTACGTTGTCTCTTGCTCATCCTAGGAGTTCCAATAAACTCATCTACATCTCTTAATGTCTAACAAGCATATTTTTTAGCTCAACCACTAGTCATTGGAGGCTTTTCTAGCTCCTCTTCATCTTGTCTATGTTGCTCCATCTACTGAGAACTCCTCGGATTTCCTATATATGAGGAAATATTAGTACTGGTCATAATACATGACCCTTGAAACTATCCTCTTGCTTGTCCCACTAGTTTCCCCTATGGTTTCCCTTGTTACTGGACTAAAGGAGCTTCTACTGACTAATTTTGATCACCTGTAGGCATCAAATGAGACCTCCTGAAAGCTTGGTCCTCCATGTACTTCACGTCTCATCGTACTACTATCTTCCTACTGCTAGGAATGTAGATTATGAATGTCTTTAAGGTTTCATTGTATGCAATGAAAAGCCCCTTCTCTGCAATCTGATCCAGTTTGGTCCTTTTATCATCTAGCACATGACAATAAGCAATGTTGCCAAAAATTCTGAGGTGGCTGACTTCTGGATTCTTCCCTGTGATGACACCTTCTGGCATTTTCTTCCCCAGTACTCTATGAAGAATCGTGTTTTGAATATACACTGTCATGTTACATGCTTCTGCCCACATAAACCTGGGTAGATCCTTTTCATATAACATAGCCTTTGCAACTCCAATAATGATTTTGTTTTTTTCACTTTACTACACCATTCTCCTATGGATTATATGGATTTTTCCATTCTCTCTTGATGCCTTCCTTTGCATAGAAACTTGTGAAGTATTTATCAATATACTCTCCACCATTATCTGAGAAAATCACTTTGATCTTCTTCCTAATCGCATTCTTCACGAGATCTTTATACTCTCTAAAATGATCGAAGACCTCATCCTTGGTCTTCAAGAAGTAGATCCAAGTTTTCCTGGAATGGTCATCAATAAAGGTGATGAAATATTGGGCACCACTGAGAGCTCTAGTGGACGTCGGGCCACAAATATCAAAGTGTATAAGTTTTAACATGCCATTAGCTATGTTATCACTCAGAAATGTCTCCTTAGCATATTTCCCAAGTGCGTCCCCTCTACACACATCATCGTGTTCGGTTCCAAATTCAGGAAACCTTGTTACAAATTATTTGAGCATCTTGATTGCTCCATGATGTAGATGTCCCATTCTTCTATGCCATAATTCATTCATATCCTTCCCACTACTACTATTACTGCTTATCATTGTCATTAGAGAATCGATTTCTAACCAGTACAACTTGTTACTTCGAACTCCAATTTGTCTTACTTTTTTCCAACTTGGGTGTTTGACATACACTTTCTTCCCTACAAAGTGAACACAATACCCCTTATCCTATAACTGAGATACTGAAATCAAGTTCATAATCAATCCTGGCACATGCAATACATCTAAAGCAATGGTGCTTGCTCGTGACTCCCCCTGAAAATCTATGGTACCTCTCCCTATTGGAGTACATTTTGTTATGTTTCCCATAGTAATCTGGAAATCCATCTACTCCTCTTTGTAGTTAGATAAATATTCTCTAACCCTTGTCATGTGAGATGAAGCTGCACCATATATATACCAGACTCCCCATGAAGTTGATCTTGCTAAGAAAGTGAATTCGTCTTCCAATTTGGAAGAAAATTATGAAGTCTCCTGAATGTTACTTTTGTCCATGGCTCTACTGTAACAATTTTAGTGTGTTATTTCTCTTTTTCTCTTGAAGCAGGTTTTGTTCTGCAACCTACAAAAAATGCTCTCTCCATCCAACCGGGATTTCGATCAACGAAAATCTAAGCGACAACTACTCCCTTTGACTGTTGGAATCACTAATCTATGTAATTCGATGGTCCTGCCTCCCTTCAACTGAAAAAATGAACTATTTCCCTAGAAAATCAAACTGCCTATTTTAGGCTTTGCACAGTCTCTCTAGGAATTTTGATCTGTTTCTCCCTCTGAACAACGAAATTCCTTTCTTCTTCTGAGATTCCTGGCTGATAAATTAATCTCTAATACCATGTGAAATTTTATCTATTGCAACTACTATAGATTATTCTTCTAACTCAAAAATTAATTTTGTAGTTTATTTTCTTATGTCAAATAACAAATAAAATCACAACTACAATTTTCACCTTAAAAATACTGGAAACAAATAAATTCTAGCACACACACAATAAAATTGACACAATTATTTTTTGACAATTGTCCCTGGAAAAACCCAACTTGGGAAAACTAATGCATCAAATGAGGGTTTCATTATTAATGTTCAGCAACAATTCTAAGTACCATAATTTAGATGCTCAAGTGGAAATCTAATCTGAAGAAAACACTAGCAAAAGTATTGTGAGAATTTTCTCTCACCCCACAACTATTTTTTGCCTCCGAAATAGCTTCCCTCACCTCTGTGCTAAGATGTTTGCATCATCTTTTGCATAGAGCCTACGTTGGCCCTCTGAATATTTCGACCTCCCTTCCTTTGACTCTTCCAGGAACTGAAAACTTCCTCCCAAAATGGTGTTTCTCTCCTCTTCCACCTGCTACTCACCCTGTGGCTCTATCTTCTTTGTTGAGCTGCTACTACTAAGAAAATAAAACTGCCTAAGCAACTAATTATCTACAATGGATGATCTCTCCATCACCACATAGAATTCATTTTATAATCCATTGTTGGAGCACCAACGGCCAAGATTAAAACCTAATTAATGGCTAGGATCATTTTTGGATTGATCCATGTGATTTTCTAGATGATTCTTAGCTTATATCAATTAATACTGATTAATAAACCATATTCCCCAAGTTTAGACTTAGGAAATATTTTAAAAAATGGCTAATAATCTAAATGAGACACTTCTAGGCATAATTTCTAGAAATGATTTATGGGTTTTGGATATCTCATGTATTATATCCTCTCCACAAAATTTTGTGTCTAGAACACATATGGTGCTACAAAAACTAACACATATATCTCCTATGTTGCTTTACTTCTCTATTTCTCCACTATTTTGAGTGGAATCCTCCCATCCTTGAAACATTTTATTTCCTCACTTGATATGAGGACATACAACCATTCATTCATTCCTCCAGGATTACTCTTTTCTTCATGATGTCTCTTCATTGCAAAAATTTGTGCTTGGTCTTTTGTAGCTAGATTGTATTCAATAGAATTATCAACCTTTTCATTACCTTCCCAAGTAATCTCCACTTCTTCCTTTCAGGTAGACTTATCTTCTCTGAGAGTATTCAAGTCCTATTAAAACATATTCATGTCCATATACATAGAAATTCATTGATTGCAACATTGTTTCAACAATATATTGTGGAAGAGAGATAAGAACTCTCCTCTAGTCTTTTCAACTCTTAAAGTCATTGAGATACTTTCTTTTGTCTTCTTGCTCCAGTAAGGAAGGAAAATGTTTTCCATCTTTAAAACTCCTGCTCTTGTTTGCGTATGCACAAGGAACAAACACATTTCCAAAAATATTGTCCCCCATTCTGTAGAGGGTCTTTCTTTAAATCTTCTAATTGCTTTATATGTTCAACATTTGAAAATTTAAAATATGAAATCATATTATAATTTACACTTAGCTTTTTATGGATTCCTTTGAAATAATCCTCTTGGCTCTTATTCTATTGATGTGTATGTGACATAATTATTTTGTCATGCGCTTCAATATTTTCAGAACTTGCTTCATACTACGATGTATTGGGAAAACATCCTTTGTCTTCTTTTCTCTCAGAATATTGTCTCAATTATAAGATCACCTCTTTGCTTTTCTCTTTGAACTCCCTTCCTTGCATAATTTATCCTATCTTCCCTTGAGATAAATTCTCTTAGTTTTCTTTCACAAGCTTTCCTTTTGTCTTCTCCCTCTAAATTCAACTATTTTGCTTTCATCTATCTCCATTATATCAATTATGTTAAAATATTATTGTATGGTATGTATTTGCAGCTATAATGTAGCAATCTTCAATCCTAGGCTTTGCTAAAGACTTTAATTCTTCCTCAAATTCTGTCATCTCCTTCTCTGAAAAATCTATATTTTTATGCCATCGAACTTCAATTCCTACTAGAACCTTTGTTAGGAGGTACCACTGATTATCTCCTTCTATCTATAAATCATATTTTATCTCATTTACTTATATATCTTCATGAGGTATTTCTTCATGTTCTTCCATGACAACTTCTGGTAGTTGTCCATCTTCATATCCTGCATTCACACAATTCATTAACTCGAAAAACATGAGATTCCTTGATCCTTGTTAATGCTTCTAACTTCTCTTACTTATGTTGATCCAAAAATTCTAAGAGATCCTTAAGATATATCTCATCAACATCCTCATATTCTCCAAGTGTGACCCTTTGTTCTGGTTTGCAAATGTATACCGCTTCCTCCTCTTCCAAAGACCCTTGTCCATACTCAACTACTTTGATTTTATTCTCCTTCTTAATCAAGACATTCATCCTATGTCTCAATTTCTTTACATATAATTTCTTAATAGGCCATTTGATATTTCTCTTACACTCCATCCTTTTCTCTATCATTTCCCACTTTCTTGTAGCAGCAACATCATTATGCTGAGTTGTTCCTTTAACCCAACTATCTCTCTGTCAAATTCTTCTTGACTCATCTTCATTTTGCTAACTGCTTTGGAATATTTTCTTGTCTTGTTTTGGCCTTCTTCCTTCATCTAACTACCTCTATTCATCTTCATTTCTTCATTTATGAGCTTCTCCATGATCATTTTTAATTACAACCAAGCCTCTGCAATACCAAGTTTGTTTCACCCTGTTACAAACTACTTCATCAAATTTCCCCTAAACTGGCTTTTTAGTGCCTTCTCGGTTCTCTCCTTTAAAACATCTCGAGTGTAATATCCCCAATTTTGATTTTTCATCTGAGGAGGTCATCGGGGATCCTTGGGGTGGTGCTCAGCATAACACAATTTTCTTTCCTCTTTTCTTTCCAACTCTTGAAGTCATTGAGCTACTTTCCTTCATCTTCTTTCTCAGGTAAGGAAGGTTGATTATTTCCATCTTCAAAACTCTTTCTATTGTTTGCATATGCTCAAGGAACAAACATATTTCCAAAAATATTTTGTCCCCCATTCTGTAGAAGGTATTTCTTAAAATATTCGACTTTCCTTATATGTTCAACATTTGACAATTTAGAATATGAAATCATATTATATTTCACACTTATCTTTTTTATGAGTTCCTTTGAAATCATCCTCTTGGCTCTCATTCTATTGATGTGTATGTGACATAATTATTTTTTCATGTGCTTCAATATTTTCATAACCTGCTTCATACTACATTGAATTGGAAAAATATCCTTTGGCTTCCTTTTGCTTGAAATATTGTCTCAATCCTAAGATCACCTCTTTGCTTTTCTCTTTGAATTTCCTTCCTTGCACAATTTATCCTATCTTCCCTTTAGATAAATTATCTCTTAGTTTTATTTCACAAGATTACCTTTTTTCTTCTGGTAAATTCAACTTTTTGTTTTCATCTATCTCCATTATATCAATTTTGTTAAAATATTGTTGTATGCTATGTATTTTCAGCTATAATGTAGCCTTCTTAAATCGTAGGCTTTGCTAAAGACTTTAATTCTTCTTCAAAGTCTATCATCTCATTCTCTAAAAAATCTATATTGTTAGGCCATCGAACTTCAATTCCTATTAGGCACTTTGATAGGAGATCTCACTAATTATCTCCTTCTATTTATGGATAATTTTCTACCTCATTCTCTTCTATATATTTATGAGGTATTTTGTCATCTTCTTTTGTGGCAACTTCTTGCAGTTTTCCATCTTCATATCCTGCATTCACACAATTCATTAATTCGAAAAAAAAATGAGATTCCTTGATCCTTGTTAATGCTTTTAACTTATATTCCTTATGTTTTCTAGACATTCCAAAAGGTTCTTAAGAGATCTCCCATTATCATCCCCATCTTCTCCAAGCATGACTCTTTGTTCTAGTTCGCAAATGTAAACCAATTCCTCCTCTTCCAAAGACCTTTGTCCACATTCAACTACTTTGATTTTATTCTCCTTCTAAATCAAGACATTCATCCTATGTCTCGATTTATTTACATATAATTTCTTTATAGGCCATTTGATCTTTTTCTTCATACTCCATCCATTTCTCTAGCTTTTCCCACTTTCTTATAACAACATCATCATTATGTTGAGTTGTTCATTTTGTTGAGAAATACAAAGGGATACAATTAGGATGATTTCTCTTAAATTTGATAACTACTTGTGATGTATGTTTACCTTTTATTTAGTATTAGATTCTTATCTTATTATTATGTTTTTTTTATCGTCAAATAGCTACCAAAACAAGAATATCAATAGTACACAAGAACACAAGATGTAGGTTGTGAACTAGGGCCAAAACCTCTCCACTTGAGAGGAAAATCGATAAATATCTTCTCTTTTTATAGATTCTTCAAATGACAAATTATAGGACCTTTATACCAAGACCAATACCATTTCAAGACCAAGCCTAGCCTTCTTGATGATTTGCTTCTTGTATCCAAGTCAAACCTAGTCAAATCTCTTCCATATGCACAACTTCGAACCCCAGCTATAGAATTTGGGCATCCACTGTAGGTCTAAAATTTTTGGCCCCTGAAACAGTTGTTTCTTCCACACATGTGAGTTATTATATGGTTTCCAAGGCTTCCTTTGACCTTTTCTTGGGTTGATTCTCCTTGTAGGGCTTGTAAGTGACCTAAGAGTTCTTTCTTTGACCTCCTTTCTGCAACTTCCACAACTTCGACCTTACAGCTACAAACCCTAGCCTTCCTTTTGCATGTGTGAGAGAGAGAAAGAAACAACCAAACATATTCATCCTTCATCCTTCTATCCTTCTTCTCTTTCCTTTATATTGTTTATCCTTCACTTCGATTAGGTCAAGTTCCCTCCTTTATATAGGCTTCCAAGGAGGACGACATGCCCTAATGAGGCCAACTTCTTAGTTGTTAGGCTGACTTGGTCTTAGATGGTATTTTGACACTTCTAAATACAAAAAAAAATAATATTTTTACGTGTTACAATGACCCAATGGAGTCTTATTCATATGACAATGACTCTATTGACTTCTTGACACTAGGACAAACCCTAGAAGCACTCATTGGGTGCTTTACCTCTAAATAAAATGACCTTGAGCATGAAACCCATTCTACAAAATAACAATAATAAATTTTCTTTCTTTTTAGAATATACAAGAGTCAAGAGTACATTTAATGTTTATGAAGATCGAAACTAGTTATGCATTTCAACACTCCCTCTTAATTAGGGAGGTATTCATAATGGTACATGGACATTCTCACACTGAAGAGATCTTATAAGAAGAGTCAGATTGGTAATCTGTCTCATAAGCTATCATTTTATCTTATCGCTTTACATCATACCAATCAACATTTTCACATATCAAGGCCTTAACTAACAACTCTATCTCTCCATAAGATCAAAGCACAATGATGGAAAGACCAATGACTGATAAAAACCAACATCATTGTCTCTCAAGGTACATACCCCAGCCGGGTGTTCAAATGGTATGTCCTTTTAGGAAAATCCTTGTCTTGGAATAACACATCGTCAAGGAATTTCCTCTTTGACTACTCTTACCTATTAGATGCCCTACCTCATCCTTAAAGAGTATCGGAAACCAGATTCTTACACAATCCTCCATTCTTTATTCACAAAGTGAAGACAAGAATGATGTGGCTATATCTCCCTCTAAACTAGGGAGGATATATCAACCAATCCAAGCTTGTCTCTCAAATACACAAGCTTCTTATTAGGAAGAGATTTTGTCAAAATGTCAGCTACTTGCTCATCGATGGAGATATATTGTAGCTGCAACACTCCATCTTGCACCAACTTTTGTATGTAATGATACGTGTTATTTATGTGCTTTTTATTTCCATGGAACATTAGATCTTTAGAAAACCTTATGCATTTGGTGTTATCACAATTGATAACTATAGCGTCCATCAGTCCTTCAAAAGAGTTCAACAACACCTTCTTCAACTAACAACTTCTTTGCTTACTTCACATGTTGCAATGTATTCATCCTTATCACTACTCAAAGCAATTGACTCTTGTTTTTTAATCATCTAGGATATCATAGAGGATCCCAAACTAAAAAAATCCCCCAAAAGTGCTTCTCCCATCTATGTCACTGCCTCCCCAATCAAAATTTTTATATCTAATCAAGTGGACATCATTCTTTCTATCATACTTCTAGAAGTAGTGGATTGTTCCTCACATATATCTCAGTATATGCTTGGTTGTTATCCAATGGTCATGCTTGAGCTATACCTATAACTCACTAAGAATATTCACTACAAAACAAATGTATGGTTGAATATTCATCAAATAAATCATAGATCCAACCCACTGTCTATAACTTGTCAGATCCACAGGGCTTGAATTAGAACTTCTTAGCCTCTTCAAATTTGTGATCATAAGGTTTTTCATAGGTTTTCAATACATCGTGTCAAACCTTTGCAGCATCTTAATCACATATTTTCCTTAACCTAGATATATCTCATTAGGTCCTTTCCAAACTTCCAACCCCAAGTAATAGTGCATTAATCCTAGATCCTTCATATTGAATTCTAGTGCCAATTTCTTTTTGTACTCTTGAATATGACCTTCCAAACCTATTATGAGAAGATCATCTACATATAGAAGGATGATTACGAGATCAACCTTCACAACCTTGATATAAAGATTCAGATCAAAAAAATTCTTCGAGAAGCCCAATATTTGTAGATATGTGTCCATTATAGCATGCCAAGTCCTTAGAGATTGCTTAAGGCCATAAAGAGCCTTCTTCATCCTACATACATGAGTCTCTCTATCACTTACTTCACATTCCAAGGTTTATTCTATATAGACTTCATCGATAGTGTCATTCAGGAATGTTTCCTTAACATCCATTTGATGGATGTTCCATCCCATCGATGTTGCCAAAGAGACCAATGATCGTATAGTTGTATACCTATCCCTAGCCCAAATATTTCCTTATATTTATCAATAATTCCATATGTTGCATGTTTAATCTTGTAGATCCACTTGGAAGTCACCACAGCTTTGTCTTCAGGCCTAGGAACGATTTCCCAAACTCCATTTTTCATTATTTATCGATATTATTCATTCATGAAATCCTTCCTTTCTTGATGTTTGACAGCATCTTCAAATGTGGATGGTTCTGCTTCAATTAAATTTGTCATATAGGTTGCATACCTTGAATATATTTTGGGCTTCTTACTTTCCCTGAACATTCCTTTGGATGGTTCATGTCCTTCCACATCTAGAAGAGTAGACTTGAACCAATTAGGTCTCTTTCTGCTTTCAAGGATGATGACTTGTTGCATATGTTCACTTGGACCTTCTTCTTCATGATTTGAATCCTCTTCCTTCCTAGGAAATTCTTCAAATATTGGAAGTTCTTCACCATCAGAGTCAATCGGGAGGTCCTTTGATTTCTTGAATGTGATACTTTCATCAAATATTACATCTCATCTTACTTCTATTTGGTTCTCTTCCTTTATATAGATCCTATATGCCTTTGAAGTGTTACTATAGCTAACAAATATTCCCTTCATGCTCGTAGGATCCAAATTATTTCTCTTATCTTTACGAATGTGAATGTATACAGGACAACCAACTATTCAAAGATGGTCTACACTTGGTTTCTTCTCAGTGAATTCTTCTTTAGGAGTCATGTTGTCTAGTGATCTATGAGGACTTATATTTTAAATGTAAACAGTTTTTGTTGCTTCACCCCATAGAAATTTAGGCAATCCTTGATCATGTAACATGGCTCTAACACCTTCCTTAATCAAGTGATTCTTTCGTTCTGTGATTCCATTTTACTCTAGATTATATGGAACTATCAGCTCCATCTTAATTTCAGCCTCCTTACAAAAAGATATTATTTCTTTTGAAGTGTATTCTCCTCCATTATCAAATCTTAGTACCTTTATCCTTCTTGTTGAACTATTTTCTACTTCTTCTTTTGAATTCTTGAATTTTTTTTAATCCTTCATCCTTGGACTTTAACAAATAGATCCAGGTTTTCCTTGAGTGGTCATCAAGGAAAGTTAAATAATATAGATGACCTCCGAGATACTTTGTAGACATAAGAGCATAGACATAAGAGTGAATGAGATCCAAGATTTCTTTTGATCTTGAAGCATTGCTTCCAAATGGTTTCTTAACATTTTTACCTAATGCACATCCCTTTCACACTCCTTCATGAGGGGATTTGATTTATAGGAAGGGAGGGGAAGTTAGGGATCCACAAAAGAGGGAGGAAGGTCCACATCACAAGGGGAAGGCCCTTAAAGGTAGGCTCAAGAGCTCCAAATGAGAGAGCTCGACCATATCTCTACCCAACAACATCCAACTCATTATTTCTCAAATTTTCCAGCATATGAAGCTTCTCCTCCATTTTGAGAAAAAATTCCAGAAGAGGTTTAGCAAGGGTTTTCATATCAAAACCCACACTGGTAGTGCTAGGTCAAAGAACTGCAACCTTCCATTAGCACGGGCAAGCGGTGGAGCAAATCGTGTTGGTCCTGAAATTTAGGGTTTCAGTCAACCTTCTCCAGAATTGACTCAGGGCAGTTTTTCTTCCATTCTTCGAGGATGTTTCAATATGTGTTTTATGATGAGTACACTTCACAGTTGCCAACAATTTGGCACTTCAGGATGTGGAACAGAAAGTGAATAGGAGGTGTGACACAAAATTCTTTGATGCCTTGCTTGAGATGACTTGCCACCATAGAAAATTTATTCAATGACTTATTCAAATATGTAGTCATATTCATCATGCCCTTAGAAAACCTTAGCCCATATACCATTTTGAGAAATCTAAAGGGCTACAATTAGGATGATTTCTCTTAAACTTGATAGTTTCTTGTGAAGTATTTTTACTTTTTATTCATTATTAGCTTCTTCTCTTATTATTATGTTGTTCTTATCATCAAATGCACTACCAAAACAAGAAGATCAACAATACACAAGAACACAGGATGTAGGTTGTGAGTCAGGGCCCAAACCTCTCCATTTTAGAGGAAAACCAAAAAATATCTTATCTTCTTATAGATTCTTCAAATGATGAATTCCAAGACCTCTAGACCAAGATCAATGCACTTCCAATACCAAGCCTGACCTTCTTAATGATGTTATTCTTCTATCCAAGTCAAACGCAGTCAAATCTCTTCCAGCTGCACAACTTTGACCCCCAACTACAGAATTTCAACCTCCACTACAGGTCTGAAATTTTTGGCCCCTGCAATAATTGTTGCTTCCACACATGTGATCTATTCTAGTGCTTCCAAATATTCCTTTGACCTTCGCTTGGGTTTCTTCTCTTTCTAGGTTTTGTAGGTGACCTAAGAGTCCTTTCTTCAACCTTCTTTATGTAACTTTCACAACTTTGACCTTATAGCTGCAAACCCTAGCCTTCCCTTTGCACGTGAGAGAGAGAGAGAGAGAGAGAGAGATAACCCAACAAATTATTCCTTCATCCTTCTATCCTTCTTCACTTTCCTTTCGTTTGCTTCTCCTTCGCTTAGATGAATAGAAGTGAGTGAATTTCCATAGGAGGTCGAGTTCCCTCCTATATATAGGCTTCCAAGAAGGAGGACATGCCCTAATGAAACCAACTTCTTAGCTTCCATGCTGACTTGGTCTTGGAGGGTATTTTGTCACTTTTAAATACAAAAATAATTCTTTTGGCATGTTACAATATTCCTAATGGGGTCTTATTCATATTACAATGACTCTATCGACGTCTCGAAAATAGTACAAACCCTGGAAGCACTTAATGGGTGCTTCACCTCTAAAAAAATTGACCTTGAGCATGAAACCTGTGCTATAAAATAACAATAATAAATTTTCTTTCTTTTTAGAATATACAAGAATCAAGAGTACATTTCACATTTATGAAGATCGAACCTAGTTATTGTTGGATCCTTTGTTTTTTGGGAAAATATGATGAACAACGTTTTGCGAAAGGTAAATGACTAAAGCTACTGGAAGCAAGTTACTAGAAGATTAAAAGAAGCAACGAATTAAAGCATGGGGACCTACACAATAGGAAAACAGGGAAGTGCGACCATAGGAGCAGGAAAATGGGGTCAATTGTGGAATCAACAAGAAAAAGGGAAATGGCTCTAGGATTTTTTGAAAGAGGGCCAATTCAAATCAAGATCAAGAAACCTCCAAGAAAACTAGATCAAGTAAGCGATCCTATAAAGGGTAGCATAGAGGGATGAATTCAACAACTTTTTCATATATACTGAGTCTCTTTTCTAGTTGTATTGGTTGTTGCATGTCGTAGAACTTTGTATCTGTGCAGAAGTTGTAATGTATTCATTTTAAATCTTAATGTAATGTTCTAGTTGAGAGAGTCTCGCAAATATATAAGATCAATGATGTAATGGCTAGAAATGTTAATAAAATGGATTTTGGGAATTTATGTGTTGTTGTGGTTTGACGAATGTGTAGCCCCCTTTTAAAATTTTCAGTTGTATTCATGCAAGTGATGTCTCTAGTTCTTTTGTGATGAATGTATGTCTCATTTATAATATGGTTATGTAGATGATAAAAGGTTAATGGCACAAATGATATTCTGGTATTAATCTAGATCCCTTAATCATTTATGTGGTTCTGGCTCGCCTCGAGTGAGACGCTCCTTTAAAAAAGGGAGTGAAAATGTTGGCGAAAAGCTAGACTACGATGACCTCTTTTTTTAGAAACTTAGGTTGAACCTAGGTCACTATCATTTCAAAAAAAATCTCCAACAAATGGTTTCATTGTTGGGACCCTAATCTTAAAAGGGATCTAGATCATGGTATCTATAATTTTTGGTAAAGGTATTCAAAATTGGTGGCATGAGAAAGTTGATCATTTCATTTTGCAACAAGCTCAATTAGGACAAAAGAACCTAGACTGGGTGAGACCGGAAGTTCTATACGTTGAACCTTCCTATGACCAATATGAAATATTATGGTGTGAGTTTCCTAAGAAGCTAGAAGATTGGTTAAGACGATTGTGAGTCAAGTCAGGGGTTGGAAGTTGGCCTATAATTCATAAAGATTGGTCAACTGTTGATCTGACTAAACTCCACCGATTGGATACATATCTGACAAGGGTTTTTTATTTTTGGGTGAGTACTGTGGAGCACCTGGAAGGTATGCTTTTTGACAAGCAATCTAGTGGTTTTTCAATACTATTTCTAACCTTTTCTGCATTATGAGTCTAAAAAATATAAGGGTTTTGATAAATTGTGTGAAAATGGACAAACGAAGCTCAATCACTAATAATTGATGTTTTCTATGCAGAAGGACGCGGAAATAGGGAATTATCGAGTAAAAAAAAGAAGCAAAAGAAAAGTAACTGCTGTCCCGTCGACAGGGAACCGGATGTGGACAAGATCAAGTAAAATTAGAGCCGAATAATCCAGGAAAAGAACGTAGGATACCGAGACAGAGAACGCAAGAAGGAAAGAGGAGAACTGAACGATTAGCGAATCCCTCAGGATCTTCGATCCTGAGGGATCGCTACTTTAAGCTTATCTTTTGTATCTAGACATCTCCGTCATTTCTGTTATATAAAGGTACCACGCCATCGAGCGTGGGAGAGGACTGTTGTTATAATTATAAACTCAGAACAACTTTGATCATTGAGTTTTGTAAGATCTGATTTTGTATACTTTTGTTAATGCAATCAATATAAAGGACTTGGTGTTCACTTCGTTTCTGCATCTGAAGTAACTCTAAGCAGTGTACCATTGGTAGCCAAGGGCCCAGCTCCGACGGTCACTTGCTGTTGTATCATACGGTGATTTGTGTGGTTTGCTTATTTCTCTTGTTTCAGTAATCCGATATATCTTTTATATGATAGACTATGCTTCTTAATTAATATTTGAATCTGAATAAGTTCTTTAATTCACGTCTCTGTATTACACAAACTGAATCTATTCGAATTGCATCCATTTCTACAGCAAGATATTGGTATGAATGTTATCGTTATTGGATTCATATAAAATAAGTATTTGTGAGGCTTGAAGATAATATCACTTTGTTCAGAAACATAGTCACATCATACATTACTCTCGGATCGCCACAGTAGTATAGACCGCGTACATACATCGGAGTTTGCTGTTCCATTTGGGTTTGCTGTTCCATTTGAGTTTGTTGTTCCATTTGAGTTGCTGTTCCAATTTATATGATTGACGTTTCCTGTTTATGATAGTTTGTTGTTCCATTTCATTACTGTTGTTCCATTTCATTACTGTTGTTCCATTTGATTACTGCTGTTCCATTTTAGAATTGTTGTTCCATTTTACTTTCGCTAATCTGCCTTTATTGCTTTCGCGTGATAGCAGGCCTAAGGCTGTCGTGAGCCCAGCAAGACGCTGCCTAGCTCCCAGACCTATAAGTCCATGCTTTGGTTTTCTTTCTTTATCAGTTTCTAAAGGGAAGGGTTATTGGTTCCGTACCCTTGACTGATCATTTGCCTTGTGTGATTTCATCTTTTGAATTGGTTTAGTTACAGCTTAGTGTTTATTTCCTTTCAAGTCATTAGAACGCTATACTACCGAGCACTACTTGGACAGAACAGCCTCGGATTGAGTTACTCCTTGAAAGAACAAAACGATCCCGGATTGACTTAATAATGTGGAATAATTGGTGGTGTGAGAGACCCTAGTTATCGCTCTACATTTTGGCGCCGTTGCCGGGGAAGGGGTAATAGCCATTTTTCCTTTATAAGTAGTGCGCAAATCTGCTAGGAGGGAGTTGGATTTTAAAAATGGAAGGTAAGAACCTGCGTACGGAGCATGTAAAAGCCCTGCTCCACCGTCCGCTCTCTTAGTAGAAGTGCTGGTAAATAGGATTTAGCAGTTTAATTGGAGTGCATGACTAAGCAGAAAAAGTTAGAGAAAGATCAAAAGCCTCCATCCAAAGCTAAGGGGCCGGTGACCCTTGGACGAACGACCTTCATAGACAAAATCTATAAGAAAGCTGACTCTCAGCTATCAGTAGGTTATAAGAAAGTCAATTCTAAACAGCCTACTAGTTCCCTTCAGGCCTCGGGACCACCATCCGAAGCCTTTGCTGAGGTGCACAGTCGAACAGAGGAGCAGGATTTTCAAGAAATTGAAAATTTGACTCCTGGACCATTGCACGAAGGGACCCAAAGTAACCTTTGTGAAGGAGAAGGAGAAATAGGGGAAATTGAGGAACCTAGATCTCCTATTGAATTAAGCCAGCCTTTAAATAGCCCGGACAAGGGAAGCGCTGTAAAAATCCTTGTTGAAGGAATTCATTCACCGCAGACAGTTGGGGCCATTATCATCCCTGATCAAGGGAGTGGTGTCAAGACAATCTCTGTTAAGACTACCCCTCCTCAACCAAGGAACACTCTCTTGGAAATTCCTGAAGATTACTGGCATATATTCGATCCCATGGCGCAGAATCAGCCAAACACCCAGACCTCCACATTGCAATATCCGATGGTAGATTCTGCAGAAAATGTGCCAATGAAAGCCATCCCTCTCTAGCATATTCCCACATTTCATGGCCTTACATCAGAAGATCCGGACGCATTCTTGTTCGAATTTGATGTATTATGTAGAGGATACGATTACACCACCGATCCCCAGAAACTGAAATTGTTCCCCTCTACATTAAAAGGGGCTGCGTTAAGATGGTTTATGGGCTTAGGTGGTGGGGTTATTAACAATTGGGATCAAATGAAAGAATCCTTTTTAAAGAAATATCAAGATTACTGTAGGTCGAGAGAACTAAAAGATGAAATCTTTCAAATGTCAGCCAGACCAAACGAAACCTTAGAAGAATATGTGGAACGTTTCCAATATAACTTGCAAAGATCCCCTTATGCATCGCTACCTCTGCCTGATAACGTGTTGAAAACTGCATTAATTAGAGGTATGAAAGAGCAATGGATCGAAACGTTAAACATTATGGGGAAAGGAGACATTTATCAGGAAAATTTTGCTGATATCATTGATCTGTGTATCAGGAGCTCAAGAGGCAGCACGAGGATAAAACCAGCGGAATATGATCGCTTCCCCAGAGATAACAGAACATTAACAGAGGGAGTAACACGGGTGGAACTTGGAAATTTGCTAGAAAATTTTAAAACTGATATCCTGGGAACATTAACTACACAACTTGACATTGTGCAGGCTAAACAGAAGCAAGCCGAGGCGGACCAGAATCTAGCAGTTTTTTGCCCACGATGCAGGAAGAAACACAGCCACAAGGAATGCCCGCTGGATACAGTCCAAATATGTGCTATCTGCACCAAGGACCACCTGACCGAAAGCTGCCCTTCACTTCCTGGTTTGAAGGCAGTATACAAAGAAGCAGAAGAGGAGCCAGAACCAGCATATTTTATTAACCAGCGTCGTCAATGGCAGCCTAGGCAATCAGGTATGTTTTCAGACCCCTCCTCTTCTTTTCAACCCCCGTAGTTCAATACTCAGCAACAGAATATGTGGCAAAACCAGTCTCAACCCCCGTTTTCAAATTGGTCACCTCAAATGTTTCCTACTCCGAATCCTTGGATGTCCCAATTTGGTTGGCCAAACTGCCCTTATCCTCCACCATATTGGCAGAATAGTTCCTATCCTCTGCAGTGGACCCCTCCCACTTCGCAAAGCTCATCCTGGCAGACAAGCTGGCCAAGATCGACATATCAGCCAGTAGGATCAATCCCACTCCCTCAACCAACTCTGCCAGCTTTACAACAAAATCCCCAGTCTAATCTGAGGCCGCAACTCCCAGCCCAACCCAATCCCAACCCTAATAATAGGCCAGTCCAATCCATCCAAATCATAGACACATCAGAGATTGAGTCTGACCTAAGGGAGTGCAACGATCTTCAGTTAAGATCTGGACGAATAATAGAAACAGAGGGAGACAAAACAATTCATATTGAAAATCAGTTACCAATAGAACAACCCCCACAACAGAAGGATGAAAACAAAGAGCAAAACAATAAACAAGCAAGTACATCCTCTCCTCCTTTCCCAGAATGATTAGTCATATCTCGACCTATACAACCTCCAGACTTTGACATTTTGGGAGAATTACAAAATTTGTATATAAAGATTCCATTCCTCCAAGCCATACAGGATATTCCTATATATGCAAAAACCATAAAGGAATTATGCATCAAAAAATCAAGGAGGAATACAAATACTAACCCTAGAGTCCAAGTAGTTGGTACTTTATCCAACCTATTATCAGGAAAAGAGACACCTATCAAATATGAAGATCCCGGGAACCCAATTGTAACTGTTCAAATCTATGGCCAAACCTTGACTAACGCTCTAGTTGACCTGGGAGCTGCAATCAACATTTTGACAACCTCCACCTGCCAAAAGCTTGGCATCACGTCAGTAGAACCTACCTCTACTCTGTTAGAATTGGCAGATCGATCTGTAGTTCGACCAGAAGGTACTCTGAATGATGTCATGGTTTCCGTAGATTCCTGGGAGTATCCCACAGATTTCCTGGTAATTAATCCTAAAACCTGACTAGATGGACATCCGTTAATCTTAGGCAGACCCTGGCTTGCTACTGTCAATGCCTACATTGGCTGCCGGCAGGGAAACATGACTATAGCGAAAGGACCAGATGTTAAAAATTTAATTTTATATCCTCCAGCTCAGCCAAGCCTGCCAATGATTAAAACTAACTCTTATCCTGTGTCATATCTTGCTAACAACATCAGATCTCCATTAACTATACAGAAGGCTTTAGACTTTAAAGATCAAACAGAAGACGACGCCATTAACAATTTTATTAGTCAAACTGAAGCTAGAACACATATGCAGTGTTTTATGATAGAAGCAACATTTGACAGTGAGCTAGAAGAAGATCCCTTAAAAGATCCACATGACCAGACAATACCAGTAACTGTTGTTGCCAATAGTAAAGTAGTGGAAATTGAACCTGGTAAAACTCTGAATATTAACGCCAATCTTACACCAGATCAAGAAATAAAGCTTGTTAATCTGTTACAAAAATACAAGGATGCATTTGCGTGGGATTACCCCGACATGAAGGGGATTGATCCTCAATTATGCACCCATCACATCTATATAGAGAAAGATGCAAGACATGTCCGTCAGCCACAAAGAAGACTCAACCCTCACCTAAAAGAGATAGTAAAAGACGAACTTCAGAAGCTCTTAGATGTTAACTTTATTTACCCTATCTCTTACAGTAAATGGGTCTCTCCCCTTGTGGTGGTACCCAAGAAAAATGGAAAATGGAGGATTTGCGTGGATTACAAGGAGTTAAACAAGGCTACATAAAAGGATCACTTTCCCCTCCCATTTATAGACCAAGTATTGGACACATTAGCAGGGAAGAAATTTTTCTCCTTCCTGGACGACTTCAGTGGATATAACCAAATCCAAATTGCCCCTGAAGACCAGGATAAAACTACCTTTACGTGCCCCTGGGGAACGTTTGCCTATCGAGTATTACCCTTTGGCCTATGTAACGCCCCTGCTACATTTCAAAGGGCTATTCTCAGTATTTTTGCAGATCTAATAAACGATGGACTTGAGGTGTATATGGACGACTTCACACCATATGGGGATGAATTTGATCCAGCTCTGGATACCCTGGAAAAAGTTCTACAACGCTGCATTGCTACCAGACTCTGCCTGAGCCACGAGAAGTGCTACATGATGATGACGGAAGGGCTCATTCTAGGGCACTACATTTCAGCAGCTGGCATCCAGGTAGACCCTGCTAAAATTCAGATTCTTTTGCTCATCCCTACCCCCACTACTCAAACAGAGGTACGTAGTTTCCTTGGATTTTCTGGATATTACAGACGGTTTATAGAACATTATTCACGAATTGCAGCACCTCTATATGCTTTGACAGGTAATGTCGATTTTTTGTGGACAGATAAATGTGACCAGGCTTTTAAAGAATTGAAAAAGTTGCTGTCAATAGCTCCAGTCCTTCGAGGACCAAACTGGAATTTGCCATTCCAGATCTCATCGGATGCCTCGGATACAGCAATCGGTGCAGTCCTAGGACAAGAAGAGGATAAGAAGCCATACGCTATTTACTATATTAGCAAAAATTTATCCTCTGCCGAACTCAATTATACTGTTACTGAAAAGGAATTCCTGGCTGTAATTCATGCTGTTAATAAATTTAGGCATTATATTACAGGTTATCCTGTTGTGTTATATACAGATCATTCTGCTATCAAATATCTAGCAAACAAACCTGTCACGAATGCTAGAGTAACTCGATGGTTGATCCTGTTGCAGGAGTTCGACATCACAATTAAGGATCGACCCGGCAAGGAGAACCCTGTAGCCGACTTCCTCTCAAGAATACCCAAATCAATCGAAGCAGCAGCCGTGGAAGATCAATTCCCTGATGAACATCTGTTTGCCATTGCCATTCGAACACCCTGGTATGCTGACGTCGCCAATTACCTTGCAGTGGGTAAGTTACCAAAACACCTAACCCCTCAGGAACGAAAGCAAATTGTTCAAAAAAGCACTCGATTTTCGTGGATTGGAGACCATTTATTCCATACAGGGGCAGACATGCAAATCAGGAGGTGTATTCGAGAGGATGAGACCCTAGACATCTTAAAGGCTTGTCATAATGGACCATGCGGGGGGCATTTGCCGACAAAAGAACAGCACATAAAATACTACAGGCAGGATACTATTGGCCTACAATCTTTAAGGACGCGAAAAAGTTTGTGCAGGCCTGTGACAGCTGCCAGCGAGCAGGAAAACCTGGCCAAGCTGATGAAATGCCTCTGAGACCACAAGTGGTTATTGAGCCATTTGAACGATGGGCTCTCGATTTCGTCGGGCCCATTAATCCACCATCAAACCAGAGGACATACATCCTGGTAGCAACAGACTATGTTACTAAATGGGTTGAGGCTGAATCATTAGCTAGGGCTACAGAAGATTCGGTAATACAATTTTTGTTCCATTTGTTTGTACGTTATGGACTTCCGAGAGAAGTAATTACAGATGGTGGACCACAATTTGTTGGAAATAAACTAGCTGCAACATTTAACAATTATCATATCCAACATAAGATTACTACCCCCTACCATCCGCAGGCAAATGGACAAGTAGAAAACAGTAACAAGATAATTGAGTCAATCTTAACAAAGACTATCGCATCACATAGGCGTGATTGGGCTGCTCGGCTACCTGAAGCACTATGAGCTTATAGAACCACATGGAGAAGTACGACAGGCTATTCACCTTATCAATTGGTGTTTGGAAAACAACCAATCTTTCCTATCGAATTTGAGATCCAAACATTACGAACTGCACAAGAGGTCGGCCTAGATCTGAATGAGGCACAGATCAATCGACTACGACAAATCAACGAATTGGATGATATTAGGCTCTCTGCATTACAAAACACAGCATTAATCCAACAGCAGCGAGCTAAGTGGCACGATGCACTTATAAAGAATAAAGTCTTCCATGAAGGAGACTGGGCTCTGTTATACGATTCTCGGTTCCAGGACTTCCCGGGGAAACTCCAGACTTGCTGGCTAGGACCATACGAGATCCAGAAGGTGCACGACAATGGGACCCTCACTCTGATCACCATTGATGGTTCTGGACATATGTTCAAAGTAAATGGCCACCGAGTTCGTCTCTATCGAAGACCTCTTAATCGGGAATCCTTTTGTCAACAGCTACAGCAAGATACTGATTTGGAGATCTTAGGAGAGGAGGTGAAATCTTCCTCACCTATAACTTAAGCAATTCGTTTTTCATAATTTGTACATAACATCCTGTACATATGTTCTTTTCATCTTTGTTTGTAGTATTTTGGTTACCTTATTTTGCACAGCACTGGTTTGATTTTGCTGTTCCTTTTCAAAAGGAACAGCACTCGTGTGATTCTGTTGTTCCTTTTCAAAAGGAACAACACTTTTGGTGTTTTGCTGTTCCTTTGCAAAAAGGAACAACACTTTTTGCTTTGTTGTTCCTTTGCGAAAAGGAACAGCACTTTTTGCTTTGTTGTTCCTTTGCGAAAAGGAACAGCACTTTTTGCTTTGTTGTTCCTTTGCGAAAAGGAACAGCACTTTTTGCTTTGCTGTTCCTTTGCGAAAAGGAACAACACTTTTTGCTTTGCTGTTCCTTTGCGAAAAGGAACAGCACTTTTTGCTTTGTTGTTCCTTTGCGAAAAGGAACAGCACTTTTGCGTTTTGGAATTTTTGCTGTTCCTTTGCGAAAAGGAACAGCACGTTTGTGTTTTGGAATTTTTGCTGTTCCTTTGCGAAAAGGAACAGCACGTTTGTGTTTTGGAATTTTTGTTGTTCCTTTGCGAAAAGGAACAACACTTTTTGTTTTGTTGTTCCTTTGCGAAAAGGAACAGCACTTTTTTGGCTTTGTTGTTCCTTTGCGAAAAGGAACAGCACTTTTTGTTTTGTTGTTCCTTTGCGAAAAGGAACGACACTTTTTTGGCTTTGTTGTTCCTTTGCGAAAAGGAACAACACTTTTTGTTTTGCTGTTCCTTTGCGAAAAGGAACAACACGTGTGGATTTTTGTTGTTCCTTTGCGAAAAGGAACAGCACGTGTGGATTTTTGCTGTTCCTTTGCGAAAAGGAACAACACTCGCATATTTCTTTTTCCAAGATGCAGAATTTGGTTAATTCCGCTATTTCTTTTCCGCAAGATAAGTCATTCACATGCTTCGCTCAGAGAAGACACCATCAGAACCTTTCTGCTCCTATTTGGACGTTTTGCGATTATGCTCTCCTAAATCCTTTAGATATAGCAATGACATTATGCAATGAACATAAAAGCATGATATACCGAAACCTGCATATCATAAATCGCTATTATTTTAATAGTCAGCATATATAAGAAGACAAGAGGAGGGACATTAACTTTCGTCTTCACTGTCATTATCTTACTCCCGAACCATGGTTTGGTAATTTTTTATCATGTCGATCTCCCTAAAAACTTTCTTGATCATTACTGAGGAATATGAGCAAACGATTTATATCTGTCTGTTGGGATTGTAAGACTTCTTCCACCATTCCCTGCTCTTAAGGAGTGCGGAACCACCCTTATGTGTAATTGAACAAAGAAAAAGAGAAGTGTGCTACAAAAGAAGAATAAAGGAAAAAAAAATATAAAAACAAGATATGAAATCGTCAAATGCAGGATAGGGGGTCTCATTCAGAGCCAGCCTACCATGATCATAAGGATGGAAGCGAAGTGGCATTCCCATTACGGCCACCACACCAGGGATATGGTTCAAAGGTAAAATAACAAGCAAACCTTGGAACAGGAGGTCTCATCACGAGCCGGCCTGACTACGTTTCGTGCCTACCTTGTGAATGGCATTATGGTTATCTGGTCACCAAGCCAGCATAATGGCCTGCATTTTGACAAAGCACTCTTCAGTAGATACACAAAGGATAATGGTTCCGGAGGGTGAGATAAACAACTTTGCCAAGGTTATGAACACCTGTTGGCAGCAGAGCTCTGTTAATGGCATTGGAGTCGTAATATTTACACCAACAGGTATGATATTAAGTCTGTTTGTCTTTTATATCCTTTGCATGTATCATATGTCACACCCTGATATAATTATCGCATGAACATTATCACCAATCATGGCAACGGAATTGACAATGACTACTGGAGACTTGGTACAGTTGACAGACGTCCAACCCTCGGTTCCTCATTATATCACACTGGCTTATCTTCAAAGCGATCCACTTTTCTGCCTCGGTTTCGGTACTTCATTGTCCTTTTACAACATGGCATAATTTCTACCTGCTGTACTTTATGATTTGACTCCCGACTGGCTGCTGCTCCTCTCTTTGACGGCTGGGGGCAGCCTATCAGATCGCGGGGGGGGAGGTGACCTCATTACTCCAATGGTTACGTGGCTGCACACCATTCGGGCAAAATAATGACACGATTTAACGGTATGATGATCTCATTCTACGGACTGCCATCCACGATCTTTCTCTTTGCTGCATGCTCTGCGAAAATCCTTCCTAAAATTAGCATCGAGTATCCTCTCTGCTCGGTAAATACTGCGAACAGTTGCTGTTTCATTCCCGAGTTTATTTCTGAGAGTAAGCTATGGGCGGGAAGACAATCCGAAGTGAACCGCACAAGCTGACCGCGTCCGCTGCTGCCCGCGAAATTCTGGAAAATGCAGGATGGTTGAATTACTTCAACCGCCTGCAAGAATCGAATGAGGCTGTAGCGTTGGAATTCCTGCAAAATTTGCAGGAAAACCACTCTATAGTCGGAGGAAAGCGGATAGAAGTTACGGAGGACATTATTGCAGAAACCTCAGGATTACCAGCTGTTGGACCCAGATGGGAGCTGAAGAAGGAAAGACTGCAGAAAGAAATGGAAATTTTCCAAAGCGAAGGCCAAAGTCTGACAGTCAAAGGGAAAGGAGTTATGCCGACAACACTGGGGGAACCCTGGACCGAGCTGGCGAAGATAGTACAGAGCTATATCACCTGCGAAGGGAGAAAAGATGTGGTAAGGGCTCGTCACTTAAAACTTCTAGCTGTTTTGAAAGGAAAATGTTCTGTAAATCTCCCTGCCCTTTTAAATTCGTTATTACATGATGCGGCCCGAAGCCTGAAGAAGGCTCAGCACACAGATACGGTTGTTAGCCACCACGGACTGATTCGGCTAATAATAAGCCACAGTCTTGCCCAACAGCAAGACACCTGGGAGGAATTGGTCGAAACAGTTAAAAAGGGACTGGCTTTACCACCCCCAGAATCTGAACGAACCTCCAGCACACCGAAACGTTCAGAAAAACACAAGAAGCCAGCAGCAGAAAAGCATGTTGTTTCAAAACGAAAGCAGTCCTCCAGCACGCTGAAACAATCAGAGAAACGTAAGAAGTCGGCGGCAGAAAAGCATGATGTTTCGAAACGGAAGCGACCCTCCGATACGCCGGAACGACCAGAGGAACCTAGAGAACCTGTTGGCACTCCCAACCTGCCTGAAAGACCCAGGAAGTCAGCTCGATTGGTTCGAATACGGGGAAGGTTGGAAAAGATTCAGAAAACTGCGGCCCAACCAATTGAAATCGAGGACGAACCTTCGGAATTGGAAGGTGAATTACCCGAAGGAAATGCTGAGCAATCAGAGGCTGGAACTAACCAGCCAGAAGAAGGAATTGAAGAAGAAAATGCACAATCTATGGGTAGCCCATTGCAAGACCCTCCAGAAGAAGAGGAATTGGCAGCAGTTCTGGCCAATATGGGAGGATACGGCCAAGCCTCCAGTCCAGGAGGCGTCCTTGATGGCCCCGCAGAAGAAGAATTACCTGAGGAAAGGCATGCAGAAGAGGCAGGGGAAGAAAACCTGCCTGGCTATGGTAATGAAGCAGAAGACATCAATTCGGGACAATCTGTCCCCAGGTCGTCGGAAGATGTTCCAGGAGAGGAAGAAGAAGTAAGATTGAAGGCCAAACCCTCTGCTGAGGCAAGGGAAATTGAAAAATTGAGGAAGAAGCACCAGAGGATGCTGGGCACGATAGCCAGACTTCGGCAACAAATTAGAATGTTGAAAGCCAGTCTGAGAATACAAAAAACTGCAAGGAAAAGGAAAAGGACCACGGCAGCAAGAACCCCGAGGGTTAGAGTTCGTTTTGATGGACGAAACCCCATCAGGAGACCTACTGTCGAGGAACAGTCTGCTGTTCCGAATGATAATGAGGAACAGGGTGCTGTTCCAATAGAAACTGTTGTTCCATCTGGCCCGGAGGAACGAATGGACATTCCAATGGAACAGCAAGAGGCTCCGGTGGTAGGAAGACCGCAACAACCCTTTGTTCGCATTAAAAAGGAAACGGATAGCAAAGAGGTTCAAACAGAAGCACCCCCCTCGGGTGTAATTCGGGTCCAAAATTCCAAACAACGTAATAAGAAGGTCCAGGTTAAACTTCCAGCTTCTATGGCTGTATGGAAGAAAGACCCGAAAACCAGAACCTTGCATAAAATGATGAAGGAAGCCCAGCAGGAGGCCGAGCAGTTGCGAGAACAGACGGTCCCCAAGGAAAGATACGAAGAGCTCCAACAGTAACTTCGAAACATCAGTCAGTTTGAGAGCCAGGCCTTTGAAGGATGGCAGAAGGAGCAGGAAAAGGTTGCTAAGGTAACTCGTCGACTAGATAGTGTTGTTAAGCAGATGGACACCCTGTGTTCCTTGTATACTGATGTTTTGACTTGTAGAGCCCCTGCTAAAAATTATGCTTTGTTTTTGCTTGAACGTTATTTGAGATTAAAAATAAAAGCTGTTAGGGCGGGAGCACCTATCCATATCAACACTGTTAATGATTTTATAGACTGCTGCAAGCACTATGGAGTTAAAGTTCAAAGGTTGTTATGTGAATTTTACCTGCACAATCTTGTCTTAGACCAGGAAACTGATTTGAATCCTGGCCCTTTCGTTGGCGACATACAATTCCAAGCCTTTATCTCATTTGGGGTGAATCAGTTAAAATGGCTTAAAGCTTACAACATCTTCCAGAGGCAAGAAAATAGTTTAGACCTATGGGTACGAGCTGAACCTAGGGACCCAGCAGCATTATGGAGAGAGCATAGGAGTATGATGAAGATCCCAGGTGTCATGAAGATATTAGGTCCCATGCATGGAGACTTGATCCGAAATGGTCTGGAGTATTTCCTGACTATTAAAGACCATGCCCTCCATGCTGCAAATTTTCGCTACCGAACCTCTAACCCAAACATCCAGCTCAGGGAACCCTTTAACTTTGAGAATTTTGAATTGGCTGCCAGTCGATTGAGTCTCTATGGGGAACGGATTCTGCGAGCAGGACCATTCTGGTTGGGGTATCGGTTTCGCAGCCCAATTATTTGGCATCCTGCACCTGGATATCAGGCCCTATATGAGATGCCTGCAGATCAGTTAGATCAGTTCTTTGACCATCTAGTTGCTAATCATGGTTGTCGACCTCTTCATGAGATCCCTTCTCCGGCCTACTCTCTCACAGCCTTGCATGTCAATTACAACGTTTTCATGAGGACATGAAACAGGGTAAGCAGGGGGGTGTGTGGAGCACCTGGAAGGTATGCTTTTTGACAAGCAATCTAGTGGTTTTTCAATACTATTTCTAACCTTTTCTGCATTATGAGTCTAAAAAATATAAGGGTTTTGATAAATTGTGTGAAAATGGACAAACGAAGCTCAATCACTAATAATTGATGTTTTCTATGCAGAAGGACGCGGAAATAGGGAATTATCGAGTAAAAACAAGAAGCAAAAGGAAAGTAACTGCTGTCCCGTCGACAGGGAACCGGATGCGGACAAGATCAAGTAAAATTAGAGCCGAATAATCCAGGAAAAGAACGCAGGATACCGAGACGGAGAACGCAAGAAGGAAAGAGGAGAACTGAACGATTAGTGAATCCCTCAGGATCTTCGATCCTGAGGGATCGCTGCTTTAAGCTTATCTTTTGTATCTAGACATCTCCGTCATTTCTGTTATATAAAGGTGCCACGCCATCGAGCGTGGGAGAGGACTGTTGTTATAATTATAAACTCAGAACAACTTTGATCATTCAGTTTTGTAAGATCTGATTTTGTATACTTTTGTTAATGCAATCAATATAAAGGACTTGGTGTTCACTTCGTTTCCGCATCTGAAGTAACTCTAAGCAGTGTACCATTGGTAGCCAAGGGCCCAACTCCGATGGTCACTTGTTGTTGTATCATACGGTGATTTGTGTGGTTTGCTTATTTCTCTTGTTTCAATAGTCCGATATATCTTTTATATGATAGACTATGCTTCTTAATTAATATTTGAATCTGAATAAGTTCTTTAATTCACGTCTCTGTATTACACAAACTGAATCTATTCGAATTGCATCCATTTCTATAGCAAGATATTGGTATGAATGTTATCATTATTGGATTCATATAAAATAAGTATTTGTGAGGCTTGAAGATAATATCACTTTGTTCAGAAACATAGTCACATCATACATTACTCTCGGATCGCCACAGTAGTATAGACCGCGTACATACATCGGAGTTTTCTGTTCCATTTGGGTTTGCTGTTCCATTTGAGTTTGCTGTTCCATTTGAGTTGCTGTTCCTATTTATATGATTGACGTTTCATGTTTATGATAGTTTGCTGTTCCATTTCATACTGTTGTTCCATTTCATTACTGTTGTTCCATTTGATTACTGCTGTTCCATTTTAGAATTGATATTCCATTTTACTTTCGCCAATCTGCCTTTATTGCTTTCGCGTGATAGCAGGCCTAAGGCTGTCGTGAGCCCAGCAAGACGCTGCCTAGCTCCCAGACCTATAAGTCCATGCTTTGGTTTTCTTTCTTTATCAGTTTCTAAAGGGAAGGGTTATTGGCTCCGTACCCTTGACTGATCATTTGCCTTGTGTGATTTCATCTTCTGAATTGGTTTAGTTACAGCTTAGTGTTTATTTCCTTTCAAGTCATTAGAACGCTATACTACCGAGCACTACTTGGACAGAACAGCCTCGGATTGAGTTACTCCTTGAAAGAACAAAATGATCCCGGATTGACTTAATAATGTGGAATAATTGGTGGTGTGAGAGACCCTAGTTATCGCTCTACAAGTACAGCAATAAAAGGTTATATTATTGGATTTGCAAGCAAAGATCATCAACCCTTTTCTAGAGTGGAAGCAGTTTTCAAGTTTGGGTTGCGGGGAAATTTTTTGAAAGAAATTCCCCTATGGATCAAGGTATTGATGGTTGAAGAAAAATTGTTACTGTTCCAAGAAGATCGAATGGTCACTTAAAACCCTAGTGTTGTGGTTTGGACCTAGGGGGAGGATCGTTGTCCAGCTAAGGAAAATGAGGGTTTGTTGCGATGGATCAAAAGAGTTTCACAAGGCATGATATTTTAGAGCATTGCGAAGGGTGTGAATCACTCGCGAGTGGTGAGAAAGTAAGTTGTGAGAGATTAGGTGTAGAAGGAGAGAGTTGCAAAGGATAAGAGAACCGATGATAAATTCAGTGTCACGGAAGTATAACATGGATAGTCCCGAGTTGAAAAGAAGTGGAGAGCATGAGGGACCTTCGTATGGTAAAGTAGGAGACGCTATTGGTAGTTTTACACGGAGTCCAGTTGTGACTAGTAGGCCTCACTCCGAGTCAAAAATATTTCATATCCCTAAGCCACCTGTGCAAATGATTACAGGGGAGCATACTCCAGTGGATGATGACATGCACTTTGTGATGAGGCAACTATTTTTTGAATATGAGTCAATCCCCATTAGCAACAACCCGCAACATACTAGTACAACTCTTCCTCTCCCTAACCTTCCCCTGGTACTATATCAAAATCCTAATCAATTCCTTTCTAAGTTAACTAAGACTATAAAGTTCCAGCATATACATTCTAGATATAGTGTTGGTAGTTCTAGTGGAGGAAATAGTTCCAAAAGTGGTGTTCAATCCAGTTTAGCTAATAACTTTTAGCCGAGTTCCAAAGGATTTGTAATTGTTCAGCTGGGTTCCAAAGGATTTGTACTTTTTTAGTCGGGGCATGCAATTATGGCTGGTAATATGGCCAAATCACTTACTTGCTATCCATAATTTCCAGCACGATGTGGTGAAGATGTTGAACAACATTGGTACCTGTGTGAAGTTGTTTGGAGGGCTCGACATATTCTTGACTCCACTAAACTTATTGAGTTCCAAACTACTCAAACAGATAGGGCACTCTGATGGTTTATTAAGTGGATTGATGCAAATCCTAATGCTGTTATGGATGTTATCAAATGAGAATTTATTCAAGAATTTAAGATACCCCAATCTAATCAACAAGATTTGGCGGAATCATTGGATATTCATCAAAGAGAAGGAGAATTTACTTGGAAGTACATGCATAGATTCAAGGATACTATCTCTAAATTGTCATACCCCATTTATCCTCATCATCATAAGGATTTTCTTCTTAAGGCTTTTCTACCAATGGTTAAGGATTTTGTTGTCACAACAGAAGATTGACACATTGCAGGATGCATTAGAATAGGCAATGTAGATTGAGCCAATGGCGAGATATCTTCAGGATTACAAATTGAGTGTTCCTTCAATTGATCCTGCTATTATGGGACTCGAGAACCAGATTTCTACTCTTAATGAGAGGTTAAAGTATCTTTCTCCTTCGCAACATATGCAACCTCAAGTTTGGTGTACATGGTGTCAAGTCAAAGGGCATCATGTAACAAAATGTTTGCGGCTCAGGGGTCTAAGGTTGTCTATTCTGCCTATGGGACCTTTGCCACCGCCACCACATAATCCCAGAGTTGCGCAAATTTCTTCAACAATTCCATTCCAATTTCCAACTCAGTATTATGTGTTCCCTCTACATCAAGGTATGCTTATGAATTAGTTTTTTGAAATTTGTAGGTCCTTTGGCCATTCACCTTAGTTATGTCCTATTTTACAAAATTATTCCAATGTGCCCAACAATCTGTTTTATGAATTTTGTCGGTCGCCCACACATCTTATGGATCAATGTTAGTCCTTAGATGCTTTGGCTAATCACCTATATCGTACAGCTTTCTGAGTCAATGAATCTCCTTGAGGACGAGGAGGAGGAGCTCTAAGGGGAGGGAGGATAGGAGGTAGAGGCCCAATCAGATGTTATAACTGTGACCAAGAAGGTCATGTTGCAAGGGAATGTCCAATGTTGAGGATACCTTGGTGTTCACATTGTTGGGTGAATACACATGATACAGACTATTGTCCAGACTTGATTTCTCGTTGGGAAAAACGTAACCGAATGAAGGGAGCCAATTTCATTAATGTCGAACCCCGAGAACTAGAACCAGTGGTGCAACCAAATATTAATATTGTGGCTAGGGGAGGAAAAAGAAACGGATTTGATATTGGAGTTTCTGAGCAACAAATCTTAGAAGGCCAGTGTCACTGGAGAAATCTTATGATTCCAACCAATAGAAAGAATACTATAGAGATGGAGCTGAATTATTCCAACAATTAATTTCTTCTCAAGGTCCCCGAATTGAGCAGCAAGAACAAGTGCAGATTAAAAGTCCTAGACCCTCATGAGAGACATCCCAACCAATTTTGGAATGGTTTAAGCTATTCTTACAAATTATGAATGATGAGAAACTTGCTGGTTAGTTGCGAAAAAAGTTAAAATTTGTTGTGAAGGATGATCCATTTTTAGAAGAATCTATTTCTGTTAATCTTTTTGAAAGGCATTCAAGGTGAGTTCGGCGAAATAAGAAGAGATCCGAAAGATAATTTTGGGTTGATGCTCAAATTGTTGGATATCGGATCAAGGATTCCATGTTAGATCTTGGCTCAGATGTTAATATTTTACCAAGGAAAACTTAGGAGGCTCTCGACAAAACCCAAATTGGTATTCTCACCCATTTAGTTACGTATGGAAAATCAATATTGTATTCTTCCCATCGAGATATTAGAATATGTTGAGGTTGAAATTGTAGGTGTTAATGCTTATGCATATTTTGAATTAATTGATATTATGTGCAATAAGGATACATATCCATCTTTATTGGGTATCGACTAGGAATTTGAAAATTACACAGTGATCAATCTAAAATGAGAAACTATGACCTTTGAGGTGGATGGATTTCAGGTCATACAACCGCTAGATCCATACCAAGGCCCAAGATTTACTAATCCTATAGATGATGTTGAAGAACCCAATTTGTTAGATCAATTGTATCAATTGACTACTAGGAAGAGGGAGGATTATATCAACCCCATGGCGGTCGGATCCATCAGCTACAAAAGTTTCCAAAGTATAGAAGTAGGTT
The DNA here is from genome assembly GCA_031772625.1 of Pinus tabuliformis. Lineage (NCBI taxonomy): Eukaryota > Viridiplantae > Streptophyta > Pinopsida > Pinales > Pinaceae > Pinus > Pinus tabuliformis. The sequence goes on from CM062805.1 coordinate 944,804,709, forward strand.
CTAATGTTTCGATGGAGGATAGGCAGCAGGGGGATCATGAGCTTCATTCGCGGCATTGTGCAACTATCAAGTGTCTCTGGTGGATTGGTACTGAGGTATGCAATTATCTTGTTTTAAATGGTACTAAATCTGTTGTGAATTTTATTCAAGAAGATGACTCTCGAATAGAAGAAGGTCAAAATATGTCTTTGATGAATGTTTCTTTACAAGTGATCCCTGCAAGATGGTGGGTATCCCATCGTGACAAATTTCATGATTATGATACTATTAAAACTTCTATGATTTATAGGTTCTCACCTTCAGAAAAAACCTCCAGTAAGATTCTTATCTATGATGAAAATACTAGCCCACAATAGCATATCCAAAATTTTTATTCCATCTGGAGGGATGATGGTATTCCATTTTTGATGTGGATGCATCAGTTCATTCATACATTAGGAACTATTTTGTATGACTAGTACTTGAAGGAGGAGATGAAAAGCAAACAATAGATTGGGATGCAATGATTGATCAGTTCTTCAAATCTTTTCCATTCCATGAGACTCATGAGAAGATATTTGAAGCTCTAAAGGCTATCAAAAGGTTGTTATTCCCATTTGGGAGTGCTCTGGTGGAATGCAGCATATATGGAAATTTTTCACATCAATGTGATTCAGATTTTCATGAAGTTGTAGCTTGTGGTAAAATTAACAAGAACCTAATGATGATTTAGAAGATTTAAGGAAATTATCATTTAAATAATCTGAAGGGGGGGAGAGATGAAAGAATACCATGTTACTAATGTAGCACATTTGCAGTTGCTCAAGTTGAAAAATTTTAGTAACAGTACTGAAGAGAAACCTAAACTTTCTTCTATTGGTGACTACTAGGATGGTCAAACTACCAAAGAGGTCTTTGATTTGCTTCAGGAGTATGAAGATTTATTTCGTGCTTCAGTTTCCGATTTAAAATTCATTAAAGGATATCTTGGGGAGATGAAGATAACAAGAAATTGGATGTGAAACCAGTTAAGCCTTGACCTTACAGGTTAAATCCAAGGGTTAAATAGAAAGTTAAGAGGGAAATTGACAAGATGTTGGTTGTCAGACTTATATTTCTGGTTAATGAGGTTGAGTGGATAAGCCCCATTGTTATCCAAGATAATAAATTTTCTCAAGATATTAGGGTGTGTGTTGATTATATAAGTTTTAAAAATTATTTTGTTCGTGACCCGTTTCCCACTCCTTTCAGCGATGAAGTCTTGGACAATGTTGCAAGCAATGAATCTTATTTTTTTACTGATGTATTTTCTAGTTATCATTAGGATTACAAAGGAGGACAAAAATAAAACTACATTTACCACCGAGTGGGATTCTTATGCATATAATGTTATGCCATTTGGATTAAATAATGTTCGTGTAGTATTTTCATGAATTGTGATAGCCTCCTTCTAGGAATATATTCACGAGTTTATTGATGTTTACATGGATGACTGGATATTTTATAGTTTAATAATCATTCTAGCTTGCTAAGAGTTATGTTTGATAGGTGCATGTAGCTTCAAATTTCTCTAAACTTGAAGAAATGCATTTTTGTTGTCCCCTTTGTAACTTTATTGGGTCATATAGTGTGAAAGGAGTGAGTATGTGTGGACCCAGCCAAAGTTGTAATAATATTGACTACTATGAAGCAGTTGTGATCGAATTTAGGACATACTGGGTATTATCACAGGTTCATTTGAAATTATAATTTAATCACGGCACCGCTGGAGAAGCTTTTGAAGAAATCAGAAAGGCTTATTTGGTTTGTTGAATGTGACTCTGCATTTGACACTCTCAAGGAGAAACTCGTAAGTGCACCCATTTTGGTTTATCTCGATTGGAATAAGGAATTCCGTGTTCATATAGATGCATTTGGAATTGTGTTAGGAGTTATTTTGATGCAACTTGGAGAAGGCAACTTGGATCATCCTATACAGTTTGCAAGAAAAAAAATCTCTGTTGTGGAGAAGAATTATACTACTACAGAAAGGGAAGTTCTTTCTATGGTGTACTCTCTCCATAAGTTCTAACTATATCTATTGGGAAGTCCATTTAAATTATTTAAAGACCATTCATCCTTGAAATACTTGGTTAATAAACCAATGCTTGAAGGGAGAATATGTCGTTGGATTTTGTTATGTCGATATTTTATCTTTGAAGTTATTGTCAAGCTGGGAAGATCAAATGTGGTTCCAGATCATTTATCTCGCCTTGAATTAGGAGAATCGGGAGGTTCAGTTGACAATCAATTGTTGGATGCCCACTTATTCCAAATTGAAGCAATTCCAGACTATTTGGAATATATTCCATTGTTCCTTGCAACAGGTCAATGCCCGAAGGAGTATACATCTATGCAGAAACAACATATGGTTATTCGTGCCACTGACTATCAATTAACCACATGCCAATTATATAAAATGGGACTTGATCATATTTTGAGGCGATGTGTATTGGATCATGAGAGGAACAACGTTTTGTGGGAATGTCATGCAAGTGTTGTAGGAGGCCATGTCGGAGGCAAAGCTACTGCTCACAAGGTTTTACAAGATGATCTATGGTGGCCAACCTTATTCAAAGACTTCAAGGAATACGCCAAGCAGTGTGATTTTTGTCAATGGGTTGGTCTACCATATCGACGAAATGAGCTACCTCTGCATCTTGTTTGGGCACTAGAGGCATTTGAAAAATGGGTAGTTGATTTCATTGGACCCATTAACCCACATTCTCATCATTCCCATGTTAGATATATCATTACCACAATAGATTATCTGAATCGGTGGGAAGAAGCAGTGTTTGTTAAAGATTGCACCTCTGATACAACAACACAACTAATTTTTTAAAACATAATCACCAGATTTTGATGTCCCCAAAGCCTTACTAGTGATCAAGGCTCTCACATTGTTGTAGAATTTCATGATACATCACCACAAGAGTATCCCTTATCATCCGCAAGTGAATGGAACTATGGAAGGTTTTAACAAGATCTTGGAGAAAGGTCTTACTAAAATATCCTCTGCAAATAGGGATGACTAGGATGAATGAGTTCCATCAACATTATGGGATTATCGCACTACAACCAAGTGAGTCCATAAATATACCCCTTTTTAGTTGGTTTATGGAAGGGAAGCAGTGGTTCCAGCAGAATTTATAATCCCTAACCTCTTTATTACTCACATCACTAAGATGTCGAAGGATGAATCTATCCCATAAAGGTTACAGGAGTTATGGAAATTGGATGAGCAATGCTTCCTTGCATATTTCCACCAGGCTATTGAGAAATAAAGACAAAGGGCTTAACATGACCAACACATCAAGAAGAAGCCACTTTTTGTTGGGGATTGTGTGTTACTTTATGATAGAAAATATCTGAAGAAACCTGGTAAGATCCAAATGCCTTGGCTTGGTCCATTTTATGTTGTGTAAAATAGGGACTCTAGAGTTGTCAAGCTTACTCAGTTGGATGGAATCCTTTTGCCTGGTTGCATGAATGGCACTCCCCTGAATCCCTATTTTGGCTCATCAACTTCCACTTGAAGCGTTCTCTAAAAAGGGAGTATTAGTTAGATTTTAGGGTAGTTGCGTCATTTTTAGTTAGCATATGTTCTGTTTGAGAGTTTTGTCATTCTTAGTTAGATTCGGTTTCTTTTTGTTGTAGTGTCAATAATTATTTTCTAGTTGCGCCCCATCGCAAGAGATTGTGGTTGGGGGGTTTTTGTCACATATTGTCTTGTCATTTTCCTTTAATACCTATCTTTTCAGTCATTAAGTTTAGTCTTGTCTTAGTTAGTTCGCAATTTGATATGCTCGCATCTAGATATATTTTCCATTACTCCTCGATCTAGGGTGTCATCCACTTAAATTGTCGAGGCAACTGGAGTGGAGTGGTTTGTCATAATTATGAAGGGTTTTTGGGTCCAGTGTCTATCCATAGTGTAACAGTCAAGTCACTTCAACCTTATGTCTTACATCTCTATATAACCCTCGTTTGTTGTCCTTCACATGTCATTCCACCTAGATTTTTCTCATGTTTTTCACCTTGCCTTTTGTGTCGCACTATGTTGAGTCTTATCTTTGTTTTCTCCCCCCTATTCATATTTTTTACAATCATCACTTTGTTACCATGGGTCGTACAATTAAAATCGTCGTGTCTCTCTTCCCCGCTGACTCTTGTATCCATTCCCACATGACCTTGTCGGAAAATATGACAAAACCACTCTGGTCAATAATGAACTCTCAAACCATGACCTTTTCCCTTCCCTCCACATTATCGTTTTCATGGAACCCAATGTTAGACCCGATGATTGTTCTACTCTCAAGACCAAAATCAATTTTCACCCATTAAAATAGTCTTCCTTGTTGATTCAAGGAGAATTACCTGTCTTTGGTACCACAGGAGATATCATGCGGTGTACTAAGTTTTGAGTTAGCCGACTACATGGTGTTTCAAGGTGGCTAGATCAAGAATATCCAATCCATGTCCAATATATTCACAGTCTAAAAGGACTCTCTACCTATGGCATCGATGTTAATACAACATTCCAAAAGGTTTCACAAAGTGGGGTAAAAAGAAGGATAAGAATAACCTACATAGAAAGTATGGCACCGAGAGGAAGGGATGAGGAGAACTCATTGATATGATCAACAATTAGCCTATCAAGGTTGCTCGCACTATTATTGCTAGAAATCTCATGCAACATTTTAGCAGAGGGGAGTGTTCTCTTGACACAATTTCGGTTGCAGAGGTCTGGGTTCGAGGAGACCATCTCAATTAGTCCAATTACTTGCTCAATGAGTTATTTGAAGCCACTGAAGATGTTCATGCTAGGGCCATGTATTTTATTTTTGGGTATATACTTATTCCTCGCGCCATGTACAAATAGTGCCCGCCTGAACGAAGAGACCTAGCACCTGTCTCTGATGATTAACCGCTTGCTTATGCATACGCCCCATGGTGCAACACTAAGGATACAACCAATTGCGACTATAATTATCTCACTTTTGGAATTGGTATAACAATATCGTTGGTGGTACTTGCAATATATTGATAGTTCCTCTTCCACTACTGGACCAATATGCTCATCAAACCTGGTTCAGGATTGACCACATCCATTGTTATATTCAGCCACTGAATGTTAACCAGGAAACTTTCTCCATGCACAAGTTTCCCTTCTATATTAATGAGAATGTGTTCCAAAACGAGGTTATTTCATGGCCTACGATAATTTCTACGAAACAAGATGGTCAATATCTCTATTGTTTTAATGATATGCACCCCAAAGACTCCATTGAAGATGCTCCATCTTCCTCTCACAAGTGTCCATTTGATGCAAATGAAGGACTCCAACCACTCTTGAAGAAATCACAAGAACAAATTACTTCGGCATATATAAATTGGACAAAGGTAGGTTCTTTGGTCTGCCTATGTCTATTGCACTACCCACTATTGCTTCTGTTAGGATATTCTGACACATAGGAAATAGTTAAGTATAACTTGGTCTTGTGTAGAGTTAGGTAAAGTGTGTTTCTTTACTATGTACATTTGTAACTTACAATCTCACGGTCACGATATGTTCTAGACATGAAGTGGTTTGATGGTTCATTCTCTCCTCAGTATTATCGACACTTGATTCGTGGCTTAACACCCGATTGGTCCATGATCTCTATTTAAATAGCATGGAGAGTAGTTTGTAGTGTGACCAATCATGAGAGAAGCTTATGTAAATTTTATTTATTTTATTAATAAATTGCATGAAGTGGCCGCTTTGGCTCAGGCCGTGGACTATTTCCCTCTTTGAGGGTTTTAACCATGTCAAGAATACTGGTATATTGATCTATGATCTATTTGTGAGTGGTGTCCTTTGGTTTTCTATCTGAGGAACTTACCCTATAAATTCCTACATGGTATCAGAGCTATTTGAGAGTCGCATCCGTTGGTGATCCAAATCGAAAGCCGACACTTTTAAACACACACATGGCAGAAAGAGTTTGAAAGAAAAAACATGAGAGTTCATTTGTTATTAACAAATGATATACATTTATAGTACATGGTGTGACCGTTGGGTTCCACATCCCAACGTCTCTCGGACTTCCTTAGAGGATTTGGCTTCCACACTAACCCTTAGAGGATTAGGTGTCCAACATTCCCCCCCTTAATCCAAAGGGTTATGTATGAGTCCAAGAAGAGAGCTGTAATACAAAATGTGCAAAAATGCATGGCAGCACTAAGCTGAATGTGCTCGCTTAAATGTTGGTATAAAGGGCAGTGGTTTAAGGATGACCACCAACACTGGAATGCTTAATGCAGTTCCCGGAACTCTTCCAATTTTGGCATGAATCTATAGTCTTCTGCTAGAGGAAGTGTTCCTAATGTTTTGAAGAGGGAAACCTTCAAACATGAAAAGGAGGTCTCACCCCGCATAAAAGGGAGAACTTCAACCTGAAAAGGGAAGTCTCAACTTGTGATGGTTTAAGGATGACCAAGAACTCTAAAATCCTTAATGTAATTCCTGGAACTCTTTCGAAACAGGCAAGAAGTTGAAGTCTTCTGCTAGAGGAAGTGTCCCCAATTCTATTCCTGGAATTCTTCTGAAACTAGTAAGAAGTTGAAGTCTTCTACTAGAGGAAGTGTCCCAGATTACCAACTGAAGGCATGCTCGGGGGCATCTTTGTCTCTAGCTACAACTATGAATATGGTATGGTAGGTTGTGGCTCAGGCTCACTTGATGTGGCTTTGAAGCTTATAGATGACCATCATTTCCCCCCCGGTCAGATACAAGGTGAGATGATGGAGAAAAATAAATTGCAAGACTGTTCAATACTCTAGAACAAGTTCTGACATGTGACCAACATATCTTCTTGGCTGTTGATGCCCATTGCCAAGAAGCGATCCATCCAAGATGAATCTTTGTTCTTGCAGGAGGTTTGTTTCCGAAGAATTTGTTTGATGACTGGTTTTATGACAGTGCTTACATGGATGAAGATCAAAACTGTGATCTTTCATATGGCCAACTCGGTCACAGTGTTGGCATTTCACAATCTGTTGTGGCTGCTGTGGAAGAGAACCAGAATCTGAAATAGCTGAAGGTGAACTGTCATGAGGAGCAGGTGAAGATGAATCGTCCTGAAGAAATCCAGCACTTTGAAATTGGATTGGTTTGGAGTAGTCTGGAATATGAAAGGACATGTCCTTGTCATATCCAAGACCAGTTTTGTGCTTGTTGTGGAAAAGTTCTTCCCAAGGTCTGATGACTGACTTGGGAAGTGCAGACTGAATTTCTGCATTTGCATGTACAGTTGTTGCTTTATTGGGCACTGTATCTAAATGAACTTGTTGCTTATGGGAGATTGTTTCAATGTTCTGAACAGAAACAAGTTCATAATGATGACTCCACTGCTGTAATTCTTCCTGTTGTAGTTGAGATTCAAGCTGAAAAAATTCAATCTTGTCATGTACATCTTGTAAACAACTGTGAATATCGGTGAGAAAATCCTTGTTGATTTTGATTATATTATCCATAGTAGAGAGTATTAGATTGTCTAGTGACTCTAATATTGCACCAATTGGAGCCATTTTTTAACCTCAAAAAAATATTAAAACAATGAGGACCTCAACGCACTCCAAACTCTAATACAATGCCAAGACAAAGAAGCTCTCAATAGTCTCCAATCTCAATAGTCTCCAATCTCCAAATTAGTTCAAATATCGAAAACCCCACATTCTATAACTCTTGGTCATGATGATCGAGATCTAGTGGAGAAACTATTGCGTTATTCACTATTTCACTTTATATAGAGCCATCAAAACAGATATGGCCTGGGTTCAACAATATGAACTTCATATGAATGATATTGTATAGTTCAGTTGACATGTCTCTTGATTATTCTTTCAATCAAGGCTGTTTTATTCTATATATTTTACATGAAAGCCATCCCATGATTATTGAGGGATACATCCTTAACCAGCAAATTAATCTTCATCCTTCCATGTGCACTGCAATGGCCATTACAAACCATTCCAAACACACTACAGATACAAAACTATAATGTCCACCTTCATATTTCTGTGATACAGTGATCAATGTATCTTTTAGAACTGTGTGAGATATATATGTTGAATTGATGAGCGCTGGATAAAGATATTGAAGAAACCAACCATCTCTAAGATGATGAGAAGTCGATATAACATTCTATAATAACTTCCAGTACATCAATATGCTGAAGCTCAATCCAGTATTTCATTCACTAACAACAATGTTGGTATGCACTGGGAGCAGCTAATGACAAATGTCTTTGCAATTAAAATCTGGGAAGGTGAAAAGGAATGAAACATATTTCTGGTGATTATGGGGGAGACATTTGTCCCAAACTGCCTCCTTGATCTTCTAAGCTTGGCCTTCATGACGATGGGTTGCGAGGGTAGTATTAACGATAGGACAGTGATAATGGTTCCTTAGCAAGTGAACTTATTACAAGGATTTCATTGCAATGTAGATCCTCGCTTCTCTTCGGCAGCTTAACACGGAGCCCTTAGAGACAAGTCTCAAAAAATCAACAGAAAATAGGTTGATATTTTTCTATTTACTGGACTATGTATGCACAACCAAAATCTTTGCGCAATAATATTTGACCCACAACAATTGGTTTCGCATTGTGTAGCATTTGGGATGATATATTGAACCTCTAACCATCATAAAGATTGAACTCATTGTTTCAACAACATAATCCATTCAACGCCCAATATTACACTTGTTTCAATGCACATATAAAAGTCAATTGGAAGAGTAGTTGAGTCAAATGAAGATGAATCAATGCCACTTTTAATTCTCAATGTTCAATTTAATATATACCATTCCAAATATTGTATATAGTAAGAAATCTCAAAATGTTTAGTGCAAAACAATTTTACCAACAAAACTAGATTTTGAATCAAATGAATCGATTCAATGCTTGCTCCACATTGTGTCAATCCTGGACAACCTTTGCGTGCATTCCTTCAAATGCATCTTTCTGCTCCTTAGATAGAATTTTGACGATCCAGTAGTCTAATTGCAACAAAGGATGTAACGTTTGGTCTTGCGTAGATCTTTAATGGTTCCCCACAGCGTATCAATTGGAGCAGCAACGCAGTGTGGAGGGCCGAGGGTTGAGCAGCGAGAGACAATAAGAAATCTTCAAGTCTCCCAAAACAAGGTTGCAGGCAATACATCACCAAGAATTAGCTGCAATAGGCTGCAAATTCAATGTGGAGGAGAAATTTTCATTGAGTCAACTGGCATCAACCATAGCTATACACATTCGTGGAAAGAATCTAGCAACCTTAATATAAACTGTGTATCAATGGTAATGGACAACATCCAACACAGGCAACATTATACCATTCAACAACGTAGATATAATAGCATTCAACAGCGTATGGGAGGAGGCGAGGACTGGTATGGCAATATTCAATGGAATGGTATTAACACTGGCCATCGGTTGTATTGTTTAACACAATTGGGAGTATATAAAATGCGGAGTTGACAACACATGAAAAAAATATATTTCGATACAGTATTTAAAGGGTTCAACAGAATACAAGGACGCGTAATGATAGCGTGACTATGAATCTTTGAGCGTAGACAGAGGAGCAGTGTGCAAACAACACAGTGGCTTGGATAACAGTCTCAATGCACAATTTTTCGCAGCAAGAGCAGGTATCCAGCAGCGAAAGGAGCAGGTATGTCAGACCAGTGGAAGAATTAGCGTGAGGTATGTTAGAATTTTTCTATCTGGGGAATTGTGTGCAGAAAATGCAGCTAAAATATGGCTGATAAAACATTCATGAAATGCAGAACTAATCTGCACAGAAAGGCCATAAAATAGATGGCTCAAACTAATTACGAAGGGTAGGAATAGGCCTACTCTAATACCATGTTAAACACACACATGAAAGAAATAGTATGAAAGATAAAACACGAGAGTTCATTTATTATTAACAAATGTTATGCATTTATAGTACATCGTGTGACTGTTGGCTTCCACATCCCAATGTCTCTTGGACTTCCTTAGTCTATTCAGCTTCCACACTAACCCTTAGAGGATTAGGTGTCCAACAGACATAACTACATCTGACTGTCGTTTCCTAGATCTACTATTTTTGACCACTTTCGGGCCAAGACGACTACTCTATTGTGTTAGAAACATCTATTTCAATGAGGAAACCCTTTCGTCTCACACGAAAAGGTTTCTGGTAGCCCTAGCTACGTCAATTTTAAGATCTAGAAGTATACAGTCTTTATTTGCAATTTTAGTTATTTATCTCTCTCTTTATTTCGTTATTTAGTTGTCTGTTTTTTATTTCCAGATCTGTACCTTTCATTTCTGCGTATTCTCTTTGCCCTATGACTCTGTGCGATCTGGGCAAATCATAAATAGAAAGGAAGGATTTTTCTCATGCATATGCTCTTTTCCACCGTGCCTTAGTGTGATCTCAGAAAATCAGAAACATAGGGGAAAATATTTAGTTTCCGACAAAAGCTAATTTCAAGCCATAAGGTTTGGTTTTTTTTGTATGTCCATGTTGGGTTGTGTGGTTTTTTGTTTTGTAGGAAAAAATGGTGGATTTTTTTAAAATATAACATTATCATTCACTTCCGCACATTCACACACTTCATCAGCATCTTCAACAACTTTTCTTCAAAAATCCATAACTTCTTCATCCAGAAGTCATTTTTAGAGCCATTTTTTTTTAATTGGCCTAATTTTTCGAGATATTTCCATTGGAACACTTAGTTTCAACATCTACAACTTCAGTTTCTGTTAAAATGGAAATTTCATGCCAAGTTATTCTTGACAGCACCACTACTTCCAATGGTGGTCCTACATTATGGATTTACTTAGAAGTAAAGGTCTTTACAGAATAGCCTCAGGCCAAGAAACTAAACCTAAAGATGAAGATAAGGCAGCCAAATGGGAAAATAGGCAAGATCAAGCACATGGGTTAATAGGGATATCTATTTCTCTAGACCTTAGATTCCATATCGCAGAACTTGATACCCCTAATGAAGCAATGAAACAACTCACTAAAAATTTTGGAATTAAAAATGAAATTAGAGCCCATCAACTCGAAAATGAGTTGCTTATGTTGGACCCCAATAATTTTTCTTCCATTGAAGATTTTTTGTCCAAGTTCAAGACCCTTAGACTTCTCTTGGAAGGTGTTAAGGTTAAGAAAGAAGATGGTAGCCTTATTTATTCCATTCTTACTAAGTTGGGACCAGCCTACTCTGTGTTTGTTTCCACCTTCCATTCTACTAGAGAAGCCTTTATTTCTCAAGGAAAAGACTACAAGTCCCCCTCTTTTGATGCCTTTTGTGATTCTTTAATAAGATAACAAGAAAAACTCTTACATCTTGGTCTTCTTAATCTTGGAAACTCTTCTAAGAAAGCCTTAGCTGCCCAGCAACAACCAAATTCAAAGAATCCTAAGAAGCAGTATCCTAAAAAGAATGGTCCTAAACCAAACAAGGGTCCTAAGAAATTGCATTCTCAAAATGAAAAATCAATTCAACAAACTGATAACGAAAATAAAAGAAAACGGAAGAAGACTGATACACATTGCAACTTTTGTAATCGAGATGGCCACTTCGAATCCAATGCTTTAAGAAGATGGAATCCTTGGAAGTGGCAATGAAGAAGCATAACATCCATTTGGAGTACTCTTCAACTTCAACTTCATCTTCAGGAATAGCACTTTCTGCATGTGGTTGTCAAGCATCTTGGTCTGGTTATGCACTAAACGTATCTTCTTCTTCTCATTCTCATGAGTGGCTCATTGATTCTGGAGCTTCTTATCACATGACCAAAAAACAAAGCCATGTTTTCTTCTTTAAATGATTGTAACACCAAAAATATATATGTTGGTGATGATAGATCTATTAGTATTGTAGGGACTAGAATTGTTCATCTAGACAATGGTCAATTTAATGATGCATTATGTGTTCCAACCTTATCTTGCAACCTTTTATCTATATATCAAATAACTCATTCAAGTGAACGTAAAATCGTTGAATTTTCACCTTATGATGTTGTAATCAACAACCTAAGAGATCCTAGACAGATTTTAGCTACTGGCATTGTTGATGATTCTATAAGGTTGTATAAGTTTAACAACTTTGTGTCATCCACTCTTCCCTCGATATTTGTTGCTCATAATGATGAAGTGAGCAACCTTTGGCATGAGTGATTTGGTCACTTAAACTATTGCTCCCTTCAAAATCTATGTAAAGAAAATATGGTGACAAGTCTTCCTATGGTATCTTGTAGAGATGGTGTTTGTTCCGGATGTGTACTTGGAAAACATCATTGGGATAGTTTTGAAAAACGTGCCTCTTGGCACACCTCAGCCCCTTTACAACTTGTGCATAGTGATTTATAGTGAGGATGACAACCCTCCCCCACCTTCTTAGGATCCTCCTTCATCTCCTCAGCTTCCAAAATGGTTCCATGCTACTTGGGATGTAGCAAGCGCTCTTGCAGGTGATCCTACAGATCAGCGACGTACACGTTCTCAGTTCGATAGAGCCTCTTCTTTACTGGCTCAAGCTTCAGCAAATTATGATCCTAACATTTTTGCAGAAGCTTCAGGCCATCTAGATTGCGGCGCAGCTATGAATGAAGAATATCGTTCATTACTAGCAAATGATACATGGCATCTTGTTCCTCTTCCAAAGGGATGAAAACTTGTTAGTGCAAATGGGATTACAAAACCAAGTATGGACCAAATGGAAAAGTTGATAAACATAAAGCTCATCTTGTTGCTAAGGGTTTTTCACAAGTTGAAGGCATTGAATATACTAAAACCTTCTCCCATGTTGCCAAAATGAACTCTATCCACCTTATTCTTTCCCTTGCTGCCTCTTTCAAATGCGAAGTCCATCAGATGGATGTTAAATCTGCCTTCTTGCATGGGGACTTCCATGAAGAAATCTATATGGAGCAACCTACTAGATTTTTACAAACAGACTCTAGCCTTGTATGTCGGCTTAAGAAATCCCTTTATGGTATCAAACAAGCCACTCGGGCTTGGTATGCCAAAATGGATAGCTTTCGTTTAGATACTGGTTTTTCTAGGTGTCATTCTGACAATACTGTCTACACCAAGAAAGTGGGTAAGTCTCTTATCATTCTTGTTCTTTGTGTTGATGATCTTATCCTTACTAGTAGTGAACCCAACCTTATAAACCATGTGAAGTCTAGCCTTAAAAAGAAGTTTGAAATTACAGACTTAGGACACTAGCATTATTTTCTTGGTCTTCAAGTCTTGCAATCCAAGGAAGGTATTTCCCTTTCCCAGCCCAAGTATGTCTGTGATCTTCTTTGCCACTTTCACATGGAAGGTTGTAAGCCAGCCCCTTCTCCCTTTCAATCTGGAGCTAAACTTTCAGTCACTTGTACCTCCCTTGAAGTTAATTCTACCTTATACCGTCAGCTTGTAGGAAAACTTTTGTATCTAACCCATACTCGTCTTGACCTTTCCTTTGTTCCTGGACTTATTACTCGGTTTATGAAAAACCCACATGAAATTAATTTGAAAGAATCTAAAAAATACTTTGTTATGCTCGAGATACAATTCAGTTTGGGATTAATTATAGTGTAGAAGCATCTCCTCTATTGGTTGGTTTCACTGATTCCGATTGGACGGGTGACCCTGATGGTCGAAAGTCTACTGCAGGTTATGTCTTCACTCTTAGTTTGGGACCAGTTACATGGGCTTGCAAGAAACAAAGTGTCATTTCTCTTTCTTTAGCAGAAGCAGAGTATCATGGTGTTGTAGAAGCTAGTAAGGAAGCCCTGTGGCTTCATCAGATCCTGTCAGAGTTTGGCTTTCAGTAGTAGCATCCGACTACACTTTGGTGTGATAATAAAAGTGCCATTCAACTATGCAAAGATCCAGCCCACCATTAGCATAGAAAACACATTGAACTACAGATGCACTTCATCAGAAAGCTCATTCATGACCATGTTCTTAAAATGCAATATTGTTCCACCGATCAGCAAGTTACAGACATCTTTACAAAGGCTCTCACAGAGGCAAAGTTTACTAAACTTACATTTATGATTAGATTTTGGGAAGTTTTCACTAAGGGGGGATAGGTTCTAATGCCTCCTTCCTTCTCCTATCGTGTCATATTTGTACATCCTTCAATCCTATCCCAAGTTGTTCTTAAGGGGGGATGTTAGAATATTCTGACACATAGGAAATAGTTAAGTATAACTTGGTCTAGTGTAGAGTTAGGTAAAGTGTGTTTCTTTACTATGGACATTTGTAACTTACAATCTGACGGTCACGATATGTTCTAGATATAAAGTGATCCGATGGTTCATTCTCTCCTCGGTATTACCGACACTTGATCTGTGGCTTAACACCCAAATGGTCCATGATCTCTATTTAAAGAGCATGGAGGGTCATTTGTAGGGTGACCGTTTGTTATGAAACCAGCTCAAGAAAAGATAGAAAAGATAGATCAACGCATTATTATTCAGCCTCTTCGAGGGGGCAACCTCCTTTACATTACATAAATGAACAATTCTTGGATGATACAAATGAAAATACCTCCTTTCTATATATAGGAGTCTAAGGGGTCATAACATAATCAAAGCCGACATAACAATAATAATGTAAGGGCACAATAATAACAATAGTGGGCTTCTATGGGGCACAAGAGTAACAATATGGGCACTACATGGGTACATCAATATAATAAGTGGGTTGTACTAATAACAATAAGGGGTTACACTAGTAGTATAGGGGCCTAACATGCCCCTCTCCTTTAAAAAGCGTTGTCCTCAATGCTTGAGTAGTTCTTGATGCTTCTGTATAAAATTCTTGTCCTCCCATGTGGAATCTTCAGCAGGTAAGTTCTTCCACTTGATGAGATACTCTGAAATTAATCGATTTCGTAGCTGTCGAGTTCTGGTTTCTATGACTACTCCAGGTTCCAACATGATTTTTCCTTCCTCTTCAATTTCTGGTAATATTGTTTGAATTGGGATCTTTTGCAACTTTTGAATAAGTGGCCATACTTCTTTGTCCTTCTTCCATTCATCCCTTGCTTCGTTTATCCAATCTGGTTGGATAATAGAAATAGCACAAAACAATGCTTCCACATCCTCATCCTCGAAGAGTCTTCCCATTCGGTAAGGTCGCCATTTTTTAAGTGCATGTAGTATTGCCAACATTTCCTTCTCATAAATAGCTTGTTTTAGATGTGGCAGTAAAAATACGCAATCACCTACATCAAAAAAAAATTCACTATGATGTTGATCTACCTGTTGTTTCATTTGATTTTGCACCGAAGTGGCGTTATCCTTTAAAAGTTGGAGAACTTGTTGTTGATGCTCGATGTGATCTTTCACTGCTTGAACCTTTTTCTTCTTGATATGTCCTTCTATCTTTAGAGTTTGAGGAGTGGTAATTTCTTCCAATCCTTTACAAGATATGGTTGGATTCATTTCTTGACGCTCGATGTGATCTTTCACTTCTTGAACATTTTTCTTCTTGATATGTCTTTCTATCTTGATAATTTGAGTGGTAATTCAGACCAATGAATTACAAGATATGGTTGGATTCATTTCTTCTTTCTTGATGTGATCTTTCACTTCTTCCACCTTTTTCTTCTTGATATATCCTTCTATCTTGAGAGTTTGAGGAGTGGTCATTCTTGCCAATATTTTACAAGATATGGTCTTATTCATTTCTTCTTTCTCTGGGGTTGGGTCCTGGCATATATCCTATTCTTTTGATGTTTCTTGATCCATTTCTTCCTCCTCTTCATACTCTATGTAAAATAATTTCTTGTCAGCACACTTATGACCTTTAGTGCATTTGTTGTCACAATTGTAACAAAGCCCTTTTTCTCTTTTTTCTTCCAATAGTTGTGGTGTAACCCTTGTAGGTTGTGGAAGGCTAGGAGAAACAACACTTCCATCTTTATAGTTATGAGGGGTAGACTTCCTTGTTGCCATAATTTTACTTTTCAATATGTCACAAAGCCCCTTTTACTCCTTCCAATTGTTGTGGTGTTGCTCCAAAAAAGGTGTTGCTCTTTGTATCCTCATAATGTGTTATCATTTCCTCCGTGAGAATTGACCACGTAACAATTTGTTTACGAGAACAAAGCCCTTTATACCATAAAAATTGATCCGGTTCTAAATATGAAGATGCAATACATACCTTTTGTAACAGTGGTACACCATGTAGATCAAAATATTGCTCCATCTGAAGTATCCAATTTACCGGATCCTTGCCATCAAACTTCCTCATCTTGCTTTTTCTTGATTTTAGGGCCTCGATCTTGAAACAACTATAACTCTATACTTTCAGATATTTAAGTTCTGAAATTGCTACCTGTAGTAGCCCTCTATGTCCTCTTTCCAATGCCACCAATCTGATCCAAATTGGATTCTCCACTAAAAAGTTATGCACAATCTCCCAAGATGACCTGATTATAGACCTTTCCAGAAGAGCGAACTTGTATAAAGTGTCGCGTCTCAATTTTTCGACCTTTGTCTTTGAAAAAGATATACAAGAAACTACAATCCGTCCTCTTTCTGCACCTTCTCACGAAATTTCAATCTGATCCCCAGAGCGAAAGTTATGACGATTTTCCCTAGGTCACCTGTTTGGAATGTAATTCAGGAGTCTGTAAAAAGAGCAACTTCCTCAGATAATATCTCCGAAAATATAGTGCGAAAAGCTCTGAAATTTGGACCCAAGGTTCAGCACAATGTCTTACAAAATGGGTTTTTTTTTGCGACTTCTGAAACGTCACAAAAAAAAAGTTATAGCGAAAATGCCACGATGACCTGTTTGGAGCAGTGAAACCCTAGAATCCAAAGCTCTGATACCAAATGTTATGAAACCAGCTCAAGAAAATATAGAAAAGATAGATCAATGCATTAGAATTCAGCCTCTTCGAGGGGGAAACCTCCTTTACATTACATAAATGAACAATTCTTGGATGATACAAATGAAAATACCTCCTTTCTATATATAGGAGTCTAAGGGGTCATAACATAATCAAAGCCAACATAACAATAATAATGTAAGGGCACAATAATAACAATAGTGGGCTTCTATGGGGCATAAGAGTAACAATATGGGCACTACATGGGTACATCAATATAATAAGTGGGTTGTACTAATAACAATAAGGGGTTACACTAGTAGTATAGGGGCCTAACACCGTTCATGAGAGAAGCTTATGTAAATTTTATTTCTTTTATTAATAAATTGCCTGAAGGGGCCGTGTTGGCTCAGGTCGTGGACTATTTCCCTCTTTGAGGGTTTTAACCACATCAATAACACTGGTGTATTGATCTGTGATCTGTTTGTGAGCAGTGCCCTTTGGTGTTCTATTTGAGGAACTTACCCTGCAAATTCCTATAGCTTCCACTCTCTCACCAGCTACCACCACCACTTCATTTGCCCCTCTGAATCCTACCTCAACTTCATCTATCGTCATTGATATTACCAATGAACGTCCTGCAACTATTACACTTCTTTCCCCTATCACTAAGGAGCATCCCCCTTCTCCACTCTCCACCTCCAATGCTTCACCAAGGACTTCTGAAGAAACCATCTCAGACCACCCTAATTCTGCTACAAGGTTTGATGAACCCACCAACATGGATACTAAGTCGGTCGCTATCACTTTCAAGTTTTTGCTTCCATCCATTGTCACTCCTTTGTCTCCATTACCGCAAGCCTCTGAGTTGATTGTTCCTGCCCCCACTATCTCTTCTTCCCCACCCAGTTTAGTTCTCTCTACGTGATATAAAATGATCATAAGTTAAAACTGATGTAGAATTGATTAGCCATTAATGAATAGAATGTTAATTGAAAGTGCGGAAACCGAGAGACCAGATTGAGAAGAAAGAGTTTACGACAGCTGATAAACATAAGTAAGATGCAAAACAGTAATGAAAATAGCAAATACACAGTGATACTAGACAACAAAATTTATTACAAATTTTTTCCCTGATGGACTACGTCTCTAGATCCGCTTTCAAGATGGACGACCGCTTTATTAGGATTGAAATAGAAGAGGTCGATTACACAAAGATTTTACCAAATTGGATGTGAATGAAGGCACTTCTGGTCACTATCAAAGGATAGATCTTTGAACCAGCTTTCCAACGCCTATCATGGTTCCCAATTCCGACTTCGGATGCTCCTGTTACACTGAAAACAAAAATGACTATGACATCCAGAACCTGCATACAAAATCCAAAACCACTTTCCCCCACTTCATTGAAAAAAACTACCTTTTAAAACCCACCAAGTGCACTCGAACTTCCTCCATTGAGTTTGGGAATGCATCAGTTCTAATATGGGTTACAAAAGTCTCGGTCTATTCATGATTTTCCACCTAGGATAGGGTTGCTTGGTGGTTGAATTAGTTTGCACCAAAAACCGCAACAAAAACTCATTTATAAACTTTATGTTAAACCTTAACTACTGGGGGCTTGCCAACCGGGCGGAGGAGGTTGACCACCCGCATGTGACTATCGTGGTCTAACCACAGGCTGCCACCTCCGTAGTCTTCCTCCGTCGATTCTGGCCACCAATGCTGTGGTTATTCACATGGACAACAGTCTTCTCCCGCGGTTACTGTGATGCGTTTAACCCGCGGTTCTAATGACCACGTCACTTCTACCCCACCTGCTCACATTAACACGGTTTCACCTCACAATTCCTGCTACGATTAACTACCACTGATATCTGCCACCGTAATTTCTAGTCATTCACATGTTCACGGTTACTCCTTTGTGGTTCTGATGCGATTACGGTTACCTATTACCTGTAGTCGCTTTTCCGTTCACATGTGCTCATTGCGGTCAGGCTCCCTACGCGGTTAGGCTACAGTTTTAATGTTTGTAATGTTTTAATATGTGTATAACATATGTCGAGAGTTCAATACAAAGTTTTATGTGTTAGGTTTAACACATAGTTGTAATGTGATAGGTTTAGAACTTAGATTTAGGTCTAGAGCTTAGGGTTAGGCTTTTAATGTATGGATTTAGGTTTTAGGTCCTTAGACTTAGGTTAAGTGTTTAGTCTTTTAGAATTTTACACATTTTGTTCTAAAAACCCTTTTACAACACATTTGTCACAATGTGACATAAAACCACATGTCGACAACCCAAATCCTGTGAGGCGAACAACAACACATGTCGATGACCAAATCCTGGCAGAACTAAAAACAACCACATGTCGACAGCAAAGTTCAAAATCATCATCATGAAAACCATTAACATCACCTGAACAATCTGAACCATAATCAACATTTTCGAAACTAAATGACACCGGACTGAATGGTTGACGACGACACTGAACCTGTGTAACTAATCTAACGAGATCCTGTTGGATCAATCCTCTCCACTTGAAAGCTTTTGGACCACAAAATCTTGACTAAACAAATAGTCGATGAGGGTAGAGCTCCCTCACTTTCCACCTTGCCTTGATGATGTACCAATACATTCGATCAATCACCTAAAAGTGATGACCCTGATGATGCTGACCATGGCACATTTTGATTCGGTGACCTATTCCATCCATCTTTGGTATGAACAACTTGCGATGATAGTCAAACAACCTGTTATGAACATGGAAATTGATTTCTTTCCATGAACTACCATGAGTTAGTGATTCATAATCATCTTTGAAAACAGTCTCTACATGATATTGTTCAATACCATTGACATGTATTAACAATCTATATTGTGGAACAACAAAGACAATCAAAGACATTTTTGACATCAAACCAGCTACTTGAGTTGACATACTTTCCTGATTCCTATTTACTAAGTGAACTTTCTGAAATAAACCCATCAAACTGTATGGTGACAGTTGTTGCAACTTAGTTTGATTTTGAAAGTATTGAGTTAGCTATTGATCTGTTTGAATCACTTTTTCCTTATTCATTAAATGATGTTTCCATTGATTAGCACTTTCCCATGATGCATAAGTTTCGCTTAACACTTTTACACTGCATTAGAAAAGGCTTTGATATGGAAAAAATGGGCTTCCTCTTCAATTGAAAAGACATTTTTAAACTATTCGAAACATGAAATGGTGACACAATATAAGAGAAATTTAACATTGACTTTCCCCAATACTGACATGTATCCCTGTAACTGTTAATTTCCAAACTTGGACTGAATTGATTCATTCTAACATTAGGAAGAGAAGCTTTAGGCACAAATTGTAATTCATGTTGTATTCCCTTCTTATGAGTAAGATGTTTGGTTTTACATAGAAATGGAATAGTTTCTATCTCTTTTATCAAACTATCTTTAAGCTGAGACTCATAACCTGAACAAACATCATGTTGATTGTTATGTTGTTCCTTTACACACATGATTAAAAATATCTTGTTTGAACTTATTAATCACTTCATCTAATTAGCATTAACTAAATTCAAGTGATTTTTGTTTTGATGTGCTCTGACAATAAATTCAACCCCATCTTTCTTAAGGTGATATTTATGCTGTCTCATGTAAAACATCGCATCACGATCATAGAGATAAGGACATCCTAAGACAACTCCACATATTTCTATTGGAACCACATCTAATTCCACTTCATTAATGTAATTAGATGTAATGGAAAATCTTAATCGACATTATTTTGTGACTTTTATCTGAGTTGATTTATTTAACCATCCTAATGGGTAACATCTTGGATGATTTCATGCTTCCAAACCCAAAATCTTAACTAAATATTCAGATATTAGATTGGCCTGTGATCTGCTGTCAAACATTGTATTTATCTTTGTGTTCTTAGAAGTTATCCTTATATTAAACAATTCAACTCTTTTATCCTCATTTGAAGGATTTATGTTTGATGAAGATGCAATAGTATTTGAACTTGAACCAATGTTAGAAGTTTTACCTATCATAACCATAGCAGTTATCCTCCTTTCATCACCTGAATCTGAACCTATATCTTGCTGGACTGCTGCAATTGCCTTATTTTCATCCTTCTCCTTAAGGAACTTTTTGGGCTTAAGTTCTGGATGATGTTCCCAACACTTAGATTCATCATGACCGATTCCCTAGCAATGAGAACAAGTAATTATTTCCTTCTGAGCTATCGGTGATTTCTTTCTCTTCGAATTGTTCTTCCCCTTACTATCATTGGAATCTTTGATTTCCAACTCTTTGGATGATTGCGATAAAAACTTGAATGGTCTGCCACCTTATTCAATATGTATGTCCTGAACACACACTTCGTCAAAATCATCAGGATTAATCATCAATAATGTATGTTGCAAGTATGAATGTAAATTGCTGATGTATTTTAATAATGTTTCACGTGTATCCAATGAAATACCAAGTTCCAATGCTTTCTTTCTGAACTCCTAAGTAAACTCCTAAACACCTTGCCCTTTACCTTGCCTCAAATGCTGCCAATCAATAACATCTTGCTGCATGTATCCTAAAGGATAGAATTGTTTCCTAAGAGATTTTAAAAACTTAGACCATGAAGAGATGAATTTTCCTTTTTGCTTTACATCTATCTGAGTTTTACTTTCCCACCAGATTAAAGTTGTTCCCCCCATTCTAAGTGTAGCTAATTGAATTTTCATTTTATCATCAGAAATGTTTTGATTACGACAATACACTTCTAACTTCTTAATCCAGTTATCTAACTTTTCAGGATTCATTTCACCATCATAAATAGGTAACTCAAATTTCACATCAAGTTTTAAAAGAGATGTTCTCTTAAGTTTCTTTTATGTTTCAAATTTTTCACTAGAAGAAGAAGAAGATGATGATGATGATGATGGAGATGGTGGAGGTAAAGGTGTTTTATCAGCCTTGCCTTTACCTTTTTCCTTCTTCGATGTCTTTGAAGAAGAAGTTGCATCTCTCACCTTCTTGTCTTCGTACAACTCTCCCAACATCTATTGCATAGTGAAGAATGATTGCTGAAACTGTTAATCACTCATCTTAGTTTCAATATTTTCACCTGCATCAGATCCTGTCATGGTCAACTTATGAACAACTCGTCGTTTTCCAATCTCTAGATCAAGTTGCTCAAGGATTCCTTCTCCACGTTGCAACTTTGACCTGGTTAAAATTCAATGAAAACTCTACAAACGCAACCTGCTTTGATACCAAATGATATGATCTGAAATGATCATAAGTTAAAACTAATGTCGAATTGATTAGCCATTAATGAATAGAATGTTAACTGAAATTACGGAAATCGAGAGAGATGCTTGAGAAGAAAGACTTTACGACAGCTGATAAACATAAGTAAGATGCAAAATAGTAATGAAAACAAAAAATACACAGCGATACCAAACATAAAAATTTATTACGGAGTTCGTCCCGATTGGATAATGTCCCCGGGTCCACTTTTATTAGGATTTAAATAGAAGAGGTCAATTACATAGATATTTTACCAAACTGAAGGTGCACGCATGCACTTTTGGTCACTGTCAAATAATAGCACTCTGAACCAGCTTTCCAATGCCTATCACGGTTCCCAATTCCGACTTCGGATGCTCATGTTACACTGGAAACAAAAATGACTATGACCTCTAGAACCTGAATACAAAATCCAAAACCACTCTCCCCCACTTCATTGAACAAAAATGCCTTTTAAAACTCACAAGGTGCACTCGAACTTCCTCCACTAAGTTTAGGAATGCATCAGTTCTAATCTGGGTTACAAAAGTCTCGGTCTATTCATGATTTTCCACCTAGGATAGGGTTTCTTGGTGGTTGAATTAGTTTGCACCAAAAACCGCAACAAAAACCCATTTATAAACTTTATATTAAACCTAACTGCTGGCAGCTTGCTAACCGGGCAGAAGAGGTTAACCACCCGCATGTGACTGTCACGGTCTAACTGCAAGCTTCCACCTCCACAGTCTTCCTCCTGTAGTTCCGGCTACCAATGCTCTTGTTGTTCACATGGACAACAGTGTTCTCCCGCGGTTACGATGACCACATCACTGCTACCCCACCTACTCACATGAGCACAGTTTCCCCTCATGGTTCCTGCTATGGTTAACTACAACTGATATTCACCACCGTAACTGCTAGTCATTCACATGTTCATGGTTACTCCTCTGTGGTTCTGATGCGGTTACAGTTACCTACTACCTGTAGCCGCTTTCCTGTTCACATGTGCCCATTGCGGTCAGGCTCCCTACGTGGGTAGGCTGCAGTTTTAATGTTTATAATGTTTTAATATGTTTTTAACACATAGTTGTAATGTGATAGGTTTAGAACTTAGATTTAGGTCTAGAGCTTAGTGTTAGGCTTTTAATGTATGGATTTAGGTTTTAGGTCTTTAGACTTGGGTTAAGTGTTTAGTCTTTTAGACTTTTACACATTTTGTTCTAAAAACCCTTTTACAACACATTTGTCACAATGTGACATAAAACCACATGTCAACAACCCAAATCCTGCGAGGCAAACGACAACACATATCGATGAACAAATCCTGGCGGAACTGATGACAACCACATATCAACAGCCAAGTACAAAACCATCACCATGAAATCCATTAACATCACCTGAACAACCTAAACCATAATCAATACTGTCGAAATTGAACGACACAGGACTAAATTTCTGACGACGACACTGAACCTGTGTAACTGATCTAACGAGATCCACCTGGCTCACTGTTGAATAGGTTTCCACCTTCATCAATGACCCTGAGAAATGGCTTCAAGTCTTTTCTCTTACTTCACTACAATATGATATTGTTCCTTTTTTTCCAACACCAGTTTATTGCAACTTCGTCAAGATATCTCCAAAGACTATGATCAGGAGCGAGAATATTCTCTCCAAGACTAGTCAGAGAAATTTTTTACCAGTGGCCAACCACTACAAGCAAGGCTCCAAATGTTAGATACACTTTCCATAGATGTGCTTCATGCATGGTCCACCCCATGAATTTTCCAATTTATTCATTCCTCTGATACACAACTTGAAGAATTCCTAGTTCATATGTAATCTCGGGTAGCGCTCTTTTAGCGACATTTGAGCAGCATCAACAGTAGCTTCTCTTGGTTACAAGTTAGTGTGCTCAACTTCGCTTGGATAAATCCCATCTAGAGCAATAACTATTAGACTTAATTACCAATTTGCACTCTATGTGGCCAGTTGTTGTTGTGTTTGTTGATGAGCATCTTGATGACATTTCTGCCTATTCCCCTGTCGAATGTTATAAGGTTATTGAAGCGGCATACGTAAAATTAGTTGCACGGAATCAGGAGTTGCAGGCTATTGTAGCTAAAATTTCTCAAGCAGTACCAAATCCATACTCAGTACCGTGAGTAGGTTGCTTAGAACATCGTTTTTGAATCGGATGTCAAGGAGACTCTTCCCCAACTCATGTAGGACTCCCAAGATATTTTCAGTCAAGTCAGTGACTGAAGTGGAATTCTTGCCAAGAAAAATCAGCCCATCTATCCACTCTGGAAGAATGTTAAGTAGTTATTCACGCAGGCAATGAGAATTTCAAATTTGGAGCAGAATAAAGCACCCTTGGCCCAAGAAGATACACTTGATGCCTAGATCAATTAGATAGAGGATGCCTCACAGGTCACTAAACGAGTGCTTCGTGACCTCTGTCTAGATGTGCAACACCACTTCATCACTTTGAGCATTCTCAATCAAAGCATTTATGAACAGTTGGCTCATCTAGTCCACAACCCATTGAGTTTACCACCGAGGCGACTGCAGAGTTTGCGAGACAGGTTTATGCAGTATTGGATGCATGGAATAATGTTGTTTCTTCATACACTAGCTTTAAGAACAATGTGCTGAAGACAGTGCCATAGTTGGGTCCTTCATTTGAAGGTGAAACAACTGCAACTAGTGAAGTACAAGCAAGCCAAGAGCTAGATGCATCAACAACGCACTGACTCGAGGGCGAGTCAATGGATTTTGGTTGGGGCCTATTGGGTCCTTCATTTTTTGGGAAAATATGATGAACAACTATTGCAGAAGGTAAATGGCTAAAGATACTATAACTAGGTCACCATGAGATTAAAATAAGCAGAGAATTAAAGCATTGGGACTTGTGCAGCAGGAAATCAAGGAAGCGCAGTTGCAAAAGCAGGAAAATGGGGTAAATTTTGGAGAAATCAACATGAAAAGGGGAAACAACTCTAGGATTTTGTCAAAGAGGACCAAATCAAGGCAAGATCAAGAAACCTCTGAGAATACCAAATCAAGTGAGCGAGCCTATAAAGGGAAGCATAGAGGGACGAATTCAACAACTTTTTCATATATACTGAGTCTTTGTTCTAGTTTTATTGGTTGTTAAGCACCGCAGAACTCTGTATCTGCACAGAAGTTCTAATGTATGCACTGTAACGTTTAATGTGATGTTCTAGTTGAGAGAGTCTTGCAAATCTATATGATCCATGATGTAATGGTAAGCAACGTTAATAAAATGGAGTTTGGAAATTTTGGTGTTGTTGTGGTTTGACAAATGTATAGCCCCCTTTCGAAATTGTCACTTTTATTCATGGAACTGATGTCTCAAGTTATTTTGTGATAAATGCATGTCCCGTTTATAATATGGTTGTGAATATGATAAAAGGTTAATGGAAAAAATGATATTATGGTATTAATATAGATCCCTTAATCATTTATGTTGTTCAAGCTCGCCTCGGCTGAGACGCTCCTTTGAAAAAGGGAGTGAAAATGTCAGCAAAAATCTAGACTATGACGACCTCTTTTGTAGGAAGCTCAAGCTGAACTTGGGTCACTATCATTTCAAAAGTTTCCACTAACAGTTACACATTTCAACACCTTTAACCCAACTATCTCTCTGTCAAATTCTTCTTGACTCATCTTCTTTTTGCTAACTTCTTTGGAATCTTCTCTTTTCTTGTTGTAGCTTTCTTCCTTCATGTAACTACCTCTAGTCATATTCATTTATTAATTTATGAACTTCTCCATGCTCATTTTTAATTGCAACAAAGCCTCTGCAGTAACAATTTTGTTTCACTCTGTTACAAACTGCTTCACCAAATTTCCCCTAAACTTGGCCTTTTGGTGCCTTCTCGGTTCTCTCCTTTAGAACCTTTAGAGCTTCCTCTACTCTTCTAGGCTTCTGTATTATTCTCACTTATCCTCTTAAAAGCTTCACCTTATCCTCATTCACTTATAATTTTCAATTGGAATTTAATTAGAGTCTCTATCACACACTTCTTCATTTGAGAGCTTCACTTCCCCTTATTTCCTCTATTACAATTTTCTAGCTGTAATTATCTACCACAATACCTTTAATGTTGCTACCTGAAATCATCACATACGTCTTTAATGGGGTTACTACAAAACATACAACTCAATCCCTGCAAATTCTACACCGGGAATTTGTCCTCCAGACACTTTATATCTAATTTTTCTCCTTCACTGTAATGTTCTCCAATTTGCCTTATCGTTCTTCTGTTGAACTTCATCCCTTTACTTTAAAACATAGGCATCTTATTTCTTGTGATCATGCTTCAGACCCATACCTCACCTTCATTGTATGAAGGAATAAACCCTTCTTTGCACAAAATCCCCTATGTTCTATCTTTTTTCTCAAACTGAACACGTTTCTCTTACTTTTATACCACAAATTAATATAAATTTCCTATTTTTTTACCACACTATCCTATCAATTTACTTTGATTCTCTTACTGATACCTTCTCAA
The DNA here is from genome assembly GCA_031772625.1 of Pinus tabuliformis. NCBI lineage: Eukaryota > Viridiplantae > Streptophyta > Pinopsida > Pinales > Pinaceae > Pinus > Pinus tabuliformis. The sequence goes on from CM062805.1 coordinate 944,831,449, forward strand.
GAAATATTAGATCAATTTCTTTGATATTCCCCTTTAAATCCATTCACACTTGGTTTGCAATCAAAATTAGGTGAATTGGTTCTTAATTGGTCCTTAACCTCAATCTAGCACTAATAGCGCTATTGTACATAAAACCCCAAATTTTAATTTAAATACACACTAGGAAGAGGCCTCAAATTCATTAAAATTATTTAAAACACAAACCTCAAATTTTATTGGCCCTTTAGCACCAAGGCTTATATTAAAATCAGCATACGATCGTGGCTAGAACTCGGGGCTTAATTCCAAAGGTTGTAAGCCATGTTGCCCACATCGGTCGACACTTTCCTATTATAACCAAATTCCAAGAATATCATGGGTTCAAGTTGATCTAAGGATGTAACATTTCCTTGAGACCAGATCTAGCTAGATTATTTTCTACCAATGCATATATCTGGGGTGACTACCTTTAGAGGTGACCAAATGCGTGACTTTCCCATATGAACTTTATCAATTAGAACTTTAACCTAGAACCATGAACCTTATAGTCCATTATTTATTGATGGGGTTCACACTTATTAAAGGGTTTGATCCCAATTATCCAAGATATGGATGTCACTTGGTTACTTGTTCTACAGTAGATCAGGGTATCGCATTGAGACACATTATTAAAAAGGTTTGGGGGGACAAAGAAGTATGTTGCTGCTTTGTTGAATTCAAAAAGGCATTTGACACAGTCCCTAGAGATAAGTTGTGGCGTAGAATGGAAGAACTTGAAATTCCTTTGTCATATAGAATTGTTGTCCATAGGCTTTATGAAGAGGCGAAAGTCAAAATTAGAACTTCAACATGCATTTCATAAATTTTTAGAATTGACATCGAAGTCAAGCAAGGTTACCCTTTATCCCCTACCCTTTTTGATTTATATATTGAAAAATTGGATGTTTGTGATAAAGCTTATTTTATATGTTGATGATCTTGTATTGATTACTAAATCGGCCCATGGATTGCAGATGCACCTACATGCCCTTGAGCATTTTTGTAAAGCAGTGGGGATTCAAGTCAATACTAGTAAGACCAAAATAATGATTTTCTCTAATAAAAGGACACAAAGCCAGCATGTGTTCTTCTTTGAAGGCAACATTCTCGAAGAAGTAAATGATTACAAGTACCTCGGGATCAATTTCAACAACAAACTGAATTAGGAGGACTGCGGAAAGAAGAGAATTTTAGGAGGGTGGAAAGCATTATAAGCATTTCAAAACAAATGTAGTAAGGCAGTAATGGGATTGGAAAATGATTAAAGTGCTTTTTGGACTCCTAGTTTTTCCAGCGATATTATATGGGTGTGAATTGTGGGCTAGCAACATCCATGTTTCAAAATGGAAACAAATTGAGAAAATCCAAAAATGCTTGATCATGAGCAAGTTCAAAATAAAAAATTTGGTTCCTTATGAGATAATGTTGAGTGAAACAGGAGCAGCTCCCATTGAAACAATTCTTGCGGTGCGTCTTCAAAGGTATTTAAAAAGAATTCAACAAATGGGAGTAGGTAGATGGCCAAAAGTTATCTTGTAGGCATGAGTGAAAGAAAGAAATCATGGATGAGACAAAAAAACAAATGGATGCAAAAATAGAATATTTACCTCAATGCATGTCCCACAAATATCAAGGAGTTAAAGAATTTTGTTATGGATAAGATCCACAAGCATATATGGGGAAAAGAGTTGGGTAGAAAGAAGAAGTACTATGTTCGTGAATTCAACCCCACTTGTGATCTCCAACAAAAAGAGTACATTGGAGCTAACATTCTGAGGATAGCAAAGATTCTTATTGCTCAATTAAGAACTAACTCACATCAACTTTGGTGTGAAACGGGGCAATGGAAGATACCTAAAGAAGCTTGGGATGGATGAGTGTGTACTTTTTTCACTTCTAGGGTAGTGGAATCGGAAAAGAATTTCATTTTGGAATGTGATTCTTTCAGAGACATTAGGGACAATTATGGCAGTATGTTAGTATCAATTCCTTGGCATTTTCTTTTTCAGTGAAGGCAATGTTAGAAGGTTGGGTCAGCTCATCATCAATTTGAGTAAGAAAAGGATTGAATTGCAAAACGCAAAAAATAGGGAGGTTGGTAGTCCCATAGACTATTTTTAGTCTCTTGGACATTAAAATATCATTCATTCATTCTCCCCGCAATGGCTTGAGGCCAAATCAATGGAATCTAGGATCCAGACGATCCGCTCCAAATGTTGAGTACAAACCTTCTTTGGACTGGGATATCCAGATTTATAACTCTCAAACTGGATTGAATCTAGGTTGGATCACTCTTTTCACATTTCCCAAAATTCGAATGTCTATCAAACCGGATACTTTTATTTGTAAATAAAGGTTGTGTGTTGAATGTTGGTTGCACTTCCAAACTTACATCGCTTAGAACCTATTGTAATTTAACCTCGATACATTCTCACTGAGAGATGTTGATACTTGAACTGGCAACCTTAGAACTTCATGACGAACTTGAAAATATGGGAATTTAACTTAGACCCACAATTAGATCCCACGCAAGAACAATCACTTTGATCTTATTGCATCAAAACACCACACATTCCATATGTATATTTATTTAATCTAAAAGGGGATGGTTAGAAAACTTCTCTAATATGAATAGTGACACCCCTGACTTGGACCCCGAATTATAATGTACATGTACATGTAATGCTTAGTCCGGTGAGCCAGAATGATATTAAGTCTTACATGCCTTTGTATGTATAGAAGGTTAGGTCAGTGTTCCAAGGAACTGATATGTTTTAAGGTCGATGTACCTGTGTAATTGGGTTAGAGAACTAGTATTATTAGGTTGGTGAGCCGAGTTCCATTGAGGTCGGTTTGCCTTGATATGTATCTTGTATTAGGCTGGTGGGCCAACATACTTATAAATTTGAGGCCAGAGTGGTTGGGGAAATTAGACCAGTGAGCCTGGTTGACATGGCATTGTAGTCAATTTGTTATTATGTTGCAGACCGAAGGACAAAAGAATCTGGGGTTCCAAACTCCACAACAAAAGGCATCATGAAATGAAAATATATTATAATATTATAATATAAAGTAAAGGGAACACCAAGTCTATAAAAAGGTGTTTCGATTATTAAATTGGAAAAATAGAATGGAGAGACAGGGTCTCTCTAGGTGATCTTGTAAGGGCACCTGGAAGGCTTGTAAAGGAATTGATACTCCTAGAAGCCATAGGACTGCTAGTTGGATACTATCAGGCTTGGTACCTTGATTGTGTGAGGCCTGGGAGGGTACCTGGAAAGCTTGTGAGGCTAGTGTTACTCTTGGAAGCCACAACAACGTTGGTTAGAGACTGTTAGCCTTTATACCTTGGCTATGTGAGGCCTATAAGGGTACCTGTAAGAACCGTGAAGTTAGCAAAACTCTTGGAAGCCACATGACTCTGGAACATTCGTGGTCAGTTGAGATAATATTTTATGGGGGATGTGAGCTCATTGGTTATAGACTGTCAGGTTTGGTACATTGGCCCTATCATGTTTGGTGTGAGGCATGTACCTCGCTCGAGAAGCCACTTCCGAGAGGAGTTATGGCCCCATCTTAGGGGTGAGCAAGAGCTGAGAGAATAATAGCAGTGTGATCTACAATTAGGAGGAAAATCAAAGGTCTGCAACGAGCTGAAAAATTTTGTATATAAGTATCCAAAACTTTATTTTCTCTTGTTTATGAGTTATCATAGCATGTTTTTGTTATGTAATTATATGATTTTTGGTTGCTATGGTTTTATCGTGCACAATAGTTATGTGCTCTGGTTAAATTATGTATGTGTTCTTGGTTGTGTTAGTAATTGTGTGTGTCGTCACCTGGCGGGATGGCTGGGGATGTTACAAGTGGTATCAAAGTTCGGTTGTAGCATTGGGTTTTCATGTGAAAAGGCGTGTAGAGACAAGATTTTCAGGGTTTTCCTGCAAACTATTTGACTAAATACTTCAACCATATGTTGATTTTTGTACTTCTATACTTTCCAGAGAACGAACATGATGTTCTTGACAAAGTGTTCCAAAGAGTGGTATTTTCCTCTATATGGAACAGGGACTACAAGTCATATAGATTCCAAGGAATTGAACCCTCCTCTACATCTGAATTTGGATTTGAGACCCCATTTGGGTTTGAGCTCTATGAAGGTTTGGTTCACAAAGATGAAATTATTGACATGTTCCATGGGCATATTTCATATAGAGGATAGTTTGTGGCAAATACATGCCAAATGTTTGACAAAATAATTATAGTATTCCTTTTTGAATCACCTCACATTATTATTCCTACATTACAACGCATTGGGCCTACAAAGGCTAACCAGAGGCAGAGTACAAAAATTTTAAGAGTTTGTTTACAAATTATTTGACAAAGGTTGAAACATGTGTTCTTGCTAATGAAAGGATTCTAACAGTTGCAGTTGTCATTAGTATACCTACAAACTGTTTGAGAAAATTCCCTAGGTGAAATAGAGCCTAGGAGCCCCAAATTCTCGAAGAAACCTTTGGTAAAAGTGATTGCATGGGGATTAATTGAAAATCATGGGGTTGTGTACCAAGTCAATGATTGAGCTGCAAGATAGAAATACCAACATTGTTGTTGTTTTTTATTAATAAAATTGAAGCATACGTTGACAACCCTTCTAATGATGATCATAAGTCTAACAAGTAATCAATGTATTACATTTTATGGATTCTCTGTAAAATGAATAAAATGAAATGAAATTTTAACTTCCACGAGACTAGATATAGTCTATGGGACCACTATCTTCCCTACTTTTTTCCTTTTGTAATTCAATCCTCTTATTATTCAAATTAATGATGAGCTAACCCAACCTTATAATAGTCCCCTCACTAAAAATACAATGCCAAGGAACTGATGTTAACATACTATTGTAATTGTCTTTGATGTCTCTGAAAGCAACACATTCCAAAATTAAATGCTTTTTCTGATTCCACTGCCCCAGAAGTACAAAAAGTACGCACCCATTCTTCACAAGCTTCTTTAGGTCTTTTCCATCGACCTGTTTTGCACCGTAGTTGATTCGAGCTAGTTCTTAATTGAGCAATAAGAATCTTTGCTCTCCATGGAACGCTATCTCCAATGCACTATATTTATTGGAAATCACAAGTGGGGTTTAATTCTTGAACATAGTATTTCTTCTTCCTACCCAACTCTTTTTCCCGTATATACTTACAAAACTTCTCCATAACAAAACTCTTTTAATCATTGCTATTTGTGGGACATGCATTGAGGTAAGTATTATTTTTTTGCATCCATCTGTTGTTTTGTCTCATCCATGATTTCTTTCTTTCACTCATTCCTTCGTTGAAGATAACTTTAGGTATTCTACCTTCTCCCATTTGTTCAATTCTTTGTAGATACCTTACGAGACACACCATAGCAATTGCTTCGATGGAATTTGCTCCAGTTTCACTCAACATTATCTCATAAGAAGCCAAACTTTTTATTTTAAACTTGCTCATGATCAAGCGTTTTTGGATTTTCTCAATTTGCTTCCATTTTGAGAAAGGGATGCTACTAGCTACAATTCACACCCATATAATATCGGAAAAACTAGGAGTCCAAAAAGCACTTTAATTGTTTTCCAATCCCATAACTCTCTCTCTACATCTGTTTTGAAGAGCATATAATGCTTTCCACCCTCCTAAAATTCTCCTTTTTGTAGTGCTCCCAATTAAGCTTGTTATTGAAATCAATCCCAAGGTACTTGTATTCTTTTACTTCTTCAAGGATGTTGCTTTCAAAGAAGAATGTATGTTGGCTCTACTTCTTTTTATTTGAGAAAATCATTATTTTGGTATTGCTAGTATTGACTTGCATCCCCACTGTTTTACAAAAATGGTCAAGGGCATATAGGTGCATCTGCAATCCCTGGGCTGATTTAGCAATCAATACAAAGTAATTAGCATATAAGTGAAGCTTTATCACAAACTCTCCCAACCGAACACCATCCCCACCTTGTAGATTTAGCCACTCTTCCAATTTATCAATATATAAACCAAAAAGAGTAGGGGATAAAGGGTGCCCTTTCTTGACTCCGATGTCACTTCTAAAGATTTCTAAAATGCCTTTTGAAGTTCTAATTTTGACTTTCACCTCTTCATAGAGCCTATGGACAACAACTATATAATGCAAAGGAATTTTAAGTTCTTCCATTGTACTCCACAACTTATCTCTAGGGACCGTGTCAAATGCCTTTTTGAAGTCAACAAAGCAGCAAAATACTTCTTCTTTGCCCTCCCAAACCTTTTCAATAATGTCTCAATGTGATACCAAGATCAACTATAGAATCTTTCGGCCTAACACTTGCTTGCCCTTTTGTCCTCTTTTCTTTGACTTCCGCCCACTTACTAATTCTAGTTTTAACCACGCCATTCAAGAGCTTTACAAAGAAAGGATTGATCATAATGGTTCTATAGTTGATAGGATTATTAATGTCTCCACTTTTAAAAAGGGGTATTGCTAAATTAGTTGTCCAATCTCTTGGGAATCCTTGCCTAATGACATCGTTGAATATTTCCATAATGTGCGGTGCAAGAATGTTAATTCCCCACTTTAGATATTATGCTTGAAGTTCAACCAAGTCCTTTGTCTTTCCGATTTTCAACTTCTTATTTAATGTCTCTACTTCCAACCCTTGAAACTCTTGAATGGCTCAAACAAATGTATGTAGAAACTATGAAATTGACCAAGTCCAGTTTGGTAAGCATCATCTATATGGGTGATGAGTTTCTGGCCTCAAAACAAGGAAAGCAGGTACATATCTACATTATTAAGAGTAGGTTTGGGTTCAAATAACATTTTGGGAATGTGCTTATTGATACGTATACAAAATGCAACAACATTGTAGGCGCATGTAACATGTTTGACATATTGTGTGAACAATACATGAAGACAATGACTGCTGCAAATTTTGTCATCAAAAGAGGAGCATATGATCGGCAATTATTGTTTGTCTGTAAGTATTGCTTGTTTTCATACATATCTACATATGAAGGCTATAAGCTAGTTATATCTCGATTTAAGGGCAACAACCCACTTGTGGCCAAATTGCAAGGACGATCTTGACTAGAATAAATAGTGCACCCCGAAGGATGCATCACATTTTCCCATATGAATGGAGGGCTACTTACAAGGCAAGCAATCATGTGGAGGCCAGTTACAGACCCAAATTTATACTAACTATCACACAGAAGGATCATGATATTAAGCTATTTCCGTGTAGTGGTCCAGGAAAGGAATATCATGGCCTACCCATTATCATGTAATAGTGGATGGGGATCCGAAATACCTAGCACTGGAAATTCATATTACAGTCACCTGGAACTTCACTCATGTATCCTTTCCATTGAAAATAATTTAAGCAAAAATTAGGACATAATCATCCACAGAGATGTCATGCCTAGATTGTTGGTTATATCCGAACCTCGTATCTCCCAAAATATCCCAAACGATGGCGTTGGAATGCACAGATTAACTGTGGTTACGGAGAGTTTACATGGATTAAATATGGTTACAGAGAGGCTGACGAGGGAAATCCGTTTGTTGTAAGAAAGCAGTATGCGGACCCACTGGTAGTTTTGGGATGAGAGAAGAGAGGACCCGTGATGCACGCCCACCGTCGATTTGACGTGGGCGATATTGGACGCAAACCATTTCCAAGAAGTGGCTCTTGCTTTGCCAAAGACGAGAAGGCATGATTTAACTTAGTCATGTCCAAATTTGTGAAAATGATGTTATTTCTTCTGGGTTCAATGTAAATATAGGAAGGTATATCAGTACAACTCCTCTTGAGGTCTGGCATTGTGCAAACATGCCTTATTCGTTTCTGAAGGATATCACAGATGTGCTTTTCTCACTGCTGTTTATAAACGGTCAAGAAAGCATGTCATTGCTCGATTCAATGTTTGATGCTAGTGCACTTGGATGTGGGTTAGAGCGAATGTCCAAAGACTATGACAATGATTTCACTAGGCTCAACGATGAGACTTTATTCTCTTTTAAAACATTTTGAATTGCCAAAGTTCCAGAGTTAAACAAACTTGGAGACTTCTATCCAAGTTCAATACAAGGAAAGTCAAAAGTGCAATATCCAATAAAAGCATTATTCTCTAGGTCTTACTTGAGTATTGTAGATTTATTCCATTAATGCTTGACTCAACAATTGAAGACGAAGAGCATGATTGGAGCTGAGATTCCTATTCAAATAACTATATTCCAGCAATTGGAACATCAGTTGGCTGCTATTTGGGCTAGGTAAGTGGAAACTGCTTTTCACTGGCTCGAAGATTGAATTCCAACCCTCCATTGGGATAAAATTGGGGATTATCATTGGAAGGTCTAAAAAGTCTACCCACCCAATTTTGTTTGGATAAGAGATTATATTGAGGCATATTGTTGGAAATAATATTGAGAGGGGGATGAATCAATATTATCAATTCAGTATAACTTTTTCATTTCCATATTAAGATTCATATACGCTACTTCAGTTAAGGCAAACCACGTGTATACGCAACTGTGTGTAATGCAACAAATGCATATCCAGTGAACTTGTGATTCAGTTAGTTGATCCTTAATGAGTGCATCAGAACATTATTAACCATATGAGCAGTAAACAGGAGCAGTAAAATAGAACAGATCATCACACACAAGAAGCACACATGAACACCATGATGTAAGGTGGAAACCCAATGTGGGTGAAAACCACCTGCTGCAAGTCGTCTCAATCTTCTTTTTAATAAGAAACTTCTTTTTACAATATTTATGTACTGGTGCAAGTCTTATACCAATACACAGGCTTCTACCTGTAGAAGGCTACAACCTTCTCTCATTTTCCAGCTTCTCCTAGAAGGGAGCTACAAACCCCTTAGCTCTTGTACTAGCCGATCCTTTTACTTGTACGTAGGTGCCTACTGAATGCTCCAACCTTCACTTGTTTTCCAGCAGCTACTGGAAGGGAGCTACCACCCCTTAGCTCTTGTACTAGCTGATGTACTAGTACGTAGGTACTGACCTACAGAAGGCTACAACCTTCTCTTTCTTCCTCCAGGTACCTTGTTTCATAAATTTTCAGACTGGATACTCCTGAAACACAACACCATAATCTGAAGGCCGTGTTTCATCCAATTTTCATATTGGACCATCAATATCATTGAATCACACAATCAATCAACACTAGCATCATCAATCTCTGAACCATCCAATACTGAATCACTGAAACCCTGTCAACAAAATGCAGTCACCAAAACACAGAGCAGAACACTGAACTCTGCAACAATATTCAGAACCAACTATATCATCAAAAATCATGCATCAGAGTGCATACGCTACTTAGATGTATCTAACCTACGTATGTACGCGCTTTTATCATAATCAACCAGTGTATATGTCTGTAAATATTTATTCATGATTTGCAGTTATTCCAAGCTTGAGTTATACCCAGATCATAACATTTACAGAACATCACATGCGTCAGTATACAGATCTAGACTAAACAAGATCAAACCATATGGAGATAATTCATTCCAAGCCATTAGATCTCGATCTATCCTTAGATCTTGTTCTCCATCAACCGCTGAGATTCCTCCTTAGCTTAGATCAAGCAAAACATCATGAACCCATAACCTGCATATTGGATCTCATACTTCATCAGATATTCAAGACTTTCTCATTGCATTTGCCTAATGATCTTCTTCTCCTTTTATAGTCTTAGGCCTTACTCAATACCATGGTCCAAAACCATTGAGAACCAATACTAGGGACCCAATACCTAGGTTCAACACTTCTGACGCAATACCAAGGACCAAAACCATAGGTCTAAATACCACAGACCCAAAAATAGGCTTTCCCACATGTACGCGCTTTTCCGTGCATGGAAGTGCGTGCATACGCATACGCGACTTTTGATCAGCAATCCCGCGTGTATATGCGTCTTTGTATATAGTGAACCTACGTGTATAACATGCATGTATACCCTACTTAGTATATAGCGAACCTGCATATAAACGCGACTTGGTACATAGTGAACCTGCGTATAACCTACGTATGTACGAGACTTGGTATATAGTGAACCTGCATATATACTCTTCTTTCGTCATTCTTTGTAGTCTAATCATCAACTCTTTGCTACTGACCTGCTGCACTATGATCTGTCATCTATGTGAGTTGCCATCAAGGACAACACTTGTATCATAATGCCAACAATCTCCCCCTTTGGACTTGATGGCAAAGCTAACTTGTCGTACTGAGAACTGTCATCTGATTCCTTTGAGTTGTTCTGCATCCCATGTATTCTGTCACATCTGATATCTCTTCTGTAGATTCATCTAGTTATATATAAGTGAGTTATTCTTCTACAAGTGGGTTTCCATCAAGTACAACACATGCATCATAATGCCAACAATCTCCCCCTTTGGACTTGATGGCAACAACCATACCCAGTCACTCTCCCCCTTTGACATCAAGGGCAAAGGGCGGACCAAGATATTCTCTTCCTTGATATACATTCCGTTGTCCATACTCCCCCTGAGTACCTGCTGAAATCTCTTATTGAGCTCCCCCTTTGTATATGTCAAGTTGTACCAATCTATCCATGATCCCTCTGAGTACATGCTGAAATCTCTGCTCTATTGAAGAGTGTTGTTCATACTCCCCCTGACTGTAAGCAAGGTCTGCAAAAAGATGTTCTACAAGAAGAACATGACTCTATCATAAATGGCCTTCCTATCACCAAAAACACATACATACATCCATCTCCCAACCAAGTGGGGATATACCAATATTGACTCATCCACCCAAGCAAGTGGGGATGCACCAGATACCAATTGTTTATACATGACTAAAGTATTACATCATCGTTCCCATGCAAGGTGGGGGTACAAATTACATCATATGATCAAAAGGGATTCATCAAATGACTACAATAGATAGAGACAAACTATTACATCATGAGTCTTGATATGACCTTTACATGACTTTATAACAGAAACCAACCATCTAAATAAGACCATGATAGTCATCAGCAACTATCATACACAATGTATGATCTGTTCCATAAGCATCTATCAACGGCATCTAGACCAGCAACCTGTATATGTCCAACAAGGTATGTCTGCATATAGATATCAACTCATCCTTTTGAACATAATTCTGCATATGACCTACAAAAACACCATAGCCATCTCATCAAGATCTGCATGATCCAAGTATCATCACTTTGGGAACATCTGCATCAATAAACATATGTAAGTATCAACCTATCATCATATAGGTAAGAACTCATCATCATTATGTCTCCAACAATGCAACTTTGAGTAATCATTCATGTATCCAGCACTATGTATTTTGAGCTCAAGATCATTTGTCAAGACTTCTTGATATCATCAACAGCGACAATCCTCATCACCATAACTATATTATATGATCTTTATGCATATGACAACAGAAGCATATGAGTGACTCATCATCAAGTAACGAAGATGTGTATTCGAGCTTTGTAGTTCTCCTTATCCTTATGAAGATCACCATGTCAGCAGCATATATGCATCATCAGAGAATCAACCACAAATCTGATTTGAACACCAACTATGTAACCCCAAAGAATCATATGAGATTTTGTCATGGATAACTCATAACCATATCATAGCAAAATGTATCATTTATCCATATAAGCATCATTACCAAGGACTACTAGCCATAATGCCAACAATGCATTATTAAAAGCATATGCTCCCCCTGATCTTGTGCCATCTGTTCACTGTCAGATCTAATCATGCATATATCAAAAAGAAGTATCAAGGCATCATCATCATTAATTTAGGATCAAAACACTTTAAAACATCTTACAAGTGTCAAGACATTTCCACACATCATCAGTAGATTGTAACCATTATCAACCAGAGCAAATAATGGACCGAATCATATCAGACTCTTTTTTTGAGCCTGTCCCTACTGCTTTTCTTCAAACTAACAAATACGCCATTGTGACGTAACTAACTCACGTATATACACGACTTCCCTTTATGAAACTTGCGTATGAGATTTAGGACACTGAAGTTTTACACTTTCAACTCCCTCTGAGTCTGTTATGTCTGTATATTGCGCTGTGCCACATCTTTTTTACTGTACTTCCTTCTTCTACCATATCTTCAAGTGTGATGACGTTTTCTCCTTTTGGTATGGTGCCCGTACTTTGTTCCTGCAATCCTTAGCTATATGTCCAAGCTTGTTACATGCATAACATCTCACATGTTTCATATTCCTTCTGTAGCAATCAACAGCTTTGTGACCAAACATATTGCAAGCAAAGCAATATCCCTTAAAGTACCTGGAACATGATGGTCTTTCTGTGTGATGGTCTTGAACCATTCTTCTTCTACATCTGGCTGCAACATGTCCAAGATTATGACATACATAACATTCAACATTATTCATCGAAGGAGTAAAAGATTTTCTTTGAAGAATTTCTTTCCTTGGCTGTTGATGGGGTAGTCCTCTCATCTCCTTGTTGATTATTTTAGATTTCTCATCAGAATTACTTGCCTCTCCTTGTGAGCTAGATTGATCTTCAACAGATTCATAAAAACCAAGGCCAGTTTTGATAGCAGGAGACCTTTGACTACTAAGAATATCATCCAAGATCTTAGTGCTATCATGAAATTGTAAGAGCTTAACATTTTCTTCTAAGTTATCTTTTAGAATATTTACCTCAATCTGATGTTCCTCCTCCTTTTCATGATACTGCTTCTTCATGTTTTCTTCAGCTTTTCTTCCTTCTTCCAACTGATGTCTTAGTTCAAGAACTTCGTTTTCTTGTTTTCAAGATCTTGGAGTAGTTATTTATTCTACTTATTTGATTCTTCAAGATCTTATTTTAACGAGAGAAACGTAGCTTCAAGACTTTCATAGTAACTGGATCTTTCTCTGAGTTTCTTGATTGTTGTGCTCCTTTCATTTACTTCATTTCTTAATGATGTCACTTCATCCTGCAACTTTTGACATTTATCTTCCTTTTCCTTGAATAGCTTCCTTACCTTGTTTCCTTCCTCTAGTTGAGCTTTTAGTTTGGTAACTTCTTCTTTGGAGATACATTCCCTTTTGTGCAATAGATCTTTTTGATCTCTAATTTTGTCTGTAAGCCTTTTAAATTCTGCCTCTATTTCATATCTTTCTTTCTCACCCATAAGAGAAAATTCAGTTGTTTCACTATCACTTTCATCATCTTCAAATGGATAGATAAGTGTATCACCAGAGGATAACAAATTCATACCTGATAGTTCATCTTCATTCTGAAGTGATTCTGAATCTGAAGTGCTTCTTCCACATATTCCCCAATCGATTCTCCCACTGTCATAGTTCTTCTTAGATGTCTTCTTCTTCTTAGGCGCTTTCTTCTTAAGCTTCTTTCCCATTGTTCTACGGATCTCCTTCAAGCGATAAAGCTTCTACCAAAGGACCTGCTCTGATACCAATTGTTGGAAATAATACTGAGAGGGGGGGAGGGTGAATCAGTATTATCAAATCAGTATAACTTTTTCATTTCCATTTTAAGATTCATATACGCTACTTCAGTTAAGGCAAACCGCGTGTATATGCAACTGTGTGTAATGCAACAAGCGTATATCCAGTAAACTTATGATTCAGTTAGTTGATCCTTAATGAGTGCATCAGAACATTATTAACCATATGAGCAGTAAAATAGAAAAAATCATCACACACAAGAAGCACACGTGAACACCATGATGTAAGGTGGAAACCCAATGTGGGTGAAAACCACCTGCTGCAAGTCGTCTCAATCTTATTTTTAATAAGAAACTTCTTTTTACAATATTTTTGTACTAGTGCAGTCTTATACCAATACACAAGCTTCTACCTGTAGAAGGCTACAACCTTCTCTAATTCTCTAGCTTCTCCTGAAAGGGAGCTGCAACCCCCCTTAGCTCTTGTACTAGTCGATCCTTTTACTAGTACGTAGTTGTCGGCCTACTCAATGCTCCAACCTTCACTCATTTTCCAGCTGCTACTAGAAGGGAGCTACCACCCCCTTAGCTCTTGTACTAGCTGATGTACTAGTACGTAGGTGCTGACCTACATAAGGCTACAACCTTCTCTTTCTTCCTCCAGGTACCTCATTTCATTAATTTTCAGACTGGATACTCCTGAAGCACAACGCCATAATCTAAAGGCCACGTTTCATCCAATTTTCATACTGGACCCATCAATATCATTGAAGCACACAATCAATCAACACTAGCATCATCAATGTCTGAACCACCCAATACTGAATCACTGAAATCTTGTCAACAAAATGCAGTCACCATAACACAGAGCAGAACACTGAACTCTGCAACAATATTCAGAACCAACTATATCATCAAAAATCATGCATCAGAGTGCATATGCTACTTAGATGTATCTAACTTGCGTATGTACGCGCTTTTATCATAATCAACCAGCATATATGTCTGTAAATATTCATTCATGATTTGCAGTTATTCCAAACGTGAGTTATACCCAGATCATAACATTTACAGAACATTAACATGCGTCAGTATACAGATCTAGACTAAACAAGATCAAACCATATGGATATGATTCATTCCAAGCCATTAAATCCCGATCTATCCTTAGATCTTGTTCTCCATCAACCGCTAAGATTCCTCCTTAGCTTAGATCAAGCAAAGCATCATGAACCCATAACCTGCATAGTGGATCTCATACTTCATCAGATATTCAAGACTTTCTCAATGAATTTGCCTAATGATCTTCTTCTCCTTTTATAGTCTTAGGCCTTACTCAATACCATGGTCCAAAACCATTGAGAACCAATACTAGGGACCCAATACCTGGGTTCAACACTTCGGACGTAATACCAAGGACCAAAACCATAGGTCTAAATACCACAGACCCAAAAATAAGCTTTCCCACATGTACGCGCTTTTCCGTGCATGGAAGTGCGTGCATACACACACGACTTTTGATCAAGAATCCCGCGTGTATATGCATCTTTGTATATAGTGAACCTGTGTGTATACCCTACTTGGTATATAGCGAACCTACTTATATACACGACTTGGTACATAGTGAACCTGCGTATAACCTGCATATGTACGCGACTTGGTATATAGTGAACCTGCGTATATACTCTTCTTTCTTCATTTTTTGTAGTCTGATCATCAACTCTTTGCTACTAACCTACTGCACTATGATCTATCATCTATGTGAGTTACCATCAAGGACAACACTTGTATCATAATGCCAACAATCTCCCCCTTTGGACTTGATGGCAAAGCTAACTTGCCGTACTGAGAACTGTCATCTGATTCCTTTGAGTTGTCCTGCATCCCATGTATTCTGTCATATCTGATATCTCTTCTGTAGATTCATCTAGTTATATATAAGTGAGTTATTCTTCTACAAGTGGGTTGCCATCAAGTACAACACATGCATCATAATTCCAACAATCTCCCCCTTTGGACTTGATGGCAACAACCATACCAAGTCACTCTCCCCCTTTGACATCAAGGGCAAAGGGTGGACCAAGATATTCTCTTCCTTGATATACATCCCGTTGTCCATACTCCCCCTGAGTACCTGCTGAAATCTTTGATTGAGCTCCCCCTTTATATATTCCAAGTTGTACCAATCTATCCATGCTCCCTCTGAGTACATGCTGAAATCTCTGCTCTGTTGAAGAGCGCTGTTCATGCTCCCCCTGACTGTAAGAAAGGTCTGCAAAAAGATGTTCCACAAGAAGAACATGACTCTATCATAAATGACCTTCCTATCACCAAAGACTCATACATACATCCATCTCCTAACCAAGTGGGGATATACCAATATTGACTCATCCACCCAACCAAGTGGGGATGCACCAGATAACAATTGTTTATACATGACTGAAGTATTACATCATCTTTCCCATGTAAGGTGGGTGTACAAATTACATCATATGATCAAAAGGGATTCATCAAATGACTACAATAGATAGAGACAAACTATTACATCATGAGTCTTGATATGACCTTTACATGACATTTATAACAGAGACCAACCATCTAAATAAGACCATGATAGTCATCAACAACTATCATACACAATGTATGATATGCTCCATAAGCATCTTTCAACAGCATCTAGACCAATAACCTGTATATGTCCAAAAAGGTATGTCTGCATATAGATATCAACTCATCCTTTTAAACAAAATTTTTCATATGACCTACAAAAGCACCATAGTCGTCTCATCAAGATCTGCATGATCCAAGCATCATCACTTTGGGAACATCTGCATCAATCAACATATGTAAGTATCAACCTATCATCATATAGGTAAGAAATCATCATCATTATGTCTCCAACAATGCAACTTTGAGTAATCATTCATGTATCCAGCACTATGTATCTTGAGCTCAAGATCATTTGTCAAGACTTCTTGATATCATCAACAATGACAATCCTCATCATCATAACTGTATTATATGATCTTTATGCATATGATGACAGCAGCATATGAGTGACTCATCATCAAGTAACGAAGATGTGTATTCAAGCTTTGTAGTTCTCCTTATCCTTATGAAGATCACCATGTAAGCACCATATATGCATCATCAGAGAATCAACCACAAATCTGATCTGAACACCAACTATGTAACCCCAAAGAATCATATGAGATTTTGTCATGGATAACTCATAACCATATCATAGCAAGATATATCATTTAGCCATTTAAGCATCATTACCAAGGACTACTAGCCATAATGCCAACAATGCATTATTAAAAGCATATGCTCCCCCTGATCCTGTGCCATCTATTCACTATCAGATCTGATCATGCATATATCAGCAAGAAGTATCAAGGCATCATCATCATTAATTTAGGATCAAAACACTTTAAAACATCTTACAAGTTTCAAGACATTTCCACACATCATCAATAGATTGTAACCAGTATCAACCAGAGCAAATAATGGACTGAATCATATTAGACTCTTTTTCTGAGCCTATCCCTATTGCTTTTCTTCAAACTAACATATATGCGACTGTGCAGTAGCTAACTTGCGTATATACGCGACTTCCTTTTATGAAACTTGCGTATGAGATTTAGGACACTGAAGTTTTACACTTTCAGCTCCCTCTGAGTCTGTTATGTCTGTATATTGCGATGTGCCACATCTTTCTAATTGTACTTCCTTCTTCTTCCATATCTTCAAGTGTGATGATGTTTTCTCCTTTTGGTATGGTGCCCGTACTTTGTTCTTGCAATCTTTGGCTATATGTCCAAGCTTGTTACATGCATAACATCTCACATGTTTCATATTCCTTCTGTAGCAATCAACAGCTCTATGACCAAACATATTGCAAGCAAAGCAATATCCCTTAAAGTACCTGGAACGTGATGGTCTTTCTGTGTGATGGTCTTGAACCATTCTTCTTCTGCATCTGGCTGCAACATGTCCAAGATTATGACATACATAACATTCAACATTATTCATCGGAGGAGCAAAATATTTTCTTTGAAGAATTTCTTTCCTCGGTTGTTGATGGGGTAGTCCTCTCATCTCCTTGTTGATTATTTTAGATTTCTCATTAGAATTCCTTGCCTCTCCTTGTGAGCTAGATTCATCTTCAATAGATTCATAAAAACCAAGGCCAGTTTTGATAGCAGGAGATATTTGACTACTAAGAATATCATCCAAGATCTTAGTACTATCGTGAAATCATAAGAGCTTATCCTTTTCTTCTAAGTTATCTTTTAGAATATTTACCTCAATCTGATGTTGCTCCTCCTTTTCATGATACTGCTTCTTCATGTTTTCTTTAGCTTTTCTTCCTTCTTCCAACTGATGTCTTAGTTCAAGAACTTCGTTTTCTTGTTTTTCAAGACCTTGGAGTATTTCTTTATTCTACTTATTTGATTCTTCAAGATCTTCTTTTAGCGAGAGAATCGTAGCTTCAAGACTTTCATAGTAACTGGATCTTTCTCCGAGTTTCTTGATTGTTGTGCTCCTTTCATTTACTTCATTTCTTAATGATGTCACTTCATCCTGCAACTTTTGACATTTATCTTCCTTTTCCTTGAATAGCTTCCTTACCTTGTTTCCTTCCTCTAGTTGAGTTTTTAGTTTGGTAACTTCTTCTTTGGAGATACATTCCCTTTTGTGCAATAGATCTTGTTGATCTCTAATTTTGTCTGTAAGCCTTTTAAATTCTACCTCTATTTGATATATTTCTTTCTCACCCATAAGAGCAAATTCAGTTGTTTCGCTATCACTTTCATCATCTTCAAATGGATAAATAAGTGTATCACCAGAGGATAACAAATTCATACCTGATAGTTCATCTTCATTCTGAAGTGATTCTGAATCTGAAGTGCTTCTTCCACATATTCCCCAATCAATTCTCCCACTGTCATAGTTCTTCTTAGATGTCTTCTTTTTCTTAGGCGCTTTCTTCTTAAGCTTCTTTCCCATTGTTCTACGGATCTCCTTCAACTGATCAAGCTTCTACCAAAGGACCTGCTCTGATACCAATTGTTGGAAATAATACTGAGGGGGGGGGGGGGGTGAATCAATATTATCAAATCAGTATAACTTTTTCATTTCCATATTAAGATTCATATACGCTACTTCAGTTAAGGCAAACTGCATGTATACGCAACTGTGTGTAATGCAACAAGCGTATATCCAGTAAACTTATGATTCAGTTAGTTGATCCTTAATGAGTGCATCAGAACATTATTAACCATATGGGCAGTAAACAGGAGAGCAAAATAGAACAAATCATCACACAAGAAGCACACATGAACACCATGATGTAAGGTGGAAACCCAATGTGGGTGAAAACCACTTGCTGCAAGTCGTCTCAATCTTCTTTTTAATAAGAAACTTCTTTTTACAATATTTTTGTACTGGTGCAATCTTATACCAGTACACAAGCTTCTACCTGTAGAAGGCTACAACCTTCTCTTGTTCTCCAGCTTTTCCTGGAAGGGAGCTGCAACCCCCTTAGCTCTTGTACTAGCCGATCCTTTTACTAGTACGTAGCTGCCGGTCTACTGAATGCTCCAACCTTCACTCGTTTTCCAGCTGCTACTGGAAAGGAGCTACCACCCCCTTAGCTCTTGTACTAGTTGATGTACTAGTACGTAGGTGCTGACCTACAAAAGGCTACAACCTTCTCTGCTGACCTACAGAAGGCTACAACCTTATCTTTCTTCCTCTAGGTACCTCGTTTCATAAATTTTCAGACTGGATACTCCTGAAACACAACACCATAATCTGAAGGCCGCGTTTCATCCAATTTTCATACTGGACCCATCAATATCATTGAAGCACACATTCAATCAACACTAGCATCATCAATCTTTGAACCACCCAATACTGAATCACTGAAACCCTGTTAACAAAATGCAGTCACAAGAACACAGAGCAGAACACTGAACTCTGCAACAATATTCAGAACCAACTATATCATCAAAAATCATGCATCAGAGTGCATACGCTACTTAGATGTATCTAACCTGCATATGTACGCGCTTTTATCATAATCAACCAGTGTATATGTCTGTAAATATTCATTCATGATTTGCAGTTATTCCAAACTTGAGTTATACCCAAATCATAACATTTATAGAACATTACATGCGTCAATATACAGATCTAGACTAAACAAAATCAAACCGTATGGAGATGATTCATTCCAAGCCATTAGATCCTGATCTATCCTTAGATCTTGTTCTCCATCAACCGTTAAGATTCCTCCTTAGCTTAGATCAAGCAAAGCATCATGAACCCATAACCTGCATACTAGATCTCATACTTCATCAGATATTCAATACTTTCTCAATGCATTTGCCTAATGATCTTCTTCTCCTTTTATAGTCTTAGCCCTTACTCAATACCATGGTCCAAAACCATTGAGAACCAATACTAGGGACCCAATACCTAGGTTCAACACTTCGGACGCAATACCAAGGACCAAAACCATATGTCTAAATACCACGGACCCAAAAATAATCTTTCCCACATGTACGCGCTTTCCGTGCATGGAAGTGCATGTATACCCATACGCGACTTTTGATCAGCAATCCCGCGTGTATACGCGTCTTTGTATATAGTGAACCTGCGTGTATACGCTACTTGGTATATAGCGAACCTGCGTATATACGCGACTTGGTACATAGTGAACCTGCGTATAACCTGCATATGTATGTGACTTGGTATATAGTGAACCTGCGTATATACTCTTCTTTCTTCATCCTTTGTAGTATGATCATCAACTCTTTGCTACTAACCTGCTACACTATGATCTATCATCTATGTGAGTTTCCATCAAGGACAACACTTGTATCATAATGCCAACAATCTCCCCCTTTGGACTTGATGGCAAAGCTAACTTGTCGTACTGAGAACTGTCATCTAATTCCTATGAGCTGTCCTACATCCCATGTATTCTATCACATCTGATATCTCTTCTGTAGATTCATCTAGTTATATATAAGTGAGTTATTTTTCTACAAGTGGGTTTCCATCAAGTACAACACATGCATCATAATGCCAACACATATAAATGAAGATGACAATACAAACGTTAAGTCAAGGATTTTGCCTATTACAAAACATAGCTATTTAAGGAAACTCCCAATAGTATTAGGTGAGGAACCTGTCCAGGAGCACTTGACACTGGTTTGGAAAGGGAAAGGTCAACTTCACTTAATGCTTGTTTCAATGTAGTACTTCTAAGGTAAGAGATACATGAGAAGACGTTGATCCTCTTAATGCTTTCTTCAAGATTGGTATCTTTGATGTGTGAATTTCGTATTCTTGAGAAGAAAACTCTCCTCTTAAAGCATGTTTGACAATGGGTGTGTCGAATGTTCATACTTCTGAAGGTTGTTTTGAAATAGCTATCTTTATAGCCTGATAAATATCTTCTACATCTAATGCTTCTCTCGAAGTAGTTGTATATGATTCTGATCCATTTGAAACAATCATATTGAAACAAGCTTAAGAAGGGCAGTTATTTCACATTCAACAGAAGTAGCCTCCTCCAAACAGTTATTAGGAGGAGAAGAAATTGAAACTACAAAATAAACATGCAATGTGCCAGTTACATTTCAAACATTAGAGGCAGCTACTAGAAAGCGACCAAAAGGGACAAGCACTACTCAGAAAATTGCAAGTTGGTAATTTATCAACTTAGAAGAGTTGATAGGGTAAGGCATTTGAAGGAAGCTTAATAGGAGGAGACCTTTGCATTCGACACTTCCCTATCAATAGGCGCAGGTACATCATAGGAAGCAAAGCGAATTTCTCAACACATAGAACGTAGACTATCAGACTCATCATATATTGGCGATACAGAGGATAACAAATGGATATCCAAACATGCAAAGGATTGCATTTGTAATTCTCCTCTACATGCTAGTGAGAACCTTAGTCCCCATAGCAGTGTTATTGGTAGTGGCATTTCCTTTAAGAAGAACAAGTAGTGTCAAGTATAGCACTAGTGCAAACATAAGTGGGGCAATAATTGAGGATGAGAAAGCTAGTGCAGTGAACAATAGTGAAAGTGATGAAGCTAGTGCATGGGAAGATTTTGTTGAGAGTGACAAAAAAATGTAGTGCAAGTAGAGGTAGTAATAGTAGTGTAGTCAGCAACGAAAGCAGCTGGTGTAATATTACTAGTGGGGTCAACAAGCCTCACAAAACAAATGACCGAAGATGGGAAGCCATACTAGAAATTCAGCAGCGAGATGGAATTTTAGGACTGAGCCATTTCAGATTGTTGAAAAGATTAGGGTGTGGTGCTATAGATGGGTAAAGTGTTCACTCGAAACGTTGGGATCTTCAAACAATTCACACAGTACTCCAGAAGCTCTCATTAACAATATGTTACTGACTATGGAAACATTCATGCTATTATAAATCTCCTTTATCGAGTCAGAAAAATTTGCCAGGGCTCAAGCCGAAAAAGAAAACCTACAACCTTTAATGTAAAATTAGATATGCAAAATTGTGGTTGCAATTCCCTTTTGTCTAAGAGCCATTGCTTACAGAGTTTTGGAGCAAAATCTATTGAAGCACAATACAATGAAGTCGATCTTCCTGATTTTCTATGGGGGCCTAAATCCTCTGACTTATGTGCCAAATTATTTTATGGATTTGCTGCTACCCTCACTGCCTACAATGTCGTTGTAGTTTACTGTGATGCAGAATATCTTGGAATGACAGTAGCCGTGTGAAATGGAAATTTAATCTACAAAATTGAGGTGTTTTTCATCTTCAGTTTATTGTGAAGTTGGAAAGATTCCATTATTGTATTACATGCTACCAAAGCATGCTCACAAGACTTCAAGGTGGAAGGAATGTATACTGAGCCCTGACTTAATTGCTGCCAGGAATTTGGTTGATCCTTCAAAGGAACTTCAAAGGATGCACAACCTGGAAGTTTAAGGTCCATTGCATCAATCTTAAGTGGTAGGTCTGTAGGAGGTCAAGTCGATAAGACTCCAGTGCCAATTATAGATGGAAATGAAGGTGGCTTCTTGGGGTTGGTCCAGCTAAGTATACCATGGAAAAGTGGCTCTATAGATATTTCCAAAGTCAATACTGAAATTCCTTCTGATCCTGTTAAATTGCTATTGCAGTTATGTACAATTCAAAGGATAATTTCTCTATTGCACTCTATAGCTGAATGTAGAGGATCATTTTCAGACTTGCCTTCAACGACCAGGGAAAAAATAGAAAATAGTAACATGGTAAGATATGACCATCAGCATATCATCATGGTCAGCTATAAACTCTCACAAGTTCAATATGGCTAAAATGTAGTGATGGTGCTTCAATGATAAGCACTGAAATGCAGGATGTGCTTTGTTCATTTGAACAAAGTTTTACATTGTAATATATTATTGTTGTTAATTATGTGTTGTATGATTGTTCTTGTTTTTTCTATGGGAAAGAATATACAGAAAGAAAGTATTGCAAGTATTAATTCATTTATTTGATGCATTGATGCAGCCCAGGCCGCAAATACCAGGATCCTCCAATCACCATGCATATAAACCATGCACTGATGTTGAATTTCATGATTTAAAAAGAACCCGAGCTTGTCTATCACACAGTGCTATAAAAACCATATTTGTTAACACACAGTGCTCTTCCTGAATTCTTTAAAGAAACATATAATTGACGGTCTTAAGCGACATAATCAATATGTATATGCTACTATATACCCACGGCATCCTCTTTGCCATCAGCGATAAGTATAGGTTAGATTTTACCATAGACAAAGGCTCTGATATAATGGTTGATGACTATATATATCTCCGCCCTTCTCTATACGGTTCGGCCGATGCGGATACAACTTGGCGATCGCTCAAACAGTATTCTTCTCAACGGACTGGTACAATTGGATATAGCCTTCTAACATGTCGACAGTTCTGCTTTTCACCGGTCGGTTCAATTGGCTGCTTCCCACTTCCGATATGACGGCCTATCGGGATATTTTGTCACAGTTTATATATGGTCGGCTTCCAAATTCGGAACTTTGTTACGCTGTGGCTCCGAGAGGCTTTGTAAGCCGAGCACACAGTTACCATTTCAAAAGGCCTCCCCACGCTAATACAGTCTCGGACCGATATGGTTGAAACTTCAGTTATAAAGTCTCAGGTCTGCTAATGAAACTCGCAGTGGTTCTTGCTATAACCAGAATACACATATAAACTTCCAGGTATGAAATTCAAGGATAAACTGAGATGGAGATTCAAGAATTCTACGAGGGCAAGATTCGATTCAAGGCGATGAAAGCCAAGCGGATCACACACAATTGCGCGTTGTAAAAAATGACAAGCAATCGGATTCAGTAATGAACACACATCAGTTGCGCATTGAACAAATAAGAACCATCAGCACTTCATGCGATTCAATGTTATATAACACCGATTTCTGCAACCACGTGCAGAACCATATCTCAGAATTTATTAAACGCAACCATGTCCATACAAATCAAATTCAACATATTCATATTCACATAAAACAAAATTCACACAGAGTTTTCTATTCACGGCCAGATATGCAATTCTGTGGCCTTTTTACAAACTGCCCGAAGGCTCGCAAGGAGAACCCTTGCTCACTCCTCACACTCACTCCTCACACACCTCCTAATGCCTTTGAGGCTTCCTAATTTATTAAACTTAGCATGATCTAAAAATCCTAAAATCACTCAACTAAAGCTCATGCAATGCATACATATGGCAAAAGCATCCCTTCAGCTTTATTCTGTCTTTTTCCCTTGTTCTAAAATAGAAAAGCTTTCCTTATCACTTAATGGTCCATATCCATTCCTTTTGTGCCTAAAAGCTCTCCTAGTTTTATTTATTTATTTTGAAAATATCTAATAAAAGCCTAAATATTAAACTAATTCCACAACTGTATGAACCCTATGTCTATTATTTACAATAATTTCCTTTTTGGGTTGGATGCTCCCGCATCATACTCCCAAGGTAGAAAATTTTCATGATCTCTTGATCATGTGTTTAGCTCTATGTTTTCCTGGATCCCATATCTTGTACTATAACTTTCCATTTTCCGCTGCTTCTGTCTGTTGTTCTTCTCCAGGTCTCCACACTTTATGCTGCTTTGCTCCACTAGTTGTACTCTTGCAATCTTCTGTTGTCTTCCTCTTGCTTCTTCTGCTACTTCTCTTCTTTGCTGATGTCTTTTTCTGAGACACTTTCAGCATGATTCTTCTGATTAATTCAATTTCCTTGTCCAATAAATCTTCAAGCTGCTGATTTCTTGCTTCTATGCTGGTCTCTGACTGCCACCCGATCATCCACCCCCTCTTGTCTTCTGGAACAGAGAACTTCTTTTCCCTTCAATTGACTGTTCAGCTGAGTCAAATGTTTCTCAGCACCGGCGACAATTCCTGCATTCACAAAACACATGTTAAAACAAAAATCACAAGGCATCAGTGCCTTACTTCCCTCTGCTAGCATCTCAGTATGATGTTCCATCAGCACATCAGTATGTTGATTCTCTCTGCCCAAAGAATTCTCAAGACTATCCACCAGTCTTTCTCTCATACCATCTGTTTCCATGATGTCTTTCTCCTCTGGTTCACTATATTGAACTCTTTCATCTGCTGCAATCTCCCTGTCATACTCTGGATTCTCCAACAAATATTCTAATAATGCAATTTCTCTGTAGCATTGCTGAAGCATATCATCATCACCTGCATTCATACATAAACTTCCAGTTTTAACAGACTCAACTGTTGCTTCACTTATCCGTGCTACAGACTGATCCACTTCTTTTGCATCCATACGAACTTCCACTTGTACTGTAACAGTCGCACAAGGTTGCACATCCTCCTCAGTAAAACCTGTAATCACATCACAATTGTCAGCTACAAAAATACATGGTTTTACATTATCCATCTGATCTGGATTTGCCCAATAACTCAAGAAATCATCAATGATCTTCTCCTCTGTCTTCATTTCCTCCTGTGATCTTGTTATCTCAGCATCGATCTGAACAGTCTTCAGATTCAACTCTTCTTGAACAAACTTCAAAATTTTCTCATCTTCCTGTATTGTACCTGCAAACATACACAATTCATTAGTTTTAAAACCACAAGACTTTTCAGTCTTGACTGCTTCCTTCAACATTTTTCTTTTAATATATCTGCATGTGGTATTTTCAAACTCCAACTCTGGCGCAAGAACTCTAAGTCCCTTTTTTAACAAGGCAATCACAATTTGCCTCAACCTCCTCTGCAACTGTCGCCAAATCACTCTCTTTCCCTTCAGTGGAAAGATCCATTTTCCTTTCCGATTTCCCCACTCTTGTAGCCAATCTTCTAGTACCTGCAATTGTACCTTTATTTCTGCAATCTCTCTTTCTCGAACCTCTGCAGTCATTTCATCTCTGTGGCATTTCTCTGAACCTCTTCTTCCTCTAGAAAAACTCCCTCTGCCTCTGGCAGACTGCTTCCTCGTAAGTTTCTCATTCACCATGAGTTGTACTAGCCTCTGCAACAGCACTCTCTCTTGCTGCAACTTACCTCACCAAGCTCTCTCGTCGGTCTTTTGGTAAGTACTGGTTCACTACCTCTGGAACCTCTTGAGCACTCCTCTGCTCCTATCTCTTCAACTCACCTTCTTCTTCTTCTTCACGACACTGCAATTTTCCTCCCTATCCAGCCTTCAACCGAATGCCAGGTTCACTTCCACCTTCTTTGCAACCATAAACTTCATTTACAAATTTCAAATTAGAAAAATAATCTCACCTCTTAAGACCTTGCATGATCTTGTCTTCTTTCCTTTTCTGCAATCTTGTTCACTTGTGTAGTTTGCATATCAGATTTAAAAATCATTCATCACACTTTAGTTCTCAAAAAAAAACAAACATCTTCAGCTGAGCATTCTAGCTCTGATACCACCTGATGCAGCCCAGGCCGCTCCTACCAGGCCGCAAATACCAGGATCCTCCGATCACCATGCATATAAACCATGCACTGATGTTGAATTTCATGATTATAAAAGAACCCGAGCTTGTCTATCACACAGTGCTATAAAAACCATATTTGTTAACACACAGTGCTCTTCCTGAATTCTTTAAAGAAACATATAATTGACGGTCTTACGCGACATAATCAATATGTATATGCTACTATATACCCACGACATCCTCTTTGCCATCAGCGATAAGTATAGGTTAGATTTTACCATAGACAAAGGCTCTGATATAATGGTTGATGACTATATATATCTCTGCCCTTATTTATACGATGCGGATACAACTTGGCGATCGCTCAAATAGTATTCTTCTCAACGGACCGGTACAATTGGATATAGCCTTCTAACATGTCGACAGTTCTGCTTTTCACCGGTCGGTTCAATTGGCTGCTTCCCACTTCCGATATGACGGCCTGTCGGGATATTTTGTCACAGTTTATATATGGTCGGCTTCCAAATTTGGAACTTTGTTACGCTGTGGCTCCGAGAGGCTTTGTAAGCCGAGCACATAGTTACCATTTCAAAAGGCCTCCCCACGCTAATACAGTCTCGGACCGATATGGTTGAAACTTCAGTTATAAAGTTTCAGGTATGCTAATGAAACTCGCAGTGGTTCTTGCTATAACCAGAATACACATATAAACTTCCAGGTATGAAATTCAAGGATAAACTGAGATGGAGATTCAAGAATTCTACGAGGGAAAGATTCGATTCAAGGCGATGAAAGCCAAGCGGATCACACACAATTGCGCGTTGGAAAAAATGACAAGCAACCGGATTCAGTAATGAACACACATCAGTTGCGCATTGAACAAATAAGAACCATCAACACTTCATGTGATTCAATGTTATATAACACCAATTTCTGCAACCACGTGCAGAACCATATCTCAGAATTTATTAAACGCAACCATGTCCATACAAATCGAATTCAACATATTCATATTCACATAAAACAAAATTCACACAGAGTTTTCTATTCATGGCCAGATATGCAATTCTGTGGCCTTTTTACAAACTGCCCGAAGGCTCGCAAGGAGAACCCTTGCTCACTCCTCACACACCTCCTAATGCCTTTGAGGCTTCCTAATTTATTAAACTTAGCATGATCTAAAAATCCTAAAATCACTCAACTAAAGCTCATGCAATGCATACATATGGCAAAAGCATCCCTTCAGCTTTATTCTGTCTTTTTCCCTTGTTCTAAAATAGAAAAGCTTTCCTTATCACTTAATGGTCCATATCCATTCCTTTTGTGCCTAAAATCTCTCCTAGTTTTATTTATTTATTTTTAAAATATCTAATAAAAGCCTAAATATTAAACTAATTCCACAACTGTATGAACCCTATGTCTATTATTTACAATAATTTCCTTTTTGGGCTGGATGCTCCCACATCATGCATTAACGGAGGTATCATGGTGGTCATGCTAGATTGCACACTCATCAAGGTCAGGCCTAGATCCCGTTGGTCCACGAATGGCACAGGGAATTGAGGAAGCCCTGAATGGAAGTCAGCAATGTGGCATATGAACAATGAACCCACAAAAACTACTTGGGAAGATGAGGACACTATGCAACAATAATTCTTATAATTTTGATTATGCAATGCATTGAGGATAATGTATAAATAAGGGAGAGGGGAATGTAACACCCCTAACCCAGATCTCGAATTGTAATGCACATGTACACATGATGCTTAGGCTAGGGAGCCAGAATTGTTGGAAATACTGAGGGGATGAATCATTATTTCATTATTTTTAACAATTTTTCATTTAGTTAATCTTGAAATTGAACTCACATCACATAATCAATCATTTACAATGTATGAACACAAATATCAAAAGTGAAAGTCAAAATCTTGAAAAAGAAACACTTGTAGACAAACTTCAATTTATTATAACCATTTGTGAGGACACCAATCCTCTGTAAGCACCAACTTACAAAAATTGCATGCTCCAACCTGTCAAGAAGATGAGGGCACCAATCCTCAGTAATCACCAACTTACAGATTTCGTAGGCACCAACCAACTCCTTCAATTTGCTCTTTGGACCTGTCAACACCAATTCTCATAATGTATTCATTTTCTTTAGTGGGTATGTCCCCCTACCATGTCGCCCTTATTTTTACACCTTCAAGCTTGACCACAACCACTTGTCCTTCTTCTTTATCCTACTTCCCGGTCACCTTGAAGTTTGCATTGCATGATCCAACCTATTGAAGACATTCCTTAACAACTTCGACAATCAACAAAATTTAGCTAACATCTCCCTCAACATTTTTGTCACACCTTCAAACATACCACCACCTCTTCTTGAATTTGGTCTTGATTTTAGGCTTAAAAACAAGTCTGTAATAAATGAATTAGGGACCAACCTCCTTTTACACTACACACTAAACTCAACCTTCTACAATGCTAGAGTTTTGCCTCTAGAAACAAGCTTGAAAACAACCTTCAACATAACTCAACTAGCTTCAAATTTGGATCAAAACTTGCCCTCAAAATTGTGCAATAAAAGGGCCTCCAACCAAGCTAGGACTTGGCCTTCAAACTAGGCCTAAATTCGGCTTTCAAACAAACTTGAAATTTGGCCTAAAACACCCATTATTATGTCCTTAAAAAATACCTCAAACAACTAGAAACCCTTCCCCAAAAAAAATGCCAAAAACCTTTCAAAAGATGTGTCAAAACCCTTCCACAAAAAGTTGCTTCAACCCAGCGTCACTTCACTTGTTCTTAATTCATGAGGTATGAATTTTGGACCTGCTACTTCTCTCTCCTAAACATAGAACAAATATTTGATTTGAGTGGTTATAAATGCTCCTTCTAATGCCTATTTATAGTGCATCTGGACACTGGGTTAGGGTCGACTTGTCCAATGATTGGGCCAACTGGTGCAATTGGTAGTGTGTATAGTGAATATAAAAAAATGCATATCTCCTCAACCATGAGGAGTTAGAAGGTGTGTCATATACCATTGGAAAGGCCTCAAAATAATATTTCTAACAATATATCACATGCTCCCATTTTAGCTAGATAATTGGAGTAAAAATTCCTTAAAATATAGGGTATCTAAATGGGGCCTTCTTGTACTCTGGTTGGGTCATGCTGACAAAATATTCCATATCTCCTCATTCCTATGGAATTAGAGGGGGTGTTATATATCGTTCGAAAGGTCTCAGAGTTATGCTATTTGACTATACAATTTCCTCTTTCATTTGGATAACCTTTGACATCAATAACAACCATTCTCAACAATATCCCACTTTGTTTTTGATGGAAATACTTTGATTTCTATTTCTTCCGAAAACTATTCTCATGTCGGAATTCTCTTCATACTTCTTGTCAGTTGCTCCCTCTATCTACGTTCTCTCCCCCTTTGACATCAATAGCAAAGGGTGCTCCCTTTGTCTACACCTTCTCCTCTTTTACTTTCACTAAGGATTGATCCCCATGAGTTCGTACTCTAATACCTCATAATTTCATATGTATATAATACAATTGTGTCATTATATGTAACTTCATAGTGTCTTCAAGACTGGACAGGCCTAACTTCATAGAGGCCAAGCTAGGTGTCTCCATCATAAGGGCTTATTAAACAATAGGTTGTTAGATCATTGATTTTTGTGCTTTTATTTGAACCTTCTCCCTTATTGATGAAGCACTCTATCATGTTCACCATAATTTGTTATCACAAAAGTTCACTTCCAAAAGGGAATGCTTAATGCACATTGATTGTTTTCCTTATAACTCATTGTCATTAGTTTTTCAAAATCACGAATCAGAGGATCTTCCACTTTAATATCCTCATTAGCAGACGTATTTTGGTGTTAATTCTGGACCTTCACTTTTTCTTCTTATGTTGCACATAGCACTGTCATTGATGACAACAAGTTTCATTGATGTCAAAGGGGATGTATGAGACAACAACAATGCCATTCATGGGTCAAAGAAAGCAACATGACAACTTTATATCTTGCATACCCTCATCACATGAAGTCAAAGGAAACTTGATTTTTATTGAGTCTTTTACAAGGTTGTGATGCCCTAATGATCTTATAAATACCATGGTTGGATAGTCCTTGTTGAGACTTTTCCAATAATATGTCCTACTCTGAAATACACCTCCCAGATGAGAAGTTATGGCCATTTAAAAGTAAACATTTTTTGAGGGCCCAAAACTATAGGGCAGAACCCCCAAATATCAATGCGTTAAACAATGCACAACCCTTGGGTAGATATATGGCTTGGTGGTTAAGTCTACAATGGATATCAACAAAAGTTGCATGAATTTTAACATGACTAAAGGTTGTGCATCTTCCCTAGATCAAACGGATTTGAAATTTGACCACAAATTTGAACGAAAATAGATGAGTTAACTTGCACGATGTTTAACAACGACGATGGTCGATTACTGACATGACATGTGGTGCATCATGATTGGCTATAGGAAATGACACTATGAACAAATTATATGACTAAAAAAACTTAAAAAATAAACACTTGAATGAAAGAGTCATTATTCCAAGAGTAATTTTTATTTTAAAGGCTAAAAGTATAGATTTTTTCAAATCTTAGTCTAAGACAACTTATCCCATTGCAATAAATACATAAAAATCAACCATCAAAATGAAGTATCACCTTTTAATGAGGCATTAAAATTGCAACATTTTTTTAACTATAGTATTAATCAAATGATAACAATAAATAATATCATGGAAATATCTTTGTATAATTTAAAATTCAACATTAATTTCTATTTTTTTTTTTACTTTTAATCAAAATATCAATACTTGTAGATGGAATGAAACATAAATTATTTATTTAAGTTATTGTTGCATTGTGGATATTCTAAACAAATGAATTTATCGCAATTAAACCATATAATCCAACAAACATAGAAATGACTCATAACTTCATGTAAGACCTTATGGCAGTTAAAATATTTATTTCAAGCTACCATTCAAACATCATTTACATAAAATGTCTTACATAATTATTTAAAATCACTCATATGCTTTGACACACCATCAGAATTTACAACATTTTTAAATGAGTGACTGGATGCAGATGAAGATGACTCATATTCTTCTCTTTCATCAAATAGTGCCCCATCTGAGTTAACATGCATACAAAGTTCTTCTAAATCTACAATTGGGTTTAACAGACTCCCATCTCAACATTGTTTCTTCTAGTAGCAACCTCTTCAGAATCTCTATCATCCTAAAGCGAAGAGTTCATCTCTTTGTTAAATTGAAGTCATAAACAAGTATGTCAACATCCTCCAATTTTAAGAGGTTTGTGCAACGACAATTTATATTTGTACCCTTTCTTTTTCTCTTTCTGCCAAGTTTTTTATCAACTATCATCTCTGGCTTGTACACACCATTGAATAGGTGTGTATTTGTGGCATACCAATGTACTTCAACACCTACAACATCATTTTTTTTTAAGGATAGCCATGTGGATCTTCATCTGCTAACACTACGATCATGTAAATCTTCTTAATATCTTGTACATAACACCTGTAAAGGTCTTCCATGGCTTCATGTTGTGCAAGAGATCTTATGGAACCAATATACATTTCTCTTTCCTCCACTTGTGAAGAATTGATAATACCTTGATAGTGTTGTTGTTCAATGATGTTTCTTTCCTCATGTTCATTTGACACATTTTGTGGCCAAATAAATGGAGTCTTCAAAAGTATATCTTCATTTGTTGATCTTGAAATGATATCACTTTGATTATTGAAAAAATACTCCCACCAAATAGAATCAACAACATCAAAGTACTCATATGTATATCTAATAGATTTTTTAATTTCTTCCAAACATTCAGAATAATTTATATCTCTCTTTTACCTTTGTGCATTATGAATTTCAACAACTAATTGTAATAACAATATTTTTGATGCAAATATTGGATGATCTGGAATGAACTTCAAAAATGTCAAACCTGATGACAACCCCCATTCTACATTTGTTGAATACTTCTTGCCCCATATAAGTGTTTTTCTATCAATTTTTTTGATACGAAATTAATGTTGGGAGCTAATGTCATTAAGTTGTTCATTGCATTTCTCCTCACCATGCGATCCCAGAATAAACCTTCACATGTCAATACTTTCTTCCAACACATGAAAAATAGGCTTTGGAATGTATGATTTCTTAATACATTCAATTAATGATGACAAGATCCCAACATCCTTCCTCCTCAATGATACTAAAAAACGATTGAACATGTGATCAATATGGTCATGAGTGTGCGCAATAAGAAGAAAACCAACCTTTACCTTCTAAAAAAATCTCAATTCAACAAGCATGTTTATATATCAAAAAATAATCTGATTTTTATTTTCACGACAAGTGTTGTCCAATTGCATATACAAAACTTCTGGAAGATTACCAGACTAATGAGAAAGTACATCATGAATTATGGTTATTGTCAGATTTGCATCATTGTGAATATTTGGAGCTATAAACTAAACCCTTAGTGACATTTTTCCATTAAATACCATATAACCGACAGTAAATAAAATTTTCCTCCTGTAATTTTTTGGT
This sequence comes from Pinus tabuliformis, assembly GCA_031772625.1. NCBI lineage: Eukaryota > Viridiplantae > Streptophyta > Pinopsida > Pinales > Pinaceae > Pinus > Pinus tabuliformis. Next base: position 944,864,585 of record CM062805.1, read on the forward strand.
GTTCAGAAAAAAATGTGGTAGAAGTGCTTTTTGTTGGTCCATACCATCAACTATCAAACCCAAATATTTATTTGGATTATCATAACACTTCTTTCGATGCTTGTACAACTTTTTCCTTTCACTTGTTTGTTGATCGCGATGCTCTTGAAGTGCTTTGACAATGGAATATGCACATAACATAAATGAAACCTATTAATAAATACATTTTCCTAGTTGATAACTATAAATTTTTAAAAATAATGTTATGAATGCTTACCTCTTTCCGCCCCTTGAAATTTATCCCTTTTTTATTTAAGAGAAGCACATGTACTACAAACCCCCATCTTTGTCTTCTTAGGAATACATACATTGTTGAATTGTTTCCTCCATATCTTCACAAAATATTGATATGTAATAAAATTACCATCTCCTTCAACACCTTTTGCATATTCTTTGTATAAGTTGTAGATTTCTCATCTTAATAAATTATCTGGAATATGTATTATGTCTCTATTTGGCATACACTCTCCATGATTTGAAAAGAAGTCTTGCATCCATGACATTGCAGTATTTTCTAATGGCCCAAACTCTCGTTTATGACATATTTCTGAATAAAATGTGGGATCTTTTTCCAAATTTTCTTGGATTCTTGACAGACAAAAATTATCAATTGAATGAAACATTTTGAAAGTCTTTCTACAAAGCAATAAAGACTCAATATGATAATCATAACCTGACAATGTAGATTGCATGCACCCCACTAAATATGAATTTTGCATGCTTTTATTCATGAACAAATATCTCCTCATTTTCTCCAATGCAAACTTGAAATCCATATGTTTTAAGAAATCCTTTAGAAAACATTTGCTTGAAATCAAATCACTAACAGAACTTCTTCTCATGAGATATTTTGTCCTTCCCTTTGTATAACGGAAATATCTTTGATGGATACGGAAATGTCTACTCCTACTCCTAGATACAATTCCATCGTTTCATCATCGTCTCTATAAGAATTTTCATCATTATTAGGAGGAATATTATCCTCACTATGATCATTCTGAACATAGTTAGGAAATTTATCACCATCATTGCTTGAAAAATATTCATTACCGTCCTCACCCGCAATAAATTCTTCACTACCATCATCTATGCTTTTGAAATACTGACTTGGAGGATATTCTTCATCATCTTCATCCCGCCCTTCATCAGTGTTGCCCTCATAGTCCATAGAATTAGGACTAAGTGGAAAATTTGACTCTCTATTTACTGGAAATTCTTCATCTTGCCCTTCGTCACTGCCGCTCTCATAGTCCTTAGGATTAAGACTAAGTGGAAAATGTGACTCTATTTACTAAAAATTCTTCATCCTATCCTTTGTCATTTTTTCTCTCATAGTGCTTAGGATTAAGACTAAGTGGAAAATGTGACTCTCTGTTTATTGAAAATTCTTCATATTTCCCTTCGTCACTACTTATCTCATAGTCCTTAGGATTATGACTAAGTGGAAAATGTGACTCTCTATTTACTAGAAATTCTGCATCCTGTCCTTTGTCATTGTTGCTCTCATAGTCTGTAGGGTTAGGACTAAGTGGAAAATGTGAATCTCTATTTATTGGAAATTCTTCATCCTTCCTTCATCAATGTTGCTCACATAGTCCTTAGGATTATGACTAAGTGGAAAATTTAGCTCTTTATTCATAGTGAAATAAATTTTGTTATATTCATCAATATGTATAGGGTTGTTACGCGACGAAAATGTTCATGTTCCATAAAGAAAAACTTCACTATCAAAAGAATCCATGGCTCCCAAACAGAAGATGTTGAATGATACAAATGCATTATCTCTCAATCACAATTTATAGCTTAAAGAAAGAAAAATTCCCTCCAAAGTTTCCCTCAAAAAAATTTCGCGGAAAATTTTCCCTCGAAAAATTTTGTTTGAAATATTTCCCTCCAAAATTTCCTTCTAGAATTATTTGAAAACATTCCACTAAAATTTTGACCCTACTTTCCATTCAAAATTTTCTTTAACACATTCAAGAAGTGATAAAGCAATCTTATAATCTTCACTATATAATAACTTCCGTTGTTACTATTCCTTACATCACATCAAGTCTTTTGGAGGTTTTGTTAAAAAACGATATGTGAACAAATCATAAACGACATTGCACGAAAAACATAATTTTGCTTATTTATAGTTATGTGTTTTGTGTTATTGTAACGGTATCATTATGTTTTTTATAACTTACTTATTATTGATATTATATTATATTTTGTTTGATAGGATTTTTCTAAGAGTATTTCAATTATGTTGGGGGGTTATTTTATAGAGCAAGATATTATGAATGTGATCAGCGATTTCCACATAGATTTAAAAGAAGATATGAGAAAGAAGCAAAAAAAATTACTTCATGATGATAAAAGACTACATACAGGGGATCATCAAAGAATGTCTATAGTGAATCAATCGAGTAAAGGTAGACATGTTACTTTTGAATATGAGGAAGATGAAGTTGAAGAATATGTTTCAATTACTGAGAATGAGATTAAAATTGATGTTGGAAAGGAGAAAATCTATAAAATATCAAAAAAAAAAAGTCCAGTAATGTCTCTCTTCCAGTTGATGATGAAGAGATTGTTTATGTAGAAGAAAACATAATAATTGATATGAGGAAAAAATCAAAATTTAGTCATTCTAAAAAAACCATAGGCAGCAGTGAAGGTCAAAGTGAAAGCTCAAAAGGAACTAAGGAAATCATAACACCAAGTGCAGATTTAGAGGATGACATTATGAAAACAAAACAAAATGTCATTAGAAGTCGGTTGACAAAAAAAACTTAATTGAGGGTGGTTGTACATTGCAACTTAATGTCATCTGATTCTATAATACAAATGAAGGATAGTCTAAATATTAAATTAGAAAGCTACACCACTTGCATGTTCATAACTTGAAGGCATTGTTCAGGTACAATCTATATGCACATGTGGTTGATTATATGGTTCTTGTTGATCCAATTCAAGTTCCCAACAAAGAGGCATTTGAGAAGTCAAAATGTTTTGAATACAAATATTATGTAATTGGGGAGAACCATTTTGTAGAGGTTAGAAGACAATTGATGGAGGAATATCCCAATAACTCACGTTTTGAAATAGTGAAATGTATCGTTTATTCATGGTGAATTTGAAGAAAAATGTGGTGGGGATAAGGCAAAGGTTAATCTAGCCTTTCAGAAAGAATGTTGTATGGAAATGGGTTATCAAATTGAAGAAAAAAATCAATTCAAAAGGTGGCAAAGTAAATTCAGATATATTCATAGGTATGGATAACATTTTTCAGTTGGAATTTAGAACTGGAGAGATATGAGAATTGATTAATGATATTTTTGACATGTGAGAGAATATTTCCATAAAAAACTAAAAGGTTAAAAATTCTAAACCATTGATATGTACCAGAAGTAAATCAAGTCTTGAAATCAATCACCTTCCAGATGATATGACTATCACATCTTGGAGAACAATGCAAGGAGTGAAGGATGACAAAATTGTCAAATCAATATTATCCTGTGTGAAGTTAGGTGAATTAACATTAGACGAAATGTGCGAGGAATTTCAAAATAAGTTTGTTGAATTATTTTTTTATTATAATTTTCTTTTAAATATAACATATTGTTATTTGTAGTATTTGTTATACATATAACTATATTAACATTTTTTACTTTATTTAGTCAATCACAAGGTTTATATGAAAATACAATAACAAATGGTTAAATTGTTAAATGAAGATAGTCGGGACGATATTGTATGCAACTACCCAGATTCAAGTTTTACATTAACACTAAAATATTTTTATCTTGCATTTAAAAATATATGTTCATTTATACATTCATTTTTATTCATATTATACTATTTTTATTTTATAATTTATACATATATTTGTTTATTTCATTAAAGATGTTGAAGAATGATGCAAATGGAGTACTAGATAGTTTTAACATATTTATTGAAAAAATTAAGTTGGGAAGGCTGAGAAAGCAACGTCTTAAGAATGTTGAACTTAATTTGATCCTTACTTGTTTCATTTGGAATGAGTTCGACATTATCCACTATCAAATAATACAAGGTGATTGTGAAGACATTGCAAAACTCATACCTAAAAGAGATTATTCCCTAGTTATTGCAGATATTCCTTTGGTTTCAATATCCCAAACATTGAATATGATAGAACCTTATACTTATCAAGCTTTTAGTAAAGTGGTTACGAGATTTCTAGAAGTCACAACATCACCATTTTGGAGATTTGTGATATTTCATTCAGACACACACTTTGGAATGCTATTAACAAGATTCAAGAGAAAAGCAAACTTAAAGATGTAGCTTACATGGTAAAACATTGAAATTGTATGCTTTGTTAATGTTAAAAAAAATATTTATGTATAAGTTAATTAAGCTTTAATTATTTCATGTTATAAGCAAAAGTCAAATCATATTGATTGCTAAGATCAACCAACTATAGGTGATTGTGAGTTCATTCATGTTGAATGTTGGACAAAAGATGATAGCTATAAGCATATGCTTCTGAATCGGGTAGATGGAAAGAGTTATAGCCAAGTATTGATTCATGATATTGTTGTAAAAAAACTAGTATATGAAGATAAATAAGTAAAATGAGAGATAGTTAACATTTATCAAAAACCACAGTCATTGATTAACTATTTTATAGATTTATGTTCAAATGAAGGAGATTGGGTTTTGAATTTATTCTCATGTTCATAAAAGTTTTACTATATAAAATTTAATTTCAATATTTTTTGTTTTAATTTAGTTTAATTAATTATTTCTTTTGTACTTGATCATTAGGTACAACACTAGCATGTTTCCTAGAAAAATGAATAAATTGCATTGTCATTGAAAAAGACTCACTACAATGCAACGTTATTCAACAAAGAATTAATGATATTCATTTTTTTCAGATGCAATGCAAAAAGTTGGTTTGAGGAAAAGGGATTATAATGAATCACATGTGGAAAAAAATACAAAGGAACCTCAACCACTATTAGATCGAATGATTGGAAAGGAATACTTTGGGAGATTTGCAAACATCAAAGATCTGTTAAAAAAGGAAAATGACCAAACTAAAGCAGAAAATATTATGGAAGAAGACAATAATGAAACTCTAGAAGATGATAAGCATGCAAATCAAGCCCAAGCTCATTTTTTGGAACTATTCATTAGTTATACTTCTAGTGTTTTGGCTTTGAGATTTTATAAGAAGAATAAGTATTCAATTATTGTTTTTATATGTTTAATATTTGTATTATGTGAATTTCACTTTAATTTTTTTGTTGATCATTATTTTTTGAAAAATATTGTGATTATTATTATTTTTTGACATAAAAGTCATAAAGATTGTTATTTCTTAAACCTTTTTGGTTAAAATTTCTCATTATAATTGTTTATTTGACATGTCATTTTTAGCAAAAAAGTCTCAAAATGTGTATTTTTTTTGTTATATATATATATTCAAAATAAGCATTTTTATGTCAAATGTAAAAAATAATTGTTATTTTACCAACAATTATTTGATGTGAATTGAAATATTAATTAACGACAAATAAATATATAGAAAATTGTAACTATAAAATATACTATGCAAAAAAATGAAGATCTCACTAAAAAAATGAAAAGACATATAAAAAAACGCAAACCTAAAAAACGCTTAAAAATAAATATATCAGGGAAGAAGAAGAAGAAGACAACTAGTTCAAAAATTGTTAAACTTAAAAAACAATTATCCACACTTAATACATTAGAAAATTTAAATTGTCAAAAATAAGTCTTCTAAAAAAATCGGTTGATGTTGCATCAACACTTTTCAAAATCAGTATGAAAAACACTAACATTTTAAAAATAATGTTCATACTTGATACATAAGAAAATTTAAAGTGTCAAAAGCTACAAAAAAAAGGTGTATTCTAAATAGGCACTTTTCAAAATCGGAAGATTTTTGCTACCTCAAACAAATGGGTACTCAGTACAGTTCTCGTTCGATAGTTTACATTGTTTGAAAGTGTTTATAATACAAGGAGTCTAAAATATTCATATTCCAAGGATAATCAAATAGCACGATTGGTGGCATAATTTGATTGGGAGGCCAAGGTTAGAGGTTCAAATCTGACCTCAATGTTAGAGATTTTTTTTGTTATTTTATTTGTTAATGGGAAAGTACATTATGTTGCATAGTTAGGAGGACGAAAAGCCCCCTTTAGTATAACTACTCACAAAAATTATCATAATGTATAATGGACCTTGAAAGGGACATTTTGTCTTATGGTTAATATAATTATTTATTTTAAATGGTTTTTGGGGGTTTCTGAGCTCATTATAAGTCCAAATTAAATTCTTGAAGAAGCATGATGATTAGGGTTCAATTTGGAACACTTACGAAGGCATGAAAAGCCTTGATGTTGTATTTATTATGATCAAAATCTTTTTTATATGTTTTGGTAGATTATGAGCAAGTTATAGTTGATGTTGAGTATATGGTAGAAACAGGTTCCAAGATGAGGTTTTTGTGACTAGATTGATGAGTAGGTTGGAATAGAGTTTGGACAGGGTATGGATAGCAATATGAAAATTGTAGTTTGATTAATTTGAAGATTTATCTTGATTAAAGAACAAGTGGATCCAGTTTGAAATATTTTGAAAAGAGGTCCACGAGAAGTCAAAGGAGGTAGGTGCCTCCACTAAGGTTGGTGCCTCAATCAAGTTGGAGCCTATAGTAAGTTGAATCTTACATATCACTGAGTTTAGTGCCTCAATTAGGCCAGAGCCTAGAGCAAGTCGAAGCTTGATCATCTCTGAGGTTGGTGCCTCAATCAAGTTGTAGCCTATTATGAGTATTTTCTTGCATATTTTCGAGGTTGTTGCCTCAATCAAGATGTAGCCTACCTCAAGTATTTTCTTTCATATCATAGGGGTGGAGGCCTCCAGTAGGTCGGTGCCTATAAATATATGTAATAAATTGAAGAATAAAAAGAAGAATTTGTGGTTTTCTCCTTTATGGGTTTCCTTGTAAAAAGTTTGTGTGTCCCTATGTTGATGTGATGACTTCTTGATGTATACTTAATATGATGATGCATTATTCTATTCAGTGATATGTTGCAAATGGTTATGATTCATTGTTATATAATTTCTCATTGATTAAAATTTGTAAAATGGTAAAATTGTTGCCACACTAATTCACCACCTCCCCCCCTCAACCTGTCTTAGTGTGTTCTTTGGTCCAACATTTTATTCATACAAATCCTCGTACTCTTGATTTTCTTCTAGATTATCTTCATCTTTCTCACACACTTCATTATTTTTTGCATATGAATTATCCTCTTATGCATACTCTTCTTCCTCGATTACCCATTCCTCATGATTTTCAACAGATTTTGAATCTAGGGAGCCATCCTTCACAGGCCCCTCCAACACCAACTTCTCAGCAAATCCCAGTGTCTCATCAAGATGAGACATATCTTTCTACCTCTACTTCATCTTGCTGAGATCTAGGACTTCCCCAATCTTTCAAGTTATCATGTAAGCCATGACCTAGAAAATAAAAGAGAATGTGACTCAAACTACACCATGTTTTTTTAGTCTTCTTATTCTTGGAAGATAAGTTTATCCTATAGTAATGATAAATCTATTGGTTCATTCTTGTCTTTATGTTCCTTTTTCTATTCTTGATTGCACGTTACTATCATGTAACAAGGACTTCTCTTAGGCTTCATTACCTAACAAAAGAGAGGGCATAGATTTCTTAGCCCCATTCTTAAATAAACTTTTATATGGCAGAATCATAGGAGGGGGAGGAATAAATCAAGAATGTTTAACTGAATGACATGATCTTACAAAAGCAAGCTCTTCAACTTCATAATTTGTGTGTAAGAAACAACATATGGGATTCGAGGGTGCCATTGAACTTGTCACTAATCTAGTTTCCATATGATATCAGCATGCATGATTATTTCGTTCTCTAGGACTTTAGTATCCAGATTAGAATTCTGTGTAATATCATTGTTAGAAATCCATCTTTGATCACTTTGATAAGGAACATGGTCATTCACCTGCATTGTTTTCAGCCTCCCTAAGGATCTCCAAAGATGTGTTGTCCACAAGACATGTCAACCATACAAACATCATCCAAGGTGAAAAATGGGTCTTCAAAACTATTACTCAGCCTTCAAGGTACCCAAATAATGCAAATATTGCAAGTATTCCTTCAAAGTTTTTTAAGAGTGATAAATCCATTAGATTTTGACAACAACCCCTTCTATTTTCTTCCAAAAGTGGATGTTTAATAAAATCCACCAGTCTTCTAAAAATGGACAAGCTTCCATATTCAAACAAACCTCAATGAACTTGACACTTATACAGAGTAAGACGATAGTCAGCCCCTAAAAGAAAACCAAACATGAGGTTGTTTTGTAAAGAATTTTAGCAAACCCACTACCGGTACCATCAAAGATATTTTTATGAGGAATTTCTTTTTCCCATGCAAGGATTCATTGTAATAATTACTTTTCTTAGGATCCACTCCATGGATTCATGGATTTTTTCCTATCAAGAGAAAATATATCCACATCACGTGAGGCTTGGGTTCATGGCCCTACCTTGAATGATTTACCTAGATTTGAATTTTCAAAAGATGTGGAACTTGTGATTCGATCAATCATTCTTTCTCCATCCAATATTTTAGCAATCTCCATGGCCTCAATATAGATTTTATGGCATGTTCTTCAAGTCTCCTTTGTTGCCTCTCTTCTTCTTATTTTCAAGCAAGATCCTAGGCTCTCTCCTACTCTTTAATCATCCTTTGCACATAGAAAGTTACACTCCTTTGGTTCGTTGATGAGTTGAACCCTAATTCTTTCCAAGAAGTAGAAGCTAGCTCATGTGCATTATATTGATCCAATGCATTAACTATAAAATACCATCCACAAAGACCTATGTTCTGAGAATACATATCCATGTTTGGCTCCTTTTGTCTTATTCTCTACACCTTTGTGAAATTTTATTTACTCCCGTGGGAATATTTTCTTCCTTGATTTTCTTAGGAGACCATTTCGTGTTGCTTATGCAATCACATACGATATGTCCAAAGTTGTGACATTTACAACATTCCATATTGTATTTGAATAATGGAGTGAATGAATTATGATTTTTACTATTGGGTGATAGCATGGAGTTGGGTTACACTTTTTGGCGAAGCAAGGACATGTTTTGGTGAAAAAAAGATGGTTGATCGAGCAATTTTAAGCGCTTGATCGAGCAATTTTTAAGCACTCGATCAAGTTGTTTAGGTGCTTAAAAATAGTTTGATCGAGCATTTAAAAAAACCCTCGATCGAGCCATTTTCTGGCCCGAGTTTGAGGCTTGATCAAGTTATATGTTTTGATCGATCGAGTGTTATTTCTTATTAAAAACCCCAACTAAGACCTACGCAAATCATTTTGCTCAGACCGTGAAAGAAAAAGGAGTTCGACGCAAGATTTCTAAGCTCGACCAAGATGGAGGAACTCATTCAAGCTACCCATCAACCCCACCAACAACCCATAGGCTTAAGCCAAGGTAGGTTTCATCTCATTGTTGTCTCTTTATTTAATTTCTTTTGCAAAATAAAATAAATTAATTTGAAAAGAAAAAAAACTATTATACAAAAACTATAAAATACAATCACGAAAACCACCATGAAAACCACAAAAAACCACCAAGAAAACCCTTGAAAACCATAAAAAAACAACCTAGAAAACCACTAAGAAAACCCTTGAAGACCAAAAACAACTTAGAAGACCATCAAGAAAACCATTGAAAGACACACAAAAAAACTATAATTTAGATTTTTTTTAGGTTTTAAATTCATTGTATAAGTTATATGCAATGGTAGCATGTTTATTATAAATATTTTCTATGGTAAAAAACTTTATTTTTTTATTATTTTAGGTTTTAAAATTCTTTTTAAGAATTTAGTGAAATAAATTTCAAATAAAAAAAATATTTTTTATTATTAAAAATGCATTTTAAATTTCAAACAAATTTGACCAGAAATATGCCCAAAATTTTTCAAAATAGAAAACAATTAAACTATAACCAATAAATAAATAAATTAGGAGCTTGAAATTGACATAAACAATATGGTTGTTCATGGTGAACCTCTATTAAATCAAATAACAAAATTTATTTCACTTTTTTATTTTAAATTTAAATAAATTTATATTTTAATAATAATATAATAATTTGTTTTAAAAATTAATTGTACCTAAATAAAATATTAACTAAATTAAAAGTCCAAGACGATTTTTTTTGTTAGTTAACATATATATATAACAAAACATAAAGTTATATGTAATCTAACTAACTAAGTAACTTTATATATATACAAAACATAAATACATATATATATATATAACAAAAACATAAAGTTATATGTAACTAACTAACTCTATATAAACATAAAGTTATATGTAACTAACTAACTATATATATATATATATAAATATATAACAAAACATAAAGTTATATGTAACTAACTAACTATATATATATATATATATATATATATATATATATATAGATATATATATAGTATATATATAATATATAACTTTTTGTGAAGTGATAAGGTATAACATAACTATAACTATTATATATATACAACATAACTATATAACATAGTTATAGCTATAATAAAACATGTATTTATATCTAACATAGTTTCATAACTATTTAACATAATGTGTTGTTCATAATAACATAAGATGAGTGATGTTCAACAACTTTTTAAGGCTCGCGCTGATCTATAAACTGTAATTTTCTTTAAAATTTCCAATACTCATATTTGTATAATTATTTAATGTAATGATATGACAACTATATATCTCTCAGTTCCCACCCTTATTAAATGTATTAGTTGAGTAATGATTTTGTAACTTACACTTCCTATATTTTTATTTAACTATATAATGCAACACACACACACATATAAGTTCAAGTTTCAACAATGCATCATTGATACATACATTAAATCCATGATGAAAAATGTGTTTAAAGTGAATATATAAGCATTTTGACACTTTTATAATTTGTACTATATTGCTTGATTATGTAATGTGTGTACCAGAAACATTGTCTTCATGTGCTTGCACCTAGTACATGTCATGTGTCAAAATCAAACATTATAAGAACTTGTCTTATGGAGTATTTGGTTGGCATGAAGTTTTATTAGTTTTGCAAATAGGTTTATTTCAATTTTTTACATATATTTACATATTTCTGCTCTATGAATAAAATGCATTATTTATAAATGGGAAAAAGTGTAAGTTAGATTTGATCACATTTTTTGATTGTGTTTACATGGAACTCAATACTTTGGTTGATAATTTATCAAAAAAGAGACTCTATTTAGTTTAGGACTTCAACCTAGATTATTCTACTTGAGTTTATAAATGGTTTTCTTGTCAACATTCTTTCTATGTCAACATTTTTTCCTTGGATTAGTTTATATGTATTATATGTAATTTACAGAGCCATCTCCCATATGCCCACCAATTGCAACCCTTTGGATTGTTGGGGGATATGTTATACATAGTCAGGCTAGATCGTGTAGCCATACTAGATCAGTTTGTTCCACTCATAGATCCTCCCTTTGACACCAATCAGAGTGTTAGAGGCATTGTTTATGCCTCTATTGATGATCTTGCTATGAATAGTGGACCTTGTTCACCTGTTGTAGGTACACATATTGCATCTTAAATCCTCTTTAAACTTTATATGTTTATGTCTTGAAATTGTCTTTAATTTTTAAATTGTCTTCAATTGATGTGTTTGAATTTAATGTATATGTTATTATGCCTCTAGTTTGTTATATATATTATATTATGTTTATGATTTGTTAACCCTCAACGGGGTGAATATAAGGATCAAAGTGCGGTGTTGATCCCTCCATGGAACAATGTTACAGGCAGTATCACAGTTGAGGATGTGAGGGCTCAACAAACATGGATCACATGAGAGTTGGATAAAATATCTAATAGTTCGCTTATTAGGCGTAGTTTGTCTCTGATGTTGGATATCATCAATAGGTTGATCGAGACATACCAAAGGATGGGCGGGCCCACTAAGCCACCTCCTATATTCCATACATAGGATTAGAAGGCTAGAGGTTAAAGGCCCACATATTTGGAAGGTGGTGAAATATGCCACCAAGAACATCGATGTTTGTGGGGAGTTGTTCAACATCCCTCCGGACTGTCGTGCTAGACATGTTGGTTCGGTTTCACTAAAATATTTTAAGAATGTTGATGCGGCCCCTTTTGTTTATGATTGATTCATTGGATCTTGGGGCTAGTTTCCCCACCATGACTAGGTCCCCATTTATTTTTAAAAGCATATATATGCAGAGTTTGTGCTACATATGAGGCCAGATTACACCAACAACGGATCTAAGTTTTATGGACCCAACTTGCAACGTATTTATGAGAGTGTCGAGGCTCGTAGGGACCCTACACACGTAGCACCACCTCTAAGAATTTTTCCACGACCATCTTGGAGTGTGGTATTGTCAACGGAGCTAGAGAAATCATCGCAGCTTGGCGCTGAGACTAGGCATACCATTGCAAATAGCATGTAGAGGAAATTGACCATTGCACATGTCACATTGCGTTGAAAGATGAGAAAACCACCAAGTGTGTTACCTCATGGACCACTAGTTTCATTACATGATGATTCATATCTCGAGAGTCTAGGGTGTGAACAACTTTTGTCATATGCATGTACGTGTTGTGATACCATCCATAACACTTGGAGGGTGCATGGCCCACGTGACATAGACTAGGTACATATATACGGAACTTTTGACTCTTATCATCAAATTATATATTATTTATATTAATAATTTTGTATCATATTGCATTTATATTAATAATTTCATGATAACATGCATGCACAACCTAGCCACACAAATGATCTTCTAAGATCATCTGAGGGGGCAGCTGACTAGCCAGAGCAGCTTCCTCTAGTGCATGTTTCCATGGCTTAGTCTCCACCACCTCCACCTCCACCTCATAACACTCATGGACTAGTAGTTGAGGTAAAAAATTGTATTCCTAAGATTTCAATATTTCTTTTTTTAAGTTACATGTATGCATGCTAATTAATTTATAGACTAATTATAATTTTTCTTTGCCATTGTATACACAAGCCCGTATGTAGAGCGGTGTCGATGTTGCAATGACGTGGACACATGAGTGGGATGTTGGGTATGCAAACATTGAGCCACATGTAGGGGAGCACCAAACCCAGATTGGTCAAACCCCCATCCCACCTAACTTCCATTTTCGCTTGACGAAGTCATGGGTAGGGGACTATTTAAATGCACAGTTCTCATTTATTTCTAGATTGTTTTATTTTATATAAATAATGTTCTAATTAATTTGAATTTTAATGTGTTATATTGTAGTATTGGATTATGGACGCACACTCTGTGTAGTGGAACACACATAAGAGTTCTAGAAGCGATACTTTCTAGAGTGGGTCATAGAAAGTTTGTAAATTTTTAGGTCCATTTCATAGGGCACGTTCACATGTGATGTAAAGACTTTGTATATTTTCTTACATGGGCATTTTATGGATGCATGAACATTATTTTAGTTTATGAATGCCTATTATTTTAGTTTGTAGATGCTCATGTATAATGTAATTTGTATATATTTTCATATGGATAGTTTATTATCGTACATAACTAACAAGTTAACAATTTGAATTCTCAGGAAATAAACTAAGAAAATAATTATAATCTTAGAGTATGATGCAAGTCACTTTTATACTTAAAATGAGCTAAAATATATGTTCATGGTTCAATTAAAAAACACAAATAGGATTGAAATACATTTTAAATTCAATTTTAAAAGATGTCTTCAACTAGTAATATTCAACTAATAAGTTTTATTAAATTTTATTTCCTTTGAAGTCATCTACAGGAGCTTAGTCATAACACATGATATAAATCATATGTATTGGAATTTAATATACCAAAAGACAATTAAATTTTATATAATTTTATGAACTTTCCTAAATTTAGTTGGCTATCCAAATATTTCAATCAATTCCTTAACTTAAGACTTCAATTAACAACATTCAAGAAGTAAAATTTTACAAAATAAAATTTTGAATTATGGTTTCATAGACTAAGGAAATAAGTACAATCTTACTATGATGCAAGTCACTTTGATACTTAAAATGAACTAAAATATATCATGTACATCAATTTAATATTGAATTAGAAAGTGTCTTTTAGTGCAGTCAATGTATATTAATTTAAACAATTAATGATATGTTTTATATAATTTTATACACTTTCCTAAATTTACTTGTATATCCAAGTATTTCAATCAATTCCTTATCTTAATACCTTCAATTAAAAACATTCAAAAGTAAAATTTTGCAAAATAACAATTTTAGTTGTCATATTGGCTTGTAGAAAGTGTCTTTTAGTGCATAATCAATGTATGTTAAATTACAATGATTTTAAAAGATGTCAAGATGTAAACTACAAATAAGTTTTATTCGATTTTATTTCTTTTGAGGTTATCTAAAAGAACTTAATAGTCATAACATGATATATATATATATATATATATATATATATATATATATATATATATATATATATATATATATATATATATATATATATATATATGCACTTTTAACTATCCAATATGAAACATGTGTGTAACTCTTTCCATGTTTTATATCAAACTGACACGTGAAATTTTATTAATAACATAAAAATACTTCAACATTGTTCATAACCTAGACAGTTGAATTTCCATTTTAAGTAAAATAATACGTCAAGATGTAAATTACAAATAAGTTTTATTCGATTTTATTTCTTTTGAGGTTATCTAAAAGAACTTAATAGTCATAACAATATATATATATATATATATATATATATATATATATATATATATATATATATATATATATATATATATATATATATTGCACTTTTAGCTATCCAATTTGAAGCATGTGTAACATAAAAATATTTCAACATTGTTCATAACCTAGATAGTTGAATTTCCATTTTAAGTAAAATAATATTATACCAACTTTTTTTTACATACTGAAATAGATTTTCTAGAAACCAAATGTATGACATGTATATAGATCTATAAAATTTCTTGCATGATCAACATGAATACTATACATGACATTTAAAAAAATTAAGATCAAAAATTTTAATTAAATCTAAATCTAAATCCCTATTGATTATAAATTTTAGATCTATGGGGTTCACGTAAGGATCTTATCCCTAAAACTAAAACCTCCTTGAAATTTGGTGTACTTTAGAAACTTAAGCACCTCAAGGAAACTAAAGCTTGTATAACATATATGTACACCATTATGAATCCATCATAGATCGTAGGGAAACATTTCTTTATTCAAAATTACAAAATTACAAGAGTATTCAGCTATCACATTTATTAGATTAAACAAAAATCATACATTTGAGATCTCTTATACTAGATCAGATTACACTTGACTGCTATAAACTTAGCTTCAGGGCTTTCCATTTGCATCATCTACTCATATGGCCAATGGATCATAGAAATGCATGTCTCCATAATATTTTTATGGTTTGATTTTGTCATCTTCCATATCTTTGGTTCACCTTTATTTGTTTTGATTTCTATGAGATTGATCCAATCTACTATGACTAGATGATTGTATTGACAAGATATATATCCAAGCATAAAATCTCTATAAATGATGTGATTAGTCTATTTTTTAACCTTTTCAAAAAAATGACCCACCACAACCATGTCACAAAATTGGTATGTGAATTTTTCATCTTCATATGGTATCACCAACCTACTTTTCACCTGTGTACATCTCATCAAATTGTAGGTGACATTCTCTTCATTTCCTGTGGGGGAATTGACAATAAAAACATCGCCTACAACCAAGGTCCAAAATACAAAAAATGTATTAGTTAAATACATTAAATATTTAAATTTATAGATGAAAATGTTAATGATAGATGGGCCACATGACAAGATCAAAAAATTGATCATGATCAAGTGAAACGATGGCCTCTTCATCGGGCATCTCTTGCCACATCGAAATTAGATGAGGTCCCTTTGGATTAATAGGTACATATTTTCATCTTTTCACATGCCCGTGTTTTTCAAAGTGATCAAGTCTACATCTATCAACATCAATGAAAAACTCATAAAAACATGTGATTTTTCTTGTCTCGATGGAAAATATTTCCCCCGTGTCATTTCTCTACATTGAGTATAATTCCCTTATTCCTTCTACAATATTACAATACCAAGGAATGGATCTATTCACATCACCAAGTTCAACATTCCATAAGAACCTAAGCACAAACCTAATAGATTCGTGACCTTCATGTCCTAAATGGGATATGCACCAGTTGACCACCTCTACTGATGATTTGAGTTTATCTACATCATGACTCATTGGTACCTCCTAAGTGCTCACTTCACACAATCACTTGCACCATCATTCTCACCCTTTCCATGTCATGTTTCAAAGTAGCTCTAAATATGTTGAATTTTTGTCTTCTTGTGTAGTTGGCTCAACCACTAAAAGTATGTGATAACTTGAAATGCCCTGCACAACCGTCTAACCATATCCATTTTTCTTGAATGATATGTCATTTTTTTGAATGATATGTCATTTTTTGAATGATTCATAAATCAGGTCAAATCAATGTTGCATGAACAACGTGTCATGCTCATGATCATCATTGATGTAAAAGTGATACTCCTTAATCACATCACGTGACCCATCAGTGATATACCTACCACCAATATTCAATTGTGCATGTCTATACAAAATATGTACTAATATGGACACTTGGTCTGAGTGATAATACTCACTCTAAATCTTTGTCTAAGGATAAAATGTGTAATTCTTAATAAAGTACACCAATAATAAGATTGTGCCTGACTGAAATACTTTGTGAGAATGCTTAAATTCATACACTTTCCACCTGAACCTATGTGAATGTTTGATATATTTATAGATTTGGTTTTCAAACAACCCCATGAATTGTGAAGTATGAATCTCATCCTCAACATAGTTGATCCTCTTAGGTGCCAAAGTTGAAGAAAATGGTTGATTTCCCATGACATACTCATAATGCTTACATGTGATGGTGACATCAGACATCCCATATTGGTTGCGATCAATAAGAAATTTCCTATGGAACAATGCCAAATCACCACATTTAGTTGATCTGAGTTGACTCAACTCCCATATTTAACCAAGATCTTTTGCTTCTGTGATGTAGTTAGAATTGCATGTTATAAGAGCATAAATGAACATATATGCATGCTTAAACAGATTGAAACATAATGAAAATCAACAAAATCATAGACATGAGACATTGGTAACGAAGTTCGTCCAATGTGGACTATGTCTCCGGGCCCGGTGTCAAGATGGTGTTGGTCGCTTCATTCAGTGTTAGAAATGGTGAAGATGTACATGGAATATGTATTTTTCATACAAGGACATGTGCCCTCTACATGAGTGGTAAAGTCTCTCCCCGAGACGTTCCCCTACAAGAACTATCACTCACAATAGACCTCATATCATCATGACATAATCTTAGACATGGTGACAATGAGAATCCTGCCATCATTGCGTTAAAGATATCTCAACTAAAACACCCATGGTGACAATGATTATCCCACCATCATGGCAACAAAGGATATCAATCAAAACATACATAATAATCCATGATAAATACATCTCACATGAAATAGACACAAAGATTTTGCATCATACATCAACCAGGAATCAAACAACATAGTACATCTCATAGCAAATTATCAAAGAAGTACATGACAACAACATTGCATATACCTCAACTCTGATGTTGGTTAAGAATAGAATA